>OX101823.2:49996555-50560729 GCA_944452925.2 Chrysolina oricalcia | reverse complement strand
ATACATTGGTCATTGCTTTCGCAGAACGTCTGCAACGCTTCTCTCTGATTCTGGTGCTAACATGCAAATGGTTAAACAGCTAGGTAGATGGCGTTCAGATATTATTGCCCAGGGATACATAGAAAATTCTATGCACAACAGGGAAATTATATACAGGGCAATTCAAATTCGACCCCCACTATTGGTATCTCCTAAACTACAAGAGATACGTCGAAGCTAAAATTGGGACAAAGTTGCGTATTCTGGTGCTTAACAAAATACTGTTTTGAAACTTGGAAAATTCCGAGTATTTCCGGAAATATCGGGAAAAAACTGAAAATCGGAAATTTCGTTTTTATTTTTTTCTATCGTTATTTGACAACATAGCTCAAAACCAAAAGTACATTTTCATTGATACTTTTTTTCAGCTACACGTTTTCATGTTCAGATTTACTATCTGACGTTTCGTCTTCTGGCATTCATCATCAACTTTTTTTCTGTTATGGGCGCCATATTGTTTTTTTTATACAGAAAAATAGTGATTCTCATTCTGATTTCATTGATGTATAATTTGTTATGATTTGCACTTCTGAAACTACAGATATTAAAAAAAACAACTTCATCTGAGATGGTCATGACTCCATCGAAAAATTTTGTTTAATAAACACTAGTTGTCAGAACTCATTAAACATCATAAGTTTGCACAAATACTTCAGTCGAAATGTCCTCATTCTCATATGAAGAAAAACGAGATATGTTAAAACTTTATTATAAATTTGATAGGAATAGTACGAAAACAATACAAATTTATTCTGAATTATATCCGGAAAGACAACAGCCGGATAGAACATTATTCGGAATTTTTGGCAAACACTTGGCTGAGTACGGTGCGTTTTAAAAAACAAGAATGAAATCATGAGCTTGTAAAAAATGCACAAAAAGTATTACAATAAGTGTTCGAAATGATGGCCTTCCTCTTGAATACATAACCGAGCTCGTCTTCTCAAATTAAGAACAGCCCTAACAATATCCCTTCTTCTGTTAGACCTGAATTGCGTGATGATATTGTCTCTAAGTTCATCTACTGTGTCATATTCCTGCTCTCCATAGATTCTGTTCTTTAAAGAAAGTATCCAAAACTGTAAGGTCAGGTGACCTTGCCGGCCACCTCACTGGTCCAGAATTTCCTAACCATTAGGAAATCTTTGGTGTAAATATTCGCAAACTGCTCTTTTATTGTGTGGAGGAGCCCCGTCATGCTGAAACCAGCAGCTGTTATAATTAACAAGGGGAAACGTATCCATTTATTCTTCGAATTCGTTTCTTAAGAACCGAAGATAGGTTTCCCCGTTCAAAGTATTAGAGAAGAAATGAGGTCCAAGTATTCGGTCGTCATAAATTCCAGCCCACACATTCAAACGAAACCGAACTTGTGGTCTGACTTCTCTGAAGTGTCGTGGATTATTTTCACTCCAAATGTGCTCATTATTTCTATTAAAAACACCACAGTTCGAAAAAGTACTTTCGTTGGTCCAAACAATGTTTTTCAAGAAGTTTGTAGGGTCTACCCTATTCGAGAGCCAGCTACAAAATTCCATCCTTCTCTCAGGATTACCTGGATGTAATTTTTCTGAAATATGTATCTTATAACATTTCAAACCACTTTTTTTGAATTCCCTCCAAACGCTCGTCTGTGGCACATCCATTTCTTCAGAGACTTGATGTGTTGGTTTGGAAGGATCTGCATTTATCTAAAAAAGTACCAAAAACAATTATACTTCTTCGAATATGGAATGAACAATTATTTTACCTTGGCTGATAAGTTACGTCTAATATTTTGTTCCATTCTGCTTCCATATTTCATTCTTGGTTTTTGAAACGCACCGTACTCAGCCAAGTGTTTGTCCAAAATTCCGAATAATGTTCAATCCGGCTGTTGTCTTTCCGGATATAATTCAAAATAAATTTGTTTCAACATATCTCGTTTTTCATCATTTAAGAATGAGGACATTTCGACTGAAGTATTTGTGCAAACTTATGATGTTTAATGAGTTCTGACAACTAGTGTTTATTAAACAAAATTTTTCGATGGAGTCATGACCATCTCAGATGAAGTTGTTTTTTTATTAATATCTGTGGTTTCAGAAGTGCAAATCATAACAATTTATACATCAATGAAATCAGAATGAGAATCACTATTTTTCTGTATAAAAAAAACAGAAAGAAAGTTGATGATGAATGCCAGAAAACGAAACGTCGGATAGTAAATCTGAACATGAAAACGTGTAGCTGAAAAAAAGTATCAATGAAAATGTACTTTTGGTTTTGAGCTATGTTGTCAAATAACGAGAGAAAAAAATAAAAACAAAAATTCCGATTTTCAGTTTTTACCCGATATTTCCATTAATACTCGGAATTTTCCAAGTTTCAAAACAGTATTTTTTTGAGCACCAGAATACGCAACCAATTTAAGCTTCGACGTAACTCCTGTAGTTTAGAAGATCCCAATGGTCGGGGTCGAATTTGAATTGCCCTGTATAATGGCGTTACCCAAAAAGCATACATTCGAAGCCATCTACCAGCGCGCAGACCATTGTACTCGAAAACGATGATTTCGATTTTCATATTAATCTATCGGATTTTGAGGAAGAATTCACTTTTGATGAGGTTGATGCCACTCAAAGTTAGTAAAAAAAATTATACACTCATTTAACTATAAACGCACCTGTGTATCAATTATTACTCACAGTGGATTTATTTTCAGATAAAACGGTGAAAGTGGTTTCACTACAGCAAGAAATAATCCAATCTTTTTCCCAATGTCGAATCAAAATAAGCCAGATGTCTGCAAAAAAAAAACTTGTTTTGGGAAAAACCAGGAATAAAAATTAATTTTCTAAATAAAAAGAATGTCCTGCCGTCTACATCCGAAAAAAGAAAAAACATTAAAGATTCGGACAGCGAAAATCACGCAGCTGTTGAGCCACCGATATTCAAAAGAAAAAATAACAATGAAGATTCGGGAAATAAAGTTTACAACGATATGTCTCACTTCTACCTGAATGTCTCTTAAGGGATAGACGTGTTTCACTGTGCTGTCTGAAAAGTATTGTAAATCTGCACATTATTATTATTTTAGAAGCTTTGTTAGTGAGTAGTGATTGTGCACAAAGGATTATTCCATATTACATCGCTAAATTGGTACTTGATTCATCTAGCGTGATTAGTTACAAACATGAATATGTGACGTCATTTTAATGCAGGTTCCTTAAAAAAAAAACCCTGATTTTAATGCTTTTCCATTGTTTCAATCAAGTTACGGCATGACTTGGAGGCCAGATCACTGAAGTTACGACATGACTTGGATGCGAGCTCACTATCGCCATCTACATGTCGCATCCATTTTGATCCAATTATAATCCCATAAGGTTGACTAACTATCTTCTATATAAACAATGATAGAAGTAAGATGGTCAATGCCTGTGTAATTGGTGTTGGACGCAAACACGAGTGTCATCTAGCGTGATTAGTTACAAACATGAATATGTGACGTCATTTTAATGCAGGTTCCTTCAAAAAAAACCCTGATTTTAATGCTTTTCCATTGTTTCAATCAAGTTACGCCATGACTTGGAGGCCAGATCACTGAAGTTACGACATGACTTGGATGCGAGCTCACTATCGCCATCTACATGTCGCATCCATTTTGATCCAATTATAATCCCATAAGGTTGACTAACTATCTTCTATATAAACAATGATAGAAGTAAGATGGTCAATGCCTGTGTAATTGGTGTTGGACGCAAACACGAGTGTCATCTAGCGTGATTAGTTACAAACATGAATATGTGACGTCATTTTAATGCAGATTCCTTCAAAAAAAACCCTGATTTTAATGCTTTTCCATTGTTTCAATCAAGTTACGCCATGACTTGGAGGCCAGATCACTGAAGTTACGACATGACTTGGATGCGAGCTCACTATCGCCATCTACATGTCGCATCCATTTTGATCCAATTATAATCCCATAAGGTTGACTAACTATCTTCTATATAAACAATGATAGAAGTAAGATGGTCAATGCCTGTGTAATTGGTGTTGGACGCAAACACGAGTGTCATCTAGCGTGATTAGTTACAAACATGAATATGTGACGTCATTTTAATGCAGGTTCCTTCAAAAAAAACCCTGATTTTAATGCTTTTCCATTGTTTCAATCAAGTTACGCCATGACTTGGAGGCCAGATCACTGAAGTTACGACATGACTTGGATGCGAGCTCACTATCGCCATCTACATGTCGCATCCATTTTGATCCAATTATAATCCCATAAGTTTGACTAACTATCTTCTATATAAACAATGATAGAAGTAAGATGGTCAATGCCTGTGTAATTGGTGTTGGACGCAAACACGAGTGTCATCTAGCGTGATTAGTTACAAACATGAATATGTGACGTCATTTTAATGCAGGTTCCTTCAAAAAAAACCCTGATTTTAATGCTTTTCCATTGTTTCAATCAAGTTACGCCATGACTTGGAGGCCAGATCACTGAAGTTACGACATGACTTGGATGCGAGCTCACTATCGCCATCTACATGTCGCATCCATTTTGATCCAATTATAATCCCATAAGGTTGACTAACTATCTTCTATATAAACAATGATAGAAGTAAGATGGTCAATGCCTGTGTAATTGGTGTTGGACGCAAACACGAGTGTCATCTAGCGTGATTAGTTACAAACATGAATATGTGACGTCATTTTAATGCAGGTTCCTTCAAAAAAAACCCTGATTTTAATGCTTTTCCATTGTTTCAATCAAGTTACGCCATGACTTGGAGGCCAGATCACTGAAGTTACGACATGACTTGGATGCGAGCTCACTATCGCCATCTACATGTCGCATCCATTTTGATCCAATTATAATCCCATAAGGTTGACTAACTATCTTCTATATAAACAATGATAATATTCAAGGTGGTTAATGTCAGAAAAATCTTTCAAATATTTGAATTTGTATGAGAGGCCCCTCAACTTCCTGACCATATTTCGGATTTGTATATCCCACCTAAGATGTCGGTCAATTTCAATGCCCAAATATTTGATGGACTATTTCTCAGGAATTTCAGAGTTCATTCCGAAACAAAGCGGATCCTTATCAGGTAAGTTGTTAGAGTACGAAGTGAAAGGTAGGTACTCCGTCTTATCTAAGTTTAAGGTGAATCTGTTATACCTGAAACCTCTGTCTATTTAACAGAGTCGGTTTCTGCTTTCACTTTTAAGTTTGCCCAGGAATCAGACTCGTATATGGTAACAGTATCGTCAGCAAAACAGAATATTTTCCCCAGTTTTCAGACTAAGAAGGCTATTCATGTAAATTATAAACAAAAGTGGGCCTAGGACTTTTCCTTGAGGGACGCCATAAGTAACAGTCATTGGTTCACTGGTAGTTCAATTTATGTTAACCATTTGTTTCAGATCCAATAGATAGCCTCTCAAGATTTGATGACCCTTTCCTCTCATTCCATAATTTGACAGTTTTATCAATAGTTTTTCAAGACAAACGGTACTGCTGTATATTTAAAGTATAAATATGTTTAATTCATTTATTTCACATACAAACTAGGTAATTTACATAACAATTATAACTCGCTATTTTATTTGAAACTGAACTGTCTATACTTCACTAACTGACTCTCCTCACTGCACGATGCTTTTTATATATTCAGTTCATTTCGCCGAACGCTCTGGAGATTTTTAGTAAGTAGAACTTTCGCCTGCATTTCGACTAGTCAATTCGAGAGTTTTCTCGTCGGCCAACGTGCGAAAGCGATCGCGACGTGAGTCACGTCGATGCGGCGTCAGGTCCGGCCTCAGAAATATTACAGTATTGAATGCTTTAGACAAGTCAACGAACATGCATAAACAAGGTTTATTTTTGGTCCAAGGCATTACAGATGTGCGATGTTAAATGATATACTGCATCTTCCTACCTTCCTACCCTCTCTGAAGCCATACTGAACACATGACAGGATGTTGAATTTATCCAATAGAGCAAAAAATGATGGTTTTTTAACAAAAATTCTAGTAGGAAACCGATATCACATGAAAGATAGTCCGTAGTTATATTCTGTTATGTTTTGGACTCGCAAATATCATTTATTTATTTTTTTATTAGCATTTAAATACAAAAAACGTGTTTTTTGTGTTTTGATTATGAAATAAAAAATAATACAGCAATCTGGTTGATTCAATGAGACAAATTGTAGAGAATTGAAATGGGAACAAAATGAGGGTTTTTACGATCCGATCGGATCATTAGTAACGGAGAAAAACTGGAAACACCGGAAAATTTTGTGATTTAAAAAAAAATCATTACTCCGCCATTTTTAAAGTTGTAGGGATGGCCCTTCTCTTGAAAGCATTGAATTACGTGCACTTTATGTGTGCACAAAACAGGCGTTGTCGATTCATTAGTTTTGGCATCACTGCAATTTGTTTTTGTTTTTTATTATCTTGCAGCGTGCCTGGATGCACTAGTGCTTATGCAGGCTCGTCCGTTTCCCGCTTTTTCCAGATTGCTGTGAAAGTTCTCATTTTATAAACAAAACACTGGAAAAAAAAACTTTTTTTTGTAATCAAATGTTTATAACAAATTAATAAATGAGAATTGCAGTTTCCACCTAGTTATGTTTTGAATGCACTGGAGTTTTATCCCAACACCAAATCACTATTTTTAACACCTCGACACGTATTTCGGTCACCAAAGGAAGAAGATTAAATACAGTTTAAGTATTTATGATTCGCAAATTTAATTCTTGAGATATTCTGTACACTTTTTCGTACACGTACACTATGAGCTTTTGGATTTCCCACTACAGTTCACATTATCTTTCTTGTGTTCAATTCAAGACAATTAGGTATCACAAAATCACGGTTCCTAGGGTCAACACCCCATTCAATACTAATAAAAATGTAATATTCAACCTAAATATACCCCAATTAGATGACGAATGCAGATATCAAAACGCGTGTGTTCTACTTATATTTTCCCTCACGCAAAGTCGAGTGATAGATATATGAATGTACTAGTAAACGAGCGGTATTAGGGTTGCTGTCACCCCTTGAAAATTATGGCCGCAAATGTGGAGGAAAATCTCATTGATTGTTCACCCGTGATTCTTGGATTGTTATCTGCATAAATCAACCTTAACGGTGACCATAACGGGTCATTAAGCTGTAATTAGACGATGGCGATTTTTAGGTAAAGAAACTCGCGCAGTTTCAATGGGAAATTGGATTTCGGTAAATTTGCTCGAATTTTTCATTTATTGTAGAACTCGTGATGTTAATCAAATGTCTCCATTGCGCCAAAGCTCTAAATTCAACGGTTTAAATTATACAGGGTGCTGAAGTTAACTTTTCCAAAATTCCAAATGGCCATCGTGAAGACATTTTTTCGAATGTATAAACCAAATCGACTATGCATCGATCATTCCAATGGCCAATACACATACACTATAAGTATAATAATTCCTGCACATACCCACGATATATAGGGTGAGTCCAAAGCTAGCGATTTCTAAAAGATTGAGCCGCACCCGTCCTGCTTGTTGATATATCCAAATGCCACGAATTCTGGATAACTCCGTGATAACTCGATCGTCTATGATGAAAGTTTACTCTGCATTAGAAACTCTATCAGGACCCTTGGATGTTGTGCTCTTGTGGTCAGTGTTATATGGTACCTTGGCTACGCACGTCATGAACAGTACATAAGTCATCTGCCAAATGCACTTCTCTTTCATATAAGGGATGCTGCACATATAGTCCAGTTCGAAAATTGTAGATAGTGATTCATCGTCAGTTTATAGAGTTTCAGAGTGCTGAAACCCCGTAAAATGACTCAGCACTCTGAAACCCCGTGAACTGACGTGAACTGGACTATAGAGAGGAATTAATCAGGTGCTCTGACTCTATCATCCTATCCTGATTCCTCATTTCAGTTCTAAAAGTTTGGCTTTCGTCTTATCCGGTTCAATGGTAATGGGTGGGGGACGCAAGCGTCAGCGACTAGACCCCAGTGGGCCCTTTTCGCAATCCCCGGCATCTTCACTCATCCCATGTCGGATACCTGTTCGAACATCTTCGACCTTCTTACAAAAGTCGAAATGTCCTTCCATTGCAATGAGTGCAATTCTTCCTCCTTAAAAGTGGCAGCTCCGAAGACGTGGCAACTCCGAAGTCCTTCTCCTAACCACATTCCGTGCATAGTGGGTCTGCCTCAACTCTGATGAGAGCCATGTGCCTCCTGAGGCCGCAGTGGCCGGTTAAAACTCCTACCAACAGTCGGAGTTCTTTGCGGCTTAGCTTCAGTATCTTGGCAGTCCTTGCCATGTCGGGCCCCGATATCATCTACTTTGACTGCCTGCAGCTGTCTATCCCTCTCCAATCTTTTCCTAATGTATCAACGGCCCATTCATTCATTGCCGTTGTTACTTGTCTCCTTGTTATGCCGAGTGCGGGTTCAGGCCCGTAGTAGGGTTGTCCGGCTCCTTGCTTGGCTAGCTGGTCCGCCTGATCGTTGCCTTCAATCCCTGCATGGCCCGGGACCCACATCAGCGTTATTTCCTTGTCAGTCGCAAGACTCTCCAGGGCATCTCTGCACTTCTGAACCAGTTTTGATCTGGTTCTGGTTGCATTCAGAGCTCTGATGGTGGCCTGACTGTCTGAGCAGACATACAGTGTGTCCCACTTACCATGCTCACCATGGGAATCTTTCCAATGGTGAGAGATACGAGGTCGGTTAAATGACACCAAATGTGGAGTTTATCAAGGCCAACTATAATGTGAGAAAATATTTTGATAAAATCTATTCGTTTTTGTTTTATACGCAAAAAACAGATTTTGATCATTTTCATGTCTCCTCCGTAACTTCTTTATTTATGAAAATATTCGAATAGGAATTTCACATTCTCATGGCAGTTTTTCAACGAGATTTCGAAAAAAGTATGAAAATTATACCAACTCTTCTAAAATTTGAGATATCACCACCAACTTTTATTTTTCAAATATAGGTCATAGCTCACTATGACTTAGTTATGAATAACTTATTTTTCTCTTACAGATGATATGTCACAGTAATAGTTTTTTGTTGATAACAACGGAGTTATCGCCATTTATACAAAAACAAGAACTATTTTGAAGTCGCCATCTTGAATTAATAAATTTTAACAAAAAAAATCATGATCTCCGACTTCAAAAACCCCCACATACCAATTTTGAATGGAATTGGACCATAATCACAAATCTCGTCCGCCATATTGGAGGAGCCGCCATTTTTAATTTTTTACTTCAATAAAAATTCCGTAGTATGGAATTATGAACATCTGCCAAATTTCAAGTTATTAGGACTGCCAGAAGTGGGTCAAAATTCACTTGCAAGAGACATGAAAATGATCAAAATCTGTTATTTGCGTATAAAACAAAAACGAATACATTTTATCAAAATATTTTTTCACATTATAGTGTTGGCCTTGATAAACTTCACATTTGGTGTCATTTAACCGACCTCGTATCTCTTACCATTAAAAAGATACCCATGGTGAGCACGGTAAATGAGACACACTGTATACATGTCTCTCTGGGCCGGACCTCACCTCTGGTTGCCTGGATGGCATACATCTCTGCTTGGAAAACTGTTGTCAGAGATCCTAGCGCATAGGCTCTTCTCTCTCCGTTTTCCAAGTAAACTCCTGCTCCGGCTTGTCCTTCCTCCAGTTTAGACCCGTCTGTGAAACAGACCAGGCTTTCTGGGGGAAATATCATCCTTTCCTCTTCCCACTCTATCCTGTCTGGGATCTCTAGCGAGATCGTCCTTTTCCACCTAATTTCATCCTCTGTCTGTATCACTTTGATAGCGGATAGTGGGATTTCTTTCTCCGCTACCACAGCGATTTCGGTATGCCCTGTGTTCCCCTCTCCTCGCCAGCTCCCTGAGTCACGCATTCTCAGATAGGACGCCAACGTTTCCTTCTTTATATAAGCGACGGCAGACCCAGCAGGGCGTCTAGGGATGCCGAGGGGGTCGTCCTCATCGCGCCGGTTATTCCCCTACAACTCTATGCTCTATCTCCTAGAAATATTCAATATAAAGGCTGATGTGAGGAATATGAAGCAAAAGCTTTTTCCACCATAATATGAGGCAAATGTTTATATTCTGATGAAAGAAATGAAGGAAAAGCAAATTTGCTTACGTAGCAATTGCATTTTCCAGTGAAGTGAATCTGTACCTTACCTAAAAATCAATAGCATTAGCTTAATATTTTGTTAGCACACCTTACGACGGCTTGAGAGCTTATCCAATTTAAGAAGTAGCCTTAGCTTAATATTTTGTTAGCACACCTTACGACGGCTCGAGAGCTTATCCAATTTAAGAAGTAGCATTAGCTTAATATTTTGTTAGCACACCTTACGACGGCTTGAGAGCTTATCCAATTTAAGAAGTTGACAGATATGGCTACTTTTCTAAACGTTCGTAAAGTTAAAGAATATCCAGAAAGAGTTGTCTATCCAGAACATAAATTCAATGAATTGTTTCGATTTCGAGGAAGATAGTGTACAGTGGTTAGCAAATTATTGTCTAAATTATAGACTGGGAGATGGTGACAGATTTCAGGTGACGATTTTCTCGTTTATGCCTCTGAGACCAGTGAAAGATATGAAAATTCTGACAAAAATGATGAAACATTGGCGCGGTCGCCGCGTGGCTTTCATATAAAAAAAATCGATTTTCATTAAAAAATATATCTGTTTTGGGACGATTTTATTTTTCGGACAATTGAAAAAGATATTTACTATTTTACAAAATCCAATGAGAGTACACTGTTTTCTGCTACATAATATTTCAAAATATTCACAAGATGATTTAGTAGCTGAGATTACCGTAGATGGAGATGATGAATATGCTAATGATGAAAGTGAAGACGTTAAAGAAGTACTACAAAGACGTGCAAGAATTTTTGACTCAAGACACTGATGCTGTAATGATTAATCTAACAAGACATGATTAACAAAATCATATTTTTATTAACAAAATAGCGTAATAATTAATTCATAGGAGTAGTAATGGTTCATGCTATTGAATGTCCACATTTGTTATTTCATTTCCTTCTGCTAGTTTAGAAGCTTCATCCACAACTTTCATTTTCCGAGAAATGATGTTTTCTTTTTCAATCTGTATAATTGTAAATTTTTATTTTTCAATCAAAACCAGTCTTTGTAACTAGCCTGTACTCAACTTTTTCGTTTCTTCTGTTTCGTAAACATCAGTTTTTATCTTTTTTGGAACTTCTAAAGTTGGATTGTTGTTGTTGAGATGGAGCTATTATCGTTTTCAATTTAATTCTCGTTGATAGGGAACCGAACTTTAACAGCTTCTGAAATTGATGCAGATGATGATTCAGAGCCATAAGTACAAGAAAGGACACCGCACATTTAGTACGTAAAATGGCTTTCGGCTAATTTTGCTCAAATTTAGATATATTGTAGATCTTGGCATCCTCATTACGTATTCCAATTTACAGATAGATTATATGACCAGTTTCCGAGGTACAGGGTGTCAAAAATTCGATTTTCGCTATTTTGGGTATTATGCATCGATTTGATTTTTGTGCTCTAATTCGAAATTGAACTGTCTTAGAAATGAACTTAATGAATCTAAGTTGTAGCTCATGAGTTCCTCCATACGAATGAAAAATAATATCTAACAAAGGGTGTTGCATTAAAGCATGACAAGACAATATTCATAGAAATAGATCAAAATCAATACCATAATCGTTTTGATTTTCACTCAATCCGTTAAAATTAGGAAACAAACGGCTAGAATTGTCCATAACTGTTACTAGGATATGAAAGTTAAACTCTCATGAAATAATCCTTCCTATCACCCCCCCATTATAGCCAACCCCCATCACCCCCTTGATTTACAGCCCCCTGCTTTCCAATACTTTCAATAGAAATCTCTACTTGTGATACCTCATTGAATAGCTGGTAAAGAATGCTCTTCCCTTCCTTCCTTCTTCCTCTTCATCAAACATCAAATCAAACATCAAATATTATTTTTGTCATCCCTGAAGACAAGGCCGGCGAAACCCCCCTAAGTGAAATTGACACTAATCCCTCCCCCAGTGATAGGACACATATTAACCCCTTGCCTGAAATAGACAGTGTTAGGATAGGAAATCTCCGTGTGTAAATATAACAAAAAGTGATCTAACCTTGCGATATCTAATTCCTCTTCAGAGGTAGGCCACTCGCTGAGAAGGAAACAAAAATGGACTCCAGCGAAGAGCCCTGATTATCGAATCAATCAGGTGAGCAAGCCACCAAAATTAACACGGGAACATTGGGAATACACGAAACGACCCCCACACAATTCTCCCTTCAAGCTCCACAAATAATGGGAAGTATGGTGAAATCACTTTCTAGGAAGCGGTCCTGCAGAATTGTAATAATTTTAAAACTAAATATGCTAATAATTGTATATAGAATATAAAAACCACTGTTTTGCAGGTTTTGTAAGTTCATTTATTTATCTAATATATTTTTATAACTAACTACTTAGAGTATGAAAATACCTATTCAGGTAAGTATATAAAATATTGATGATGCGTTTTTTCACATCATTCCCATACGCAGAGATGTTCACCAAAATAATATTTAATTAATTGTTTGATGAGGAGGGAGAATAGATCTATTTTTACCAGCTATTCAATGAGGTATTACAAGTAGAGTATGCATGTGGCTGTAAATCAAGGGGGTGATGGGGGTTGGCTATAATGGGGAGGGGGGTGATAGGAAGGATTATTTCATGAGTCAGTTTAACTTTCATATCCTAGTAACAGTTATGGACAATTCGTAATGATTATATAATTTTATTCATGAGATGTAGCATTTGAAAGCAATCAAATCGTCACCCTGCACCCTGTACCTGGAAAACTATATACTGTTGGACCAGAAATCATATGAATCCTAACGAAGTTGATCAAGACCCATACTTTATGAAAAAAATTGTCAAATTCTAGCCGTATGTTTTCTAATTTTAACGGATTGAGTGAAAATCAAAACGATTATAGTATTGATTTTTATCTATTTCTATGAACATTGTCTTGTCATGCAACACCCTTTGTTAGATATTATATTTCATTCGTATGGAGGAACTCATGAGCTACAACCAAGATATAATAAGTTCAATTCTAAGACAGTTCAATTTCGAATTAGAGCACAAAAATCAAATCGATTCATAATACCCAAAATAGCGAAAATAGAATTTTTTACACCCTGTACCTCGAAAACTTGTCATAGAATCGATCTGTAAATTGGACTACGTAATGAGAATATCAAGATCTACAATACCTCGAAATTTGAGCAAAATTAGCCGAAAGCCATTTTACGTACTAAATCTGCGGGGTCCTTTTCTTCTCAATCCTTCAAAGTGATTTTTTCATTCCCCGTAGCTGTTTTATCAGTCTTTTTCTTGGGAGCTCCTTTCATACTGTTAATCTTCATTTGCAACTGTTTCTTTGTTATTTGATTCCCAAAGGAACGGGAATATTTATATATTATCTTTAAACTCCAACGAAGATTTTTTTTTCTGAAGGACCAGGCAGCAGCATTATGGAAAAACTGTCACCGGTTAATTTTTCTGAATTTTTGGTATGTTTTAGAATATGACCTCCTGAACAAGGGTGTCCATGGGTCCAAATCAATCCTATGACTAGTTTTCGAGATACAGGGTGTCGAAGTTGGAAAATGGCCATTTCTTTAAAGTAACATTGCTCGTAGGAAAACATCTTGAATGAAAGAGTTTTGCGCAACAAATATTGCTTACCCATTAGGCAATAATTTTAGACTGGTTTTTAATGAAAAATATTGTTACATACGGGGTGAGTCAAGCATTATTAAAAATGAAATTCTCATTCGACCCTATAAAACGAAGATGTTATCAAACCAAGTAACACACTAAAATACCCATCGTTTGAATATGTCAAAATCAACAAATTCAAATTTTATACTGGGTTAGTCAAACAACAAATATTGCTTACCCATTAGGCAATAATTTTAGACTGGTTTTTAATGAAAAATACTGTTACATACGGGGTGAGTCAAGCATTATTCAAAATGATATTCTCATTCAACCCTATAAAATGAAGATGTTATCAAACCAAGTAACACTGAAATTCCCATTGCCCCATTGAATGTGTCAAAATCGACATATTTAAATTTTATACTGAGTGAGTCAAAAAGTCACAGTTTTTTTTGTGACATTTGGTATATTTTTATTTTATATTTTGAGTTTAGGGATACCTGACTCCGAACCATTCAGCATACTGCTTGTCTGAAATTGATATACAGTGTGAAACAAACGCTAGGTGATGACAAAAATTGCGCTTAGTTAATATTTCACCCTGTAATTAAAAATTTCTTCCGTCAAATTTTCTAATATTTTGTCATTTCTCCTAGTTTGAGTACACTGTTTAATGTCAAGCAGTATTGGCTTTGCTATGACCAGTTTTTGAGATACACAGGTTAATATATCAAGATGGGCAACAAAATTTATCACAAAAGTTTTATACAATGAAAATGTCAAACGGTAAGAGACACGTTAGCGTTTACTTATTTTTATTTCGTCATAGTACAATGAAAGACAATGTATTTGATGTGGAAAATATTTTAAAAAAGTTAATAAAATTCTTCATTTATTGATATTAATATATTTTATTCGCGGCTCAATCAACAGTAGTTGCTGATTTGTTTTGTATTTACATCCCACATAAAGATTTATCTAATCAACAGTTTTCGTGAAGACCCAAATGAATTATAAAATGTATATTGCATTCGTTTTCTATATGCTTCTTAGGTAGAATGCAAGGTGCGTTTTTTTTTCTCACATTGTTAACACACTAAACTCACTTCACGGTTCACAGGATATTGAAACAAACAACAATAAACAAACCAATAATAAACAAGAACAATAGTAGGTAGAGGTACCTAATTACCAGTCGATAATATTATATCTTTCTATTATTCCATCGGAGACGATCCATCGCATACAGTGGAGGTGAGATTCAATAGGAAATTGAAAAAACTTACAGTCTATCTCCACCAAAAATATTCTTTATTGCAGCTGTCATGCAGTCAGAAGACTGACATCACGTTGAAATCATGTAGTCAGAAGACCTCTTCCCCAGCATAGACCCTGAGGATTGTCTGATGTTAGTAAGACAACTACTCTTTTCTAATTCTAATTTACCCACCTTTCACATTTTGAATTTAATATGTTCGTTAGTCGATTTGGTCCTTAAACAAAACTTTTTTCAATTTAACAATTCTTTCTATTTTCAAAAGTCTGGCTTAGCCATGGGCTCTAATTTAAGTCCATTGTTAGCTGAAGTATTTATGTCAAATTTTGAATCCACAGTTTCTGAACACCCACAATTTTCAAAAAATTTATTCTGGCACTGATATGTTGATGACATATTAGCACTTTTCAAAGGCACTTTCGATGATCTTAATTCTTTTTTAATTTTTCTCAATTCTTTTAACCCTAGAATACAGTTTACTATGGAGGTTGAAACAGAAAATAAACTACCATTTTTGGACCTCATGATTTACAAATCTGATAACCTAGAATTTGCCATATATAGAAAACCTACCTCCACTGACAATATTATACCTTTTCACTCGAACCACCCATATAATCAAAAATTTTCATCTTTTCACTCACTTTTTCATCGTTTGTTCACGATACCTCTTAATGATTAAAACTTTTTAAATGAACTTAACGTAATTAAACAAATTGGTGTCAATAATGGCTTTCCAATCCATCTTATTGATAGCTTATATCACAGATATGTCAATAAATTCTCAAACTATAGATTAACTCAATCAAGTTCACCAAATAAATATTTCTCTTTATCCTATTTTGGCCCCCTTTCATTAAAACTTAAAAATACTTTGCTCAACAAATTCAATGCCAACAACATTTCAGATTTTTCGATTTCATTCAAAACCTCCAATAATCTCAAACACTTGCTGGTCAACTCTAAAGATAAAATTCCAATGCTTGATAAATCTGGAGTCTATAAATTGAACTGTTCTAACCGTGATTGCAAAGCTTGCTATATTGGCCAAACAGGTCGCAAGCTTAGAACTCGTTTAGCAGAACACGTTAGAATTATAGAGTCCAACTCCGAAAAAGAAGAAATTAATTCAAATTATGTTTTTTCCAATCACATCATAAATGAGAAACACAATTTTGATTCCAACTCTGACTTAAAATTTTTACATATTTGTGATAAAGGCAAGAGACTCAACTTACTTGAGACTCTTGAAATTAATAAAGCGATTAAAAATTCAGATTTACAATGTTTGAACGAACAGACCCAGTTTGACAGTTTGAAACTTTTTAACTCGTTACTATTTTGATACCTGTTTCATTCCACTTAATTTTCAATGATTCACTTAAACTTTTTGGTTAAAGTTTTTATTAAATACCCAATAATCTTTACAAATGAAAACATTTATTCGTTCGTTCTATGGTTCTGTCTGCAGATGTCATTTTCTCAATTTTCTTGTTCTATGAACCATGGGACATTTCACTCTCTTCTCTGTCACCTTGAGTCAGGACTGTCCACATGACAGATGTCATTCATGTCAAATTTATTGTCACTTCCTCCTCCTACTTGTTACTTTGTTAACAATTGCTGCATGGTCACAATTTTTTAAAAAAATTTGATTTATTATGAAAATGTTTATTGTTGGATGGACCAACCATGGTCCCTGACATTGATGATTGTGGCCTCCGCTCCAGATGCGGACCACATGGTCTTGTGTTAGGACCAAAATTTTAGTTTAAGAAAAAATTTTTTTAAAAACTTTTTTCCCATTGAATGTGATTTTTCCACCATAATATGGTAGGTTCACACATTTTATTGTTATTCATTACTCTTTGGTAACCATTTTGTTTTTCCTTAGATCGACTTGTAACTAACTCATATATTTTGCTGAAGATGAAGGTTTAATCCTTCGAAACATGTCCTCCCCCTTAATGTTAGTCTTCTGACTACATGATATCAACGTGATGTCAGTCTTCTGACTGCATGACAGCTGCAATAAAGAATATTTTTGGTGGAGATAGACTGTAAGTTTTTTCAATTTCCTATTCTTTCTATTATTTCTGGACCATAAGCAATATTTTCCGGTAGGAGTCTTTCAGCATCATCGGTGATTTCATTTCGAATCGTGCATATCCTAAAAACCACAACATATGCATCATGGTACTAGCCCAAAATTCGAGCCCCAGATGTAATACACATGGAACAAAATATGCATATGTGGGTATATGAAATGTGCATTCGAACAAATATTTTTTATTATTAGCGAACTTTTTACATTTTCCTTCCGAAGGACTACTTCCATGTACTATCGAGCATCCCTGTATTACGTTAACCACCATGGTTCAAAATAATACACTTTTGGATATACGTTTGAAGTACTTCATGAACGTATTAATTCTACACTCCACGCTCGGAAGCCACGTTAAAAAAAATACAATTACCAGTCAGAAATTATTGTAAAATTCAGAACAATGTTGGAAAATATAGAAAAAAGCTTTGGTACATAACTATTTTTGATATTTACCGTACACACAACACCACGTTCAATGTTATCTCTTCTCGCGCTACATTTTATTAACAATTACATAGCTGGCTATGACAAATAATGTTATGTGTTTACATCAGTGGGTACATACCTACTGTTGTTGTTTATCAATTGTTTGTTGTTTGTATTAATGTCCTGTGTACCATGGACACAGCTTAATAGGCACAGCTTAATAAACACACAGCTAGGAAACTCGCTGTGGAGGGGGTAGTCAACGCAGATATTCGCGCACCCCCCCCCCCCTTTTGGATGAGAACCTTTCAAAGCAGTGGCAGGTATTGGGATTACGTTTCATCTGAATTTATAACCTCCATAGGCGTAGTCACGAATAGCTCGTGTTTTTATATTGTGTGTTGCTGTGTTAAGTTCAACTATTTCAGTGAAAATAGGAAATGCTGTATAATATGTATCAATAAAATCGGAGAACGGATTAGATAATGTTGTCTGAAGGTGTTGATGGTGGTAAGTTTTTGAGCCTGCATTGAGTGCATCTGTGATTATTGTACGAGGAATATTTAGCCGATGGAAACAACCAGTGGCATTTAATTTTTGTTACTCAGCCTACCCAACTGAATCATTAAAACAGCAAATTTTTTAAATGATCAAAATTCTCAAGCAAATCGGACTCAAAATATGTGCTGTAACGACAGACAGACCGTAAAATTATATGCCGTTATCAAAATTAATAGGTATTACAGCGACCAAACCATTTTTTTTGCGAATATCAGAAGGTCTACTACATTTTTGATGTACCTCACGTCATTAAAGCTATTCGAAATATGTTGATGGAATATGATAAGTGCAGCACCAAAATTAACAAAGTCACACATACAGTGTGTCTCACTTTTCATGGAAGCACCTCCGTAACTTCCGTAATTATGAAGGTAGAATGATGAAACTCTCAGGACTAAAAGAAATTATGAAAATGCACCAACCGGTCTAATGGTGATGGCCAAGGTGATATACACTGCCCGCCAGTCGCGATGGAATCAACCATTTTTCTATCACTGCTGGCGGGCAGCGTATATCACTTAGGCCATAACCATTGAACCAGTAAGTGCATTTCTATAATTTTCTCCAGTCTTGGGAGTATCATCATTCTACCTTGATAATTACGGAAGTTACGGGGTGCTTCCATGAAAAGTGAGACAAATTCGGATTTTTCAGGATTGAATTTGAAAAACGAAAAAGAAGTATCTGTGATGATTTAGGGGTCCTGATCACGAATCTGATGGAATTTCGCTTCTATTTTGCTCCCTTATATGATTCACCGTAAAAATGGGTTGTTCCATCGCGACTAGCGGGTAGCGTATATCACGTAGGCCATCACCATCAAACCGGTTGGTGCACTTCCATAACTGCTTTCAGTCCTGAGAGTTTCATCATTCTACCTTGATAGTTACGGAAGTTACGGGGGTACTTCCATGAAAAGTGAGACACACTGTATATCCCAATTCATTTGAAAAAATGAAAACGAAATATGCCTCTGAAGTATTCAGTGAGACAGTGGCATGTGGCATGGATGTTTATATTCATTCGGTTTGGACAGCTGCCGTCTCAAGCATATAAAACATCTGAGTTTGTGTCAAATATTGATAAAGTTTTTGATGTTCTCAATTCGTCCTGTACCAAATCCTCAAAGTTATATAATAGGTCTACCTCACCAAACGTAATTTCTTAAGGAATGCCTTAATTGATCGAATTGTAGTGAAATACTGCAAAGGTAGAAAAAAAAAACTAAAATTTCAAATGTAAAAAAATATCCATCAATAGCTTAATGTTGTTGTGGAATGACCTAAAGGAACAAGTTAAATACCTTCTAACTGGCCGTTTAAATCAGGACTGTTTGGGTCTGTGATACAACAGAATGGCAATTTTAGGAATCCCACTCCGGTTCAATTCCAGGGATCGTTAAGAAAATTAATGAATCTGAAACTATATCATTCTGGTACTGAAAACTGTGAGGCTGATCCTGATTTACTATAACTAAAGGACATTTCTTCGGACACAATATCTCCGCCACCTTTCATGCATGCATGATATGTTACAAAAAAAATTGTGGCTATGTGTTGAATAACGTTCTCGAAATACACAGTTGTGGTAATTGCATCAATTACGCAAATGAACAAAAACATTTGGATGATACCTCACTATATATTTATTTCAAGTCTTTTGAAAATGCTGAAGGAAGTTTATTTGGCCGTTAAAATAATCCAAGCGACAGTTATTAATGACGTTGAAACCATTTTTCAACAGAAAATCGAAACTTTTATTTTGAAACGACTAGTGTCAAAATCTTTTCGAAACGTCCAATGAACTTCCTTTTTCACACCCATTTGACAGTTTTCCCAAGGAATATGCTGTTAAATTATATTTTAGGGTTCGGCTGTAGCATACATCAAAAAACATTGATAGGAACATCAGGGACCAAAAATATATTAAAAACAAATTGATTATATAACACAACCTGTAGTATTCAATCTATTAATTACCGGTACATGTATTTTGTTTTAATGAAGATTCTTGAAAGTATATCGTTTTTTTATATATTCCTATCACTACTTAATATAGGTATAACCAATGCCTGTATAATTATTTCAACTTAAAAACCACCGAATATATACTATTCGATAGTTTTTCTTGGCAACTGTGAATCTATTGCATGATTTTCGTTGAACTGAATTATTCTAAGAGTTTTAAGAATTCTAAAGTACGGTCCTGTCTGTTTCCCAGCAAATATTTCTAATTCAACCCTGCCTTTTACACCCGAATCGCGTCTTCAAGGTCATTCCCGACCACTTCCAAATACTGGCTGAGTTTCCTAGCTGTGTGTTTATTAAACTGTGCCATGGATTGGGTCTATTGGAGAAACCATGTGAAAAGGAAGCCTTAATATATTACACTGTGTATCACATAAACTGGTCATAGCAAAGCCAATACAGTTTGACATTATAATAGTGTACTCAAACTAAGAGTAATGACAAAAAATCAGAAAATTTCAAGGACGAAATTTTTAATTACAGAGTGAAATATGAACTAAGCGCCTTTTCCCAATTTTTGTCATCACCTAGCGTTTGTTTTACACTGTATGTCAATTTCGGACAAGCAGTATGCTGAATGGTTCGTAGTCAAGTATCCCTAAACTCAAAATATAAAATAAAAATATACCAAATGTCATCAAAAAAACTGACTTTTTGATTCACCCAGTATTAAATTGGAATTTGTCGATTTCGACATATTCAAACGATGGGTATCTTAGTGTGTTACTTGGTTTGATAACATCTTCATTTTATAGAGTCGAATGAGAATTTCATTTCGAATAATGCATGACTCATCCCGTATGTTACAATATTTTTCATTAAAAATGTTACTTTAGAGAAATTGCCATTTTCCAACTTCGACACCCTGTATCTCGAAAACTAGTCATAGGATTGAGTTGGGCCCATGGACACTCTTGTTCAGGAGGTCATATTCTTCAACAACAAAAATTCAGAAAAATCAACCGGTGACAATTTTTCCATAATTTTGCTGCCTGGTCCTTTTGGGAACTTTCGTTTTGTTTAAAAATAAGGGAAATTTACTCAGAATGTCTACGAACTGGTCATTTTTATTATATGATATATACATCTTTCATCTTTGGAAATATCACTCTCTGGAAATATCGTTCGATTGTCATGCTCACATTGATCTAATCTGATTGAAGCAATAATTGGTCGTTAGTTTGTTCTGAGCAACTGCTCAGAGACCGTTCGTTTGTCAGGAGCAAGTTGCTTCGGATCACATAAAGCAAGCTTTATCTGCTCCACCAATTTTCAGAGAGCAGGAAAATCATAGCAAAGTGATCAGGAAGTAAGGCGGGTGGTGGCTTTACTAAACTATAACAAAATAATTAGGTTATGTTTTGCTTGGTGTTCGTTTGAGTTGGAGCAATAAATAAATACTGATACTGGACCATAAAACTCAAATCATTTACGTCACAATTGGGCGATCTTCATGATTTTTTGGGCATGCTGAGCATTTCAAACGAACAGGACTATATGCAATTGTTTTGCTCTGACAAATTTATTAGCAAAAGCATTTACTTCTATTTATCATCTTGAATTGAAGCATATTTTACAGCAAGATTATTCACCAACTTTTTGGCAAATACTTTTATTGCTAGTAATTGCTTATATTATTGTTTATACGCGAGTGTCATCTAGCGTGATTAGTTACAAACATGAATATTTGACGTCATTTTAATGCGGGTTCCTTCAAAAAACCCTGATTTTAATGCTGTCCCATTGTTTCAATCAAGTTACGACATGACTTGGAGGCCAGATCACTGAAGTTACGACATGACTTGGATGCGAGCTCACTATCGCCATCTACATGTCGCATCCATTTTGATCCAATTATAATCCCATAAGGTTGACTAACTATATTCTATATAAACAATGCTTATACTAATACTTAAGACTATGAACAACTGCTAAAACTTCATTCGCATCAGTCATTAGATAGTTATCAGATGCACGCTTTAGGCAGAGCAGTATTAAAGTCACCATTACTTTGACATCCGAGCATGCGCTCATCTACCGCACCTTATATTTCCCTTATTGAGGATAGTGTCTGACTTTATTTATTGCTGCTTGAAGTTGGTCTTATTTTTCCTTATTTTGATTATTCCGTCTAAACGTGACCAACCATCGCAGATTGTACATTTTCTGTTATTAAAATATAATTTGGTACCTGATCCTTCTGATCAATTGTTTTGTTGTATTTGTTCTGTAATTACTTGAATGTATTAATACATTGGCGATGCAAGGTTTTGATGTAATAGTACATTATATACCGCGGGACTGAAGTAGTACATTTAATCCTGAAGGTAAAGTTTATGGCCCGACCGCAGGGAGGGCCATAATTTACCTGAAGGATTAAATGTACTTCAGTCGCAAGGTATATACGATACTTTTCGTACTTCCGGTATGATTTTATTAATTATTTCAATAATTTCAATCAGTTTTTTCTCTCTTCAACTCATTTAATAAACTGTCTTTAAAATAAGTTACCATAGTAACATTGCGTTGTGACAGTTATAATTTAGAAACATTGTCATTACTAGTGTCATTGTAAAGAAACATTGTTATTGATAATTATTGGTATCATGAGTGAAGAAGGTGTATCTGATATTGATAAAAGAGCAGCCGAAGTAGGTGAAGAATTGTTACCACCGAAATCTAGAAAACTATACGAGCAGCAGTACGATGCTTTTAAAAAGTGGTGCCGCTTAAAAAATGTGAGACAACCTACTGAAAATGCGCTGTTAGTCTACTTCGATGATAAATCAAAAGCGGTTTGTGCCTCAACTCTCTGGGCACATTACTCAATGCTGAAATCGGTTATTAACATTAGAGAAGATATTGATATAAGTAAATTTCCAAAATTATTAGCTTTTTTGAAGAGAAGAAATGAGGGATTTAAGCCAAAGAAGTCAAGAATTCTCACGTCTGAGCAGGTAGATCAGTTCTTACGGGAGGCTCCGGATGATAAATATTTAATGCTTAAGGTAAATTTGGAAATTTGTTTATATTCAGAAATTTTAAGAAATCAATTTTTTTGTAGGTTGCACTTATTTTGGGCGTTGCGGGAGCTTGTCGTGGAAAAGAGTTGGTTGATTTAGAAATCGACGATGTGAGAGATTTGGGCGATTCCTTCCTAATTGCGATTAGAAACACCAAAAATAAAATTGACCGAAATTTTGTGATCAAAAATTCAGAAAACAGTGCCATCAGTTTTGTGGCGATATTTCGGAAATATGTGGCATTGCGAAAGACAGGGACAACTCATTCAAAAATTTTTGTTCAATACATCAACAAAGAATGTACTACGCGAGTAGTAGGAAAAAACATGTTTGGTACATTTCCACGGCAAATAGCAGCTTTCTTGAAATTAGAAAATGCGACGTCTTATACGGGACATTGTTTTAGACGCACATCTGCGTCTTTGTTAGCTGATTCGGGAGCAACAATAGACGTGCTGAAGAGACATGGAGGATGGAAATCCTCCAACGTGGCCGAGGGATATATTGAATCGTCTATTAAAAATAAACAAAAAATTTCAGATAAAATATTTGGTCAAGTCGCCGATTCGTCCACTATAGTTATGCCACAGTCCTCATTCTCGCTTCCTGTTTCCGCAGGATCTTCGAAACAAACACCAGTTCAATATGAAAAGGACCTATCTGTTACTCGTCAGTTACCTGCTGCATTAACCCAGGAAAGACTGGTCAATATGACGAACTGTCACAATATTAATTTGAATATTAACGTTAATTACCATTCTAATTAATTATATTTTTCAATAAAATATCCCTTAAATTCGTTTGTTTGTGATTTAATCGTTCCGGGAGTTTCGTCAATATTTAATCCCGGAGGGATTAAATGTGACACTTTAGTACCTGTCACAAGGGAGTGAAGTTGTCACTTTAGGCCCGGAAGTACGAAAAGTAAAATAAATTAAATAAAAATATCCATTCGAAAAGAAATAATTAAACGTCTTCGGTTTACCTACGATGATGATGTGTTTTTTTGAGAAAAGTTGTCCTGCACAATTCTAATTGAAACCCTCTATTGTCCAGTCATTTTTGTGATCTGAAATGGAAAGTACTATTTGGTAATTTATGTAGTGCAAAAACGCAGTGGTACAACTAAAAGCAACCCACTGTAAATCCTGATTGTAAAGACGGTCGAATAGAACTTTTGTTTAAATATTTCCCAAGTCAACACTACTTGACCCAAGAAGCAATAACACGCAATCATTGCACGAAATAACCCTCCACAAATAATTGATTGGACTTTTCCAGACTGGCGTAGAAAACACCTGTGGGCCGCGCGACTTTCCTCTATTATGCGATGGCTGCTCTTCGTTTGCGGTCCTCTTCTGGTAGCGTCGGTTCCACGTTTCGACTCGTCCGCCCTCCTCAGAGACGTCTTGGTGCCGGCAGACGCGGCGGTGGGGTCCGTCATCTACAGACTCCGGGCCAGTGATCCTACCTTCGACTATCCGTTGGTGTTCGGTGTGGTGGGGCAATCGAGCACTCTGGAAGTGGCCAGTTTGAACTGCAGTAGGTTCAATTCGGTGAGTACATAGTAATATATTGATGTAAATGGAAAATTGATTCAGGCTTCAGAGACCTTCTAAATATTCTTATAGAATAATAATTACAATAATGATGATATATTAACCACTTTGGTACAATAGTACGAAAGCGTAGAAGGGCCACAAGGAATAAAAAAATTTAATTCGTCTAATTCCGACCTCGCAACTCGAAATTAGTATAATTCCGACTTCACAACTAGGAATTAGTATAATTCCGACTTAACATGTCGGGGCGTGGCGCAGTGGTTAGAGCGTCCGACTTTGGGTCGAAAGGTCCGGAGTTCGACCCCAGTTGCGGCGGGGATTTTTTAATTTAATTTGACCGATTAAATTATTCAAATCTCGTGGCTGGACTGGGGTGAGTCCTGCACGATTCACTGTTGCGTTCCAATTAACCTGAGGTGGCGCATGGAGTTAGTAACAAGGCCTATCCAGAACACGTGGCTAGACCATAGCAGTCGATGCCAAAACACCAAAGAAAAAAAAATTCCGACTTAACAACTCGGAATTAGCCTAATTCTGACTTTGCAACTCGGAATTAGTATAATTCTGACTTCACAACTCAGAATTAGTATAATTCCGACTTTACAACTCGAAATTACTATAATTTCGACTTCACAACTCGGAATTAGCCTAATTCTGACTTCACAACTCGGAATTAGTATAATTCCGACTTTTCAACTCGGAATTACTATAATTCCGACTTTACAACTCGGAATAAGTGTAATTCCGACTTCACAATTCGGAATTAGCCTAATTCCGACTTCGCAACTCGGAATTAGTATAATTCCGACTTCACAACTCGGAATTAGTGTAATCTTTACGATTCCACGAGTTGGCATTGGAGTTATGTGAAAATGTAAACTTGGACCATCTAGCGAGAACTTTGAAGATTTAATGCTTGGCGGTACCACTAAGATTTTTGGAAACTGTAGATTTCAATCATTAATCATAGATAGCATGATGTTCCGGTTCACCAGAAATACTGCATATTTATTTTCTGACATCATTCACAACACCTAGGAGTCCGCAAAGACATGACGGAGGGGTTTCTGTTTTTCTTTGTTTTCAAATTAAGTTCACACAGCACCGGAAATGTTGCCAGCAATGACAACAAAACAGAAACCCTTTGATGTATAACGCCTTCCAAAAGGACCGCGAAAAGTTGCTGCAACACAACACATTTTGTTAATGAAAAGTTTTACATTTGTTGTTAAATTGTTGAAAAACCTATTTTGTTTCTGTTTTGTTGGTTTGATACGGCATAAGAGTTGGAAACGTGTTTTTTCATTTTTCTTATGGAAACGGGAACGCGAAAAGTTTGTTGCAACCAAAAACACAGGAACGTTTTGTTGAAGAAAATTTTCAGATTTGTTGTTAAATTGTAGAAAAAGATTGAGTTGATGTTTTGTTTTTTTTAGTTTGATGTGGACACGGCATAAGGGTTTTTGCCCTTTTTTAATGGAAACGGGAACGCGAAAAGTTTGTTGCACAAAAAACGTTTTGATGATGGGAAGTTTCAGATTTGTTGTTGAATTTTTGAAAAACATTGAGTTGATTTTTTATTTCTGTATTGTTGGTTTGATGTGGACCTGGCATAAGAGTTGGACACGTGTATTTTTTCAATGGAAACGCATCAATTAATGAAAGAAAAATCTCTAAGATTGGCAAGATGAAATAATGGAATGATCAATAATAAACGTGCTGCTAAGCAGAAAAGTTGCTAAGCTTAAAACTAGTACTTTTCTCACGATTTTCTCTGAATAAAGTATGCTCTTTTCCAATAAAAATACTTAACAAGTGCGGAAAGTTATACTTTCCGCACGCTACTGCCGATGTGGCGTGCAAGAAAGATACGTTCTAGTAATATTAACACCTTGACTGCCGAGAAACTCATACTGACTTTCTCATGGTACCACAGAGAACGGGTACTGTGTAATAATGATATATGAGATAAGCCAACAATTCAGTTATCGCTTCACATAGAGATTTCAAATTTGGAGTAGAGGTATAGGATTGAAATATACGAAATTTTATTGAAACGTTCCTGACATAATCCTACAGGACGAGTCAGAAGTGCTGACAAATTTTCTATAGAAAATTGCACCTTGTCCATATGCATCAGATTAACAATTTTCTCAGAATACTTATTACAAAAATGTATGGTTTGTTGATATTCGTCCACTAGATGGAGCCGAAATCGAAAAAAGTTCAATATTCGAATCGAACAATTCGAATGTAGTGAGTAGGGTGTAGGGATGGATTCATACACATATTTCTGTCTTTTCAGTCCAAAAAATAATAATAATAATAAAAAAAATCAAAATAATAATTATTTACTTCCAAAACAAAAAGAATAAAATTCGAAACGTAAATCAATTATTAACCGATAGGTACCTCAGAAATGACTTCTTATGATAAAATGATGAATTCTGGTGAATTTTATGGACGAATGGACCAAGCCACATGAACACCTTCAACATATTGATTAGAAGTTTGATTTGAAGGAGGACATTCGGCTCCTGAAATGAATTTTGTGTGTTTGTAACCTTCCACAGACTGAAAATGAATCAATGTGAGTTCAAGATAATCTATAAAAGTGTAGAAGGGCAAATGAGTAAATTGTATATTATGTTACAGGAAGATATACTATTCTAAAGTAAACTTTACAAACTGAGAGTTTATGAAATATATCCAAATTGGATTTTCACAGTGGCTCTTCATGTGGCGGCAGTGATCAAGTCAGTGGTTACAATTGATTTTTAGTAGAATGTTGTTATTATTCCAGAAAGTAAATTCAATGATTTGCAGCTTATTCATAATATTGTTGAAACACGTAAGTGTCATTCATATTACGAAGAAGTAGTGGTTTTACATAATCTGAATATTTCTGGGGATACTTACTTAGTTTATTTATCAATTGAAAGGAAGAGGTTCTGGTATTCCCAATAAATATCTAAAACCATTCAATAAAGGTACAAAAATCTGAAAAAATTCTTGGGCTTCGACATCTGAATAATCCAAAAGATATACAAAATGATGATGAATGATGAACCAGAAAATTAAGAAGATATTCAATTTTTAAAATGAATTAACGTACGAATATGAAGCCATTGCCGATAACGAAAATGATGAAATTTTGCAGTTTAAAAACGAAAAGTCTGAATATCTGAATTCTGTTTGGTTAGTGTAAAGAAACACCTTTATGATTTTATCTCTGTATCAATCAAATTTGGTTGAATAACCATGGTACTTCTACTCAGTCAAGGCTTCATGAATGGACCTCCAACCGTTATCCTTTCGAAACCTGTTTGCTCCACAACTCATGACAAAGAAAGGATTTCAATTCTTCTTGAGAGTGTGTAATTTTCCATTTTACTGACATTTTCCATAAAATGAGATTCATAACTGGAGAAACATTATGGATATGGATATGAAAATATCGCCAGTTCCATTCAGAGGACGGTTGATTATGAAGCAATATTTCCCAGAAATAGTGGAAGGTTAAATAGGATATATTCGATCTCAATACCAAACACCGTCAAACACGGTATCAGTTAGTCAGGAATTCCCAACTTGATGAAAGCGATATGAAAATCAAATAGATTGAAAAATTTAGATGTGCATTTGATGAACTAGGAGCAATATTATACAGCATCATAAAAGAAAAGCTTCTGTAGATGTTTCTGATGTATCTGGTTAAAATTAGCTACTCAAAAATTCACTGAATTTGTAAAAAAAATTAGCAATATAACTACTGATTTTCGATATAACGCTAGTTCACCAATATAGATGTATCCTAAAATAAAAAAGCCCATCAAAAAATCACAAATCCTACGTGTAACCCAAGAACAAGATACACCTTAATCAGTTATAAAAGATCTTTGAATAAAGTCCATCGTCTGCTCTAACAGAACGAAATGCCGTGAGAGTTAAAAAACGTTAAGACCCAATTTTTTAGTAGTAAAATGACATATTTTTTTCTAAAAAGTTTATTCAATTTTTAACATCATCTTTAGTAATAGACTGTAGGCGTATCTCACAATCCTTACATTTACAGTCTTGTCCTAGTCTACTTTCGGTGTGGTATAATATTCTTACATGTTTTGAGGTGAAACAATATCATTACCATCTCCACTATTAATTGTGTTGTGAAGTTCACAATCATTTATACAGTGTTCGGAAGAACCCTCCTCCTTTTGTAATATTTGAACCAGAAAGATAGAGAGTTGAATCAAAATGGAGTTGAAATGGGAATGGATTTTCACAATAACTTGAAATTTTAAAAGTGGACAAATTTGCCTGCACCGTAAGCTTTCTGAGTCGATGATGTTCCATTCGGTGCATATAAAAGATCGATACTGTTCTCTTTTCAACAATATTCACAAACGATTCATGTGTTGATTCATCACTTGCAAAAAAATTGCGAGTACAATATGACCTATATTCTGTATCACCCAGTACAGTGACAGAGTTATGAGAAATACCAATTCAAGATTAAATATTTTCCTATAGATTACCACGATCCCTTTGTAGAAAAAGTGTTTGAAGCAGCCGTAGTAGAGGTGCAAAATCGGCGGTCATTATGACCGCTATGGCACCACAGTAAAGTAACGTCATAATGACCGCTATGGCACTCAAGGTGTTAAGTAATAACTATATATACACAAATGCACACGAATTGACAAGTTTGGACGTTAGGGATCAATGTTTAAACTTTCACTATAATTTCAATGGAATCGCAATGATTACACTAATTCCGAGTTGTAAAGTCGGAATTATACTAATTCCGAGTTGTGAAGTCGGAATTAGGCTAATTCCGAGTTGCGAAGTCGGAATTAGGTATATATTTTTTATTTTATGTGGCCCTTCTACGCTTTAGTACAATAGTATGAAAGCGTAGAAGGGCCACAAAGAATAAAAAATATATAATTCCGTCTTCACAACTCGGAATTAACATAATTCCGACTTTACAACTCAGAATTAGTATAATTCCGACTTTACAACTTGAAATTAGTATAATTCCGACTTCACAACTCGGAATTAGTATAATTCCGACTTTGCAACTCGGAATTAGTGTAATCATTGCGATTCCATTGGAATTAGAAGTAGAAGTAGAAGTAGAAGTATTTATTTCGCTACAATATACAATAGTAATAGTAGAATGTCAAACAAAAATAATAACATGAAAAAAAATACAATACAAAGATATATAAAGTCACAGTGTAAATAAACATAACAATATGAATATATTTAATCTGAATTGTGGCGAGTGTCCATCACATACATTCAAATTCAGACTTGTTTAAATCAAGATACTCATTTATATCATAAAAACATTTTTTTAATAGAAACGTTTTAATTTTTGTCTTGAACTGAAAGAAACCTAGTTTCTTTATCCTTGAGGGGAGTATGTTATATAAATGTAGGTTCACCGAATTCTTTTGCGATATCTGAAGTCTGAACCTAGGAGTTGAAATGAAGTCACCATGGCGAGTAGTGTAATTGTGGATTTCTGATTGAATAGAGTATTCATGCTTAGTTTCATGAATTTCAAGTAAACATGAGTAAATGAATAAGGTAGGAAGCGGCATTATTTGAAAACTGACGAAGAGAGGGCGACAGTGTTCACGATGATGCACTCCCGCCATAACTCTGATCACTCTCTTTTGAAGAATAAAAACTCTATGAGAATGGCAAGAATCACCCCAAAGAAGAATTCCGTAAGACAAGTGACTATGGAATAAACCGAAATAACAAGATTTGAGTACGTGATAACTCACAATATTTTTCAAACGTCGAATCAAGAAGGTAATACTGGACAGTTTCTTAGCTAATGCTGCGATATGTGAGCCCCAGTTTAGTCTGTCATCTAGATGCATGCCAAGTAGTTTAACACTGTTGCCACTAGTGAAATTTGAATTGGAGGATACAAGGATGGACTGATTTTTTTCCAAATTCAGTTTGAGTTTATTGCAAGTAAACCAGGTTTTGGCTGAATCCATAATGTTATTTGATAAAGTGGACAGATTATCAATCTTATTACTCTGACAGATAAATGTTGTGTCATCTGCAAATAAGACGCTTTTTGTCGGTAAAATGTGAAAATATAAATCATTTATATAGACTAAGAAAAGAAGGGGACCCAGAACCGAGCCTTGAGGAACACCGTGATTAATGACCCTACGTTTTGATAGCTCACCATTCAATCTGACATATTGAGATCTTTGGGAGAGGTAAGATTTAAAGAAATTCAGAGCTACGCCCCTGATACCATATCTCTGTAATTTTTCCACTAGGATGTGATGTGAGACACAGTCGAAGGCTTTCGAAAGGTCACACAACTCAAGTTGTGAGTGGATTCCTTCCTCTAGGCCCTCGACTATGTTCGACACGACTTTGAGTAGAGCTTTCGTCGTGGACATCTTTTTTCGGAAACCAAATTGTCCTGGACAAAGCAGAGAGTTTACTTCCATGAAGTTATAAAGTTGTTTTTTAACGATAATTTCAATTATCTTAGCAATTATTGGTATAATGGATATTGGACGAAAGTTATTCACGTCATCATTAATTCCTTTTTTCAACACCGGTAAAACAACAGAATATTTCAGGGCGTTAGGGAAAGTTCCTGCACAAAAACAGTCATTTATCAGGGAAGCTAGAGGTTCAGCAAGTATATCTGCCAGTGATTTAATAACTTTGCTATTTAGTTCATAGGTATCAGTAACATTAGAATTATTTAGACCAAGAATGACGTCATAGATATCATCTGGAGTAACAGGATTTAGCACAAACGAGTGTGCCGGAGATTTTAATGTTTTCAAATAGAAACTAGGCTCATGGGGTATGTTTGGTAGTGAGCTAATAATCTTCTCTGCAATTGTAGCGAAATGGTCATTGAATTGATCTACCGATATATTAGTATCATTATTAGAATTCAACAGATAGTTGCTATAAGCTTCCGTCTTACAAATTCTTATTTGAGTTTTATAATCAATGCTCAGTCTCCTATAAGCATTCAAGGAATAAACATCTTTATCAATATCATAAACAGTTTTTATAGCGTTGAGTGTATTACGCATTTTTCTCAGTTCATCGTTCATCCAATTAACTGGTTGTCTTTTGGTAATATTTTTGTTTTTCCTTAAGGGGAAGGTACTAACTACTAGACCATTCAGAACATCTTGAAATTGTTGCATTCTAACCTCGAGGGTTATATTGTCGTTTCCTAAGAAACTCCAGTCAAATTCTATCAGCTGAGATCTCAAATTCAATAAACCTTGTGTGTGTATTGGACGGGTCCAACGGGTATCGGCATTGTTTTTTGACTCCATGCTATTTACGGTGATATATTGCCCACGATGATCGGATAGGCACGGCTCTGAGACCCCTGAACTATAAAGCTTCCGGTCGATATTAGTCACCACATTATCAACTCGAGTTGCGGAATTAGGAGTCACACGTGTGAATTCAAGAATTGTGGTATGTAAATTAAATGATACTAGTAAGTTTTCAAGAGTGGATAAGTTGGGAGATTCAGCTACAGCAAAGTTTAGATTGAAATCACCAGCTAGTATCACCTTGGATTTCTCAACATCAAGATAGTGTAGGGCATTCTCGAATAAATCTATAAATGTGTGAAAATTACCATTGCCAGATCTATATAAGCAAACAATTTTTAAGTTTGAAAGTTCGATGCCGCATAGTTCTATATTAATTTCTGAGCAGAACTGTTTCAAAGTAATAGGCACACAAGTAATACAGTCTTTAACAAAAATAGCCACACCGCCGTGACATCTTTCAGATCTGCTGAAATTAGCAGCTAGGTAGTAACCGGTAATGTTTACTGTTGAAAGATATTCTGCCGATAGCCAATGTTCAGATATACAAAGAATGTCATATTGATATTTGTCTAGAAAAATTGATATTTCATCTAGCTTATTTGCTAAACAGCGGACATTTATGTGATAGACACTCACCCTAGTTAATTGAACAAATTTGCAGTCCACATTCGACGTGTATACAGTATTTTCCGATGAGGCACTTATGTTTCTTTCTTCTTTCTTTGATTCTGGTAAAAAAACCTACTTATATAAGCTCCCTGAGGCCATATTTCAGGATTCATCGCGGTATTGAAGTTGTCCTCCAGTATTTTCACTTTGAATGAAACATATCTATTCGGGAATCTGGTGACAAGATTTTCGCACGACACTTCTGGAAAATGTGGTTCTAACATCTTTTTCATGTCTTCAGCTGTTGTTACTTTGTCGACCCTACATACATGTAAAGTGGCTACTTTAGGAACTCCTCTGATGGAAAGATCGGCATTTTTACCAACGATTTGGTGTCTGTTATATCGTTTTTTTGAATGACTAACTGTTTTCCACTCATTGTTTGTCACGGTAGCACCCGTTACTATTTTATCGTCATTTATCAAGCCAAGATTTGCAATTTCTCGACATTTATTCTCAGTTTCAATTTGTAGAATTTTTGTAGAGACATCTTTTACAGTAAGCAACTTACTGTTTTTTCGTTGGGAATCTCCAAGGGAATTCCCATGTGATTGTATGTTAGAACTAGAACTCGCTTTTTCTGTCTCCGTACGTTTTTTATCGTACACCGCGTTTTTGTCACTATTTATCACCTGATTCATGGGTAAGGTTTTTGCTGTACTTACCGATGGCGAAATACAATTTATCTGATTTAGCAATTCAATTTGCCTATTTAAAATGCGAATTTTGTCCTGGAGCTCATTGATGATGAAATCTTTTTGCTTTATTATGTAAGTGAACACTTTAGGTTCTAGCTTATCCGTTGTCTCCACTGCATCGAAAAATGCTACGTCAGAACTGTCACATTGTTCACACTTGAAATTTGGATTGATCGATTATAGTAAAACTTAAAACATTGATCCCTAAAGTTCAAACTCGTCAGTTCATATGTATTTGTGTATACAGTTATTACTTACTATCATTAGAAAACATCTTTCCCGCACGCCGCTTCTTGCCGAACTCCGCTTCGCGTGGTTTGGGCATCGGCAGTAGCGTGCGAGAACGTTCGGAATTTTCCTCGTGCGGGAACTTTCCGCACAAATATTTTTAATAAAAGATGAGCATACTTTATTGAGAGAAAATCGTAAGAAAGGTGCTAGTTTTATGCTTATCAACTTTTCTATTTAGCTAAACTTTCATTATTGATCATTACATTTTTTCATCTTGTCAATCTGACAGATTTTTATTTCATTAATTCATACATTTCCATCAAAAAAGGGAAAAAATGCGTGTTCAACTCTTATGCTGGGTCCACATCAAACCAAATAATACAGAAACAAAACATGAAAGCAATGTTTTTCAACAATTAAATAACAAATCTGAACTATTCATCAACAAAACGTGTTGTGTTTTTGGTTGCAGCAACTTTTCACGTTCCCGTAAAAGGTAAAAAAAAAACGTTCTCGACTCGCCGTGTCCATATCAAACCAAAAACACAGAAAAAAACATAAACTCAATGTTTTTCAACAATTTAACAACAAATCCATTCCATCCAGTAAAAAAAAGACAAAACATGTTTTCATCTCTTATGTTGTGTCCACATCAAACCAACAGAACAGAAACAAAACCTTTTCTTCAAAAATTCAACAACAAATCTGAAACTTTTCATGAACAAAACGCGTTGTGTTGCAGCAACTTCCTGTTGGAAGGCATTAAACATCAAAGGGTTTCTGCTTTGCTGTAATTGCTGGCAACATTGTCGGTGTGTACCTAATTGAAAAACAAAGAAAAAACAGAAACTCCTCCAGTATGGCCTTGCACTCCTTGCGGACTCCTAGGTATTGTGGATGATGCTAGAAAATGAATATGCATTATGTCGGGTGGACTGGTGCTTCAAACTATTAGTAGAATCTACAGTTTCCAAAAATCTTAGTGTTACAGCCTAGCGTTCAACCACATTAATAGCATATATAAAATTGGTATATTTTTTCATAGATCTTAGGGCCAACTATCAGCTGTATTAAATCTTCAAAGTTCTCGATGGAAAGTTCAAGCTTACATTTTCACATAACTCCAATACTAGCTCGTGAAATCGCAATGATTACACTAATTCCGAGTTGTGAAGTCGGAATTATACTAATTCCGAGTTGCAAAGTCGGAATTAATCTAATTCCGAGTTGTGAAGTAGGAATTAGACTAATTCCAAGTTGTAAAGTCTGAATTATACTAATTCCGACTTGTAAAGTCAGATTATACTAATTCAGAGTTGTAAATTAGAAATTATACTAATTCCGAGTTGTAAACTCAGAATTAGGCTAATTCCGAGTTGTGAAGTAGAAATTAGGATAATTTCGAGGTATGAAGTCGGAATTATACCAATTCCGAGTTGTAAAGTCAGAATTATAGTGATTCCGAGTTGTCAAATCGGAATTATACTAATCCCGAGTTGTGAAGTCGGAATTATACTAATTTCGAGTTGCGAAGTCGGAATTAGGCGAATAAATTTATTTTATTCTTTGTGGCCCTTCTACGCTTTCGTACAATAGAGTACATACGGTAGGTCAAATATATAAAAAAGTTTAAAACAAATACATTTTGTTTTTTTTTTTGTACAGATGAAAAACACCAGTCACAGTAGTTGAATAAAAATTCAACGTTACAGCTTTACATGCAGAATTATGAACGTATAGTAGTAATGTTTATTCTTCAAAAAATAGGTACAATATAAATTACTACAAAATGACAGATGGAATTTAGAATTTACAATATAATTGATAAGTATATATTTAACGTGAAATAATACAACTCTGTCACAGTAAATCATCTATTCAAGACTGACTGTTTTACATTCATTCCAACGAGCTGTTGGGCATAGCGTACAAAAAACCTCGATGGCTAGGTCAGATATCGGTTCATAAAAACCACAAAAACTCTCATATAGAACACCTTTTCCCTATAAATTATGTGAGAACACAAAAATGAAAAATAAACATCATTGATCCTGATCATCTTATAACTACAACCCCTACAAGAACCCTAAGCCCGTTTTAAAATACTTGTAAGCGATCGGGGGCTTTTATTCCGCTGCGTCTACGTAGCACTCGCGCATTTGAATCTTCTGTATCACTTGATCTATTATCACTCTCACCACTACCTTCACATGACCCTGGGCTATCTATCATATCATTTTGTACAACAGAATCCTTAGAACTAGTTAAGCTAGATCGTGGAATAATTGTTGTATTAGGATTAGGTTTTTGAGAACAATAATTCTTCTTTAATTGGCTTAGATGTCTTTTCCACCTTATTCCACCATCTACCTCAATTACGTAAGTTCTCCGGCCAAGTATATCGCGCACCACCCCTTGGCACCACTTGTGTTTGTCTTTAGTTGAACGAAAATCACGTGCCCATACTGATTCTCCCAAAGTAAATGAAAGTTCCGCTTCCGATCTTCCTCAGTTATTCCATTAGCCAAAAAAAACTGTTTCAACCGTTCCGAAAATACTGCGTAATCCGACTTCCCCGGAACAAATTCTCCAAGGGTTCCAAGTAAATTTGTACTCGTCATTTTGTAATTTGACTAGGTCCTTAATTGACTGCGCCACTGATAAGTATATATTTAACGTGAAATAATACAACTCTGTCACAGTAAATCATCTATTCAAGACTGACTGTTTTACATTCATTCCAACGAGCTGTTGGGCATAGCGTACAAAAAACCTCGATGGCTAGGTCAGATATCGGTTCATAAAAACCACAAAAACTCTCATATAGAACAATAATTAGTTTTACAATAGTAATAGTAGTACAAGTTATGAGGAAATGAATAAACAGAGAATATCACAGAAGCTTTAGTTCCGAGGAAGCTATGGCTTGTACGTGATTTCATAAAATTTTGCGTACATGTGGACATTTGAATATAAAAGCAAGAAATGGAAAGTATATTTAAAATATTTGATAACAACAACCACATATCTACACAAACATATACAGGGTGATTCATGACGAATTGTACACAGTCCAACCATAAGTACTATGAACCAAGATAATTTCATATCTGGCATTGAAAAATGCCTTGTTGAGTTTTTGGCGGATATTCAGGGCGATATTTGAAAATATGTGAATTATTCTACGTTAAATATCTCTAAAAGTAAAAAACTCAGACATGAAATTTGGCACACTCAGAATGATCCCAGAGCTCAATGAAATAGGGTTTTTGAAAAAAATTATTTCAGGTCCAGGCTTAGTTTTTTTTTAGATTTTTATAGTTTTTTTTAAACAACACCCTGTAAGCCAGATCAAACAATTTTCATTTTTCTCACTTCAAAGCTTAAGGACAATTCTAAGCGATGGCTGTAAAAAATATAACGCAGAAGTTTTTGAATTCTGCAGAAAAAAATCTAACTTTTAAAAAATTGTATAATTTTAATGGATTCACATTCTGCGTATGACTGATGCGGCACTACATCGATAGCATATCATCATTTTTCAACAAAAATCATAAGGAAAGTCCATATTACTCCAGATGAAATATTATTAAATCAACCGTTGAAATTCCAGGGCCGCATTTTTTTCGCGTTTTTATTGATCCTATAAAAACTGTGGTTGAACAAATTTTCTTTCTGTCACTTCAAAGCGGATGGTACTAACCGGAATGAAAAAATCTGTTAGCTCAGAGGAAACTTTTACTTTTGAACACAGTACTACATCGGAAAAAATATTTATTTGAAATCGTTAGGAAAGTATTACTTACTCGATTGGAAGGATGATATTACAGGGCCTAACTTATTTTCTTTTGACGTTTTTAAAGGGTTTTGTAAAATTGATACCCTGTCACCTTGGAGGATTATTAATACTAAGTACTTGAGGGAAATTAATTGAAAAAAATCAACGTGAAATATTTAAAAACTAATTGATTTCAAGTAAAACAAAACCTGGGATGTCGTATTCAATAAAGATGGCAGCCGACCAAATGTGAAAGATGGAGCAAAACTCGTTTTATTTTTCTGCGGGACAATTTTTAAAGTTTGCTGCTGACCATGAGAAATACATGAAAATGTTTTACAGTAAACTTCCACAACTGTTATTGTGAAAAATAGAATGTAGATGCAATTACGGACATACAAGTACTAAATTCAGTTTTCTAGAAAATTTAATTCAGTTGACTCAACGATAACAATACCATATTAGATAAACACTCTTTAAAAAAGACTTATTCTGTTAAGTTTATTTTCAAAATGCCATCCATTTGCCTCCCGGTACTTCCTTTCTCTTTTCAAGATATTCCTTACGGCTTTTCTTATCTGATCTGGATGCCTTTTTGTGAAGAGAAATGTTTCAATTATTCTCTCATGTGGCTGTTCTCTTGTTGTGATATCTACCCATAGAAATTATAATAAACACTATAACGCCAAACCCGCTGTCCGCGATTCTGTTAAATGACCCCTCACAGGGAATGATGACAAACCTTTGCACTTGCGTATTATTGCTGTTTCTGGTCACGTCGTTGCCAAGTTTTCTTCTTTTTTTCCTGTTCCAAATGAGGTTCGGAACATCATCTGTGGTTAATACAGGGAATTGTAGGAAGTCCAGTAAACTTGGCAACACCGCCTTTAAATCCTATCGTGGCGTATCAAGCGTGTCGGCTTCTGAGTTTTGGCATTGTTAGGTTTTAGCAGTTGTTCAGGGAAACTGTGTGAATCTGGATAACACCAATTTACTGGCAACGACACAGAGGCAAAAAGGCAAAAAAAAATTATGCTGACTTGAATTTGGAAGATATGTCCATTATAAAAAAATATGACATTGATGTCAACGACATGTTAATCGAAAATGGGGAATTTTATCATTTAATTTCATTTCTCCCTTTTCTTTGAGTACTCTAACTGAAAATGTGTGGTTACACATATATATCAGGATTTGTTGTTAAATCTATAAAAAAATTATCAAATGTAGAGTATGTTTGTATTCTTTTGAAGACATTGCAGAATCTTCTGCAGAATAGAAAAAGAGGTGGTCTCATAAGGCCATCACAAACTGTTATAGATATTTGTATTTTCCATGAGAGAAAAATCCGGCAGGTTCTTGCAATTACTGATAATTATATGCCAAATGAAACGAATTTTTTGGAAAGTTTCATAAATCAAACTTCATAAATATTATTTCAGGATGAAAAATTATTCAGCTCCATAATAAACCACATTTTCGATATATCTCCCTATGAGGTGAGTCACAAATTGAAAATGATAAAAGCAATAACAAGAATTTACACCAGAATTAGATTTTTCAATATTGCAATGTCGCAAACAGAAAATTAGAGGTGAATTGAAGTGAAGAACACTTACTAAATTTATGATATTTTCCCATCAATAGATTTTGAAACAAAATTTTCGTTTGATAGAAATAAGTTTGTAACATTACAAAATAAAATGTGTTGGGAATTATTATAGCTCTTTTTCTCCAATCCTACTATTTCTTCTTATTTAAAAGAAAAAGAAACAAATTTTCTGTAACAATTTGAAATTTTGTTTTATTCTATTTATTTCTCTCAACAATCGATAATCTACTTCTTCTTACAAAAATGACATTTGAATTCAATACGATTCAACAACATTTACAATGATAAATGAGAACCTCTGACCAAATGCAAAAATGTAGTTTCTTACCCGAGAATAAACTATATTTGATAGATTTTTTCCCAATTTTATATCTCCAATCAATGACATTTTTGTTTTTTAACAAAAATGGTGGAAAAGTGATAACAAGAGTCAAAAAGTAGTTTGAACTCCTGTAAAAAAATTTGTAATATCTTGTCGATGAAAGCCTTTGTTGTTATTATCATTATTATTACATATTGCATTAATAACTAATTAATTAATCAATCGATTTGTAGAAGTAGAAAACCAACTTCAATATTCAGAATTTCGAAAATAAAAAATACGACTACATAAAGAAAGTGTTTCCTCGCTCTGATATGGATTTCGACTATAATAGGCTCAACGGTTTAGGCGTGAAGCCGATGGACACACAAATTGAGTTTTTTTCTGATTCACAGACTGAGTGGAATCAATTCCCATCAAAATATCAAATTTGAATTTTTTGACGATCACAATAATTTCTCCCGACTTGGTCGCGAGAAAGCACAAAATGGAAGACCTACACTCAATATTTCTATTTTCAAGAAGTCAATTATTGATTTACTGTATATATCATTAAAGGAAAACTGTGTTATATTTCAAATGCTATTACCGACAACTTATACCAGATTCAGGAACAGGAACTCAAAAATCCTAAGGCCGTCCCTAGCGACACTTGCGCTCTATTGCGCATACTCATAGGTCTGTATATCTGCCCTAGGGGGGACCACGTTATTCCGAACTAATTGGCGTTCTATGTTATTATATTTCTATGTATCTACCTCATAAGCTGCTTTCCATTTAACGTAAGGAGCTCCTCAGAGCTACCCAGAGCGTATGACCATGCGTTTCATTTAGTGGAGCTTCAAGCACCGATTGATATTCCCCTTGCCCCTCGAGCACCACCCGTTTTATTGGTGCATGAAGCACAAGTAGACAAAAGTCAAAACGCGAATACATAGTTTTTTGGCGAAAGAGTCAGTGATAAAGTAATTTACGAATTCAGGGGCTTGGAGCTCTGGGGCTTCACACTCCTAAATGAAAAACGCCTATAGACTATGCTTTTTGAAACGCCCTACTAATAATAATCTAGTTGGTAATGTCAGGTGATCCCACCGGCCAGGGAATCGGCCACCACGTCCCATCCATCTATTGGGGAAATTTTGATTGAAAATCTGATAAACTTCCCTGGTTTTGTTTTACTTGCAGGGTAGAGATCAATTAGTTTTTGAAAATTTTTATCTTTTTTAATTAATTTTGCCCAAGTACTTAGTATTAGAAATGCTCCAAGGTGAAAGGGTATTGTTTTTACAAAACCAATTAGAACTTAAAAAAAACAAGTTAGCACCTGTAATATCAATTTATTTTAAATTAATGTTTTTCCGATGTAGTGCTGTATTAGCCGTAGTAGAAAAACATTCATTTGCACTGTTTTCAAAAGTGCTTTTCTATGCTTAACAGTTTTTTTTATTTTGGTTAGTACTATCCACTTTGACGTGACAGAAAGAAAATTTGTTCAACCCGATCTTCAGGGTGTTGTTTTGACAGGATCAGTGAAAACGTGAAAAAAATAAATACTGCCCAGGAATTTCAACGGTTTATTGAATAATACTTTTTCTGGAGTAATATGAACTTTCCTTAAGAATTATGTTGAAAAATGATGAATTGCTATCGATGTAGTGCCGCATCAGTAATGTGAATCCATTAAAATCCATTAAAATTACTCAATTTTTAAAAGTTATTTTTTTCTGCAGAAAAAAAATAACTTTTAAAAATTCAGAAATCAAAAATTTCCGCGATCAATTTTTTTCAACTGTGGCTTAAAATTGTCCTTGAGCTTTGAAGTGAGAAAATAAAAATTGTCTGATCTGGCTAACAGGGTATTGTTTAAAAAAACAATAAAAATCTAAAAAAGAAACTAAGCCTGGACCTGAAATAATTTTTTTTTAAAACCCTATTTCATTGAGCTCGGGGAGCATTCTCAGTGCCCCAAATTTCATTTGTCTGAGGAGGAATATCCCAGACATAAAAAATTGTACAGAACATCAGGTTTCTTAAAATAATATTCAACAAACCTAGGAATTCTTCTACCAACCTACTTTTTAGCAAAAATAAAGTCATTGACTTTTCCCAGCTGTACACGCTAAATACATTAATATACCTACAAAAAAATAAAGAAAAATTGACCTTCAATACCCATACATATAAAAACACAATCACAAAAAAAGATAGGTGTACTAAACGTATAGGACAAAGATTTTATAGTCACCTCGGTCAACGTGTTTATGACCTATTGCCAACTGAAGTGTGAGAGCAAAGAAAAATCACTATTTTCAAACAGAAAGTTAAGAAATGGCTTATAGAATTTGGAAATAAAAATCCACTGAATATTCTTAACAAGTGATTTCCTCATCATGATTAAAATTATAGACCCACCTGACATCCTCAAACTTGAAGTATGTGTGCATGTGTGTACGTCTGCATATTTATGTTTGTATATTTTTAACCTACAAAAAAAAGACAAATAACAAAAAACATATATCTATATTAAAAGCTAGGTACTAATGCTAGTGTAATATATTTGTCTCTCGTTTATTACATTGGAAACATGTTGTATATCCATATTTCAAGATTAGTTTTATAGAAAATTTCACACCTCTACTTTTTAACCAATAAGATGCCTTAATTTTTACTAGTTACTATAGCAACAAAAAAAATTTCCGGAAATTTTTTCGTGGCGCCACGATATTTAAGTGGAAATATTTTGACAGTTGAGAAGGTAAACATATGACCATTAAATATTGTAGATATACCTGTGAAAAACCTGTGAAAACCTGTGAAAAATGCAAAATTTCTATAAGAATTAACATTATTATTTATTATTCGCTATAAAGTTTCATTAAACAGAAAACACAAATTTGTTTAATTATTATGCATTAACAATTTAGATTTCAAAAAACGTAGGATCTACAAACACATAGTAAGATTTAAATGTTGCTTGAATTTTAATCCATCCTCTCTTCTTAATGGTGGATAGGAAGGTGACGAATTAATTAGATGTCAGTGTTTTAAGATATATATGTAATATTTTGAAACAATTTTGTTCAAATCTCTTTTACGCAAAAGGCCATATTTACTTGAAATCTGCAGCAGACTTTCTTGGATTTTCGTAAACAAACCATTCGACTCTAACGCTTCCTGGTCGCAATCTTCCATTAAATTCGTTAAATATGTTAATTTTGGATGACATATTTGCACTTGACTCAACTCTTTGCAGTATTTACTTTTTAAAGCATTTCATTTTTCTCAAATTGTTTAACGCAAATGTTTCAAGAAATGTTTTACTTAAGAATATCTTTGTTTGCTGGTTTACTATACAGTAATAACTCAATGTAATTTACCAATATACACCTCATCTGTCAAAAGCATGGCCGCCTGTATCTGCAGAAAAAAAATTACTTTTAAAAATTCAGAAATCAAAAACTTCCGCGTTCAATTTTTTTTCAACTGTTGCTTAAAATTGTCCTTGAGCTTTGAAGTGAGAAAATAAAAATTGTCTGATCTGGCTAACAGGGTATTGTTTAAAAAAACAATAAAAATCTAAAAAAGAAACTAAGCCTGGACCTGAAATTTTTTTTTTTAAACCCTGTTTCATTGAGCTCGGGAGCATTCTCAGTGCCCCAAATTTCATTTGTCTGAGTTTTTTACTTTTACAGATATTTAACGTAGAATAATTCACATATTTTCAAATGTTGTCCTGTATATCCGTCAAAAATGCAACCAGGCATTTTTCAATACCAGATATGAAATGGCCTTGCTCCATAGTACTTATGGTTGGACTATGTACAATTCGTCGTGAATCACCCTGTATATGTCCGCATATGGACACGCATATACCAACACACACACACACTCATATTATTATATTTTAACATAATCAAGTAAGTATAATCGTAGGTAATATCCCAAGACCATGACAAATAGCCGATTGTTATTTTCTCCATAATTCTATCGAGAGTACCTTGCATTTTGACAATTTAATGTGACCATATGAACATTAATAATCTGAATAACTCCCGAGAGCTTTAGTTCGAGGGAGTTATTCTTTGATTATTAATGTTCATATGCTCGAATTGAATTGTTTCAAAATACAAGTTACTCGAGGTGAATTAAAGAAAATAATAGTCTCTATTTGTCATGGTCGAGTGATATTTAGGAAGATCATTTCATGAACAGCATTATAGTATATTATTCAACGAGCATATTATGATGGCTATTATTCACGTGGATGAAGTTTACGGCACGAGCCGCAGGTGAGTGTCGTAAATCATCCAAGTGAATAATAGCCATAACATGCAAGTAGAATACTATACTTTGTCCACGACCCATAAATAATACTTTGTAAACTAATCACAATTTTTATTTCTATTCGTGAGTAACATGGAATTTGTATTATAACTAAATGAAAACAAATTCAACTATTTGTTAATATAAATAGTAATATTTGTATTAACACAATGTTCAAAACTGATTGAAGGCATCAAGTCTGAACTGTTTTTGTTATCCATAAACGAGCTTGTCGATATGGTTTCATTTTGTTTGTATCGATTCTGTATCGTGTTGGAGATTTTCTCGGCTGTTTCCATTTCATTTCTCATGGAATCATCAATGTAGCCTTCTGCTACCGTTGTGGATTTCCATCCACCATGCCTTTTCAATGCTGTTATATCCCCGCCCGCATCAACAAGTATAGTTGCAGATGATCTTCGGAAACTGTGACCAGAGTATTTCTCTGGATCGGGTAATTGCAAATATGTCTATCATGTTCATCATATTGATGGCAGTGAATAATGATTTCATTATTCACTAGTGATTAATGGATATCGTTATTCTTGAAGAAACGCATGAATTATGAATATTTTATACAATAGTCGTGGACAAAATTATTTATTTACTCGATCATATACGTTTCAACATTTAACTTTCCTTCCTTTTTTTGAGGACAAGAATGCAGGTTTCGTCTTTTTGCATTACGCGCAATCCTAGAACTTTGGAATTCGATATCATCAAATGGATTTATCTTACGTTTATGTTTATTGAAGTAAAATTCCTGGAGAGCTTTCGCAGTTGAATTCCACATCACTTTAACCGTGTACTCTTTATATTCCTCGCCATTTTCTTTACGCATATTCCATGCCCAGTCTTTGAGAATTTCGGCGATCACGAGAGTTGGGGTAGTCGCACAAAATTCATATTTCGTCTGCTGACAAAAAGACATAAATTGTCTCCGGACAGACTCTTTACTCTTCACGGTATTTTCTGGGATGGATTCGCTTATATATGCATTAATTTCTGTCATAGACAATAACCCAAAACGAGACATTTCAATTTTGAGCGACTAAGTTATGTCAAACTTTGACACTTATACAAACAAAAGAGAGCTTTGTTTACATGAATAGCCGTGTTTACCTAAATATCCGCTTGTTTACCTAAATAGCCGCTCATATCACACATCATGTGACTTCGATCATGAAATTTCATTGGTGTAGCAATGTGTGAATGAAATAATCACTTATAATATCACAAGAGCTTAAATTATTTCCGGAAAGTTTTTTGAGGGCACGATTATTTTGAAAATTGTCGCGAAGCGACGAGGGATAATTTTCTTAAAATATTCATGCCCGAAAGAAAATTTCCAGGTATAATTTAAGCTTGCGTGGTATTCGTTAAGAAAATTTCACACCATAATTTGGAAAAAAATTATTAATCCAATCTGACATTGTAAATCAATTTCACTGCTTGTGTCAAGTCCACCATGTTTCGTTAAATAAAAAATATTACCAACTTTAGTTACACCAAATGCTAAAACTCAGATGAGTATTAGATCAGTCTATCGCCCTTTCATAATTTTAGGTTACTAAAGGTGGTAGAAATGTATTTTTTGTTAAAGTAATCCATAACACTTCTAATGTAAAAAATATAATATTAACATGGTTTGTTTTAGTAAGTGGCCGTGATATAGACGGCCATGCTTTTGACAGATGAGGTTTATATTGGTAAATTACATTGAGTTACTGTATAGTAAACCAGCAAACAAAGATATTCTTAAGTAAAATATTTCTTGTAAGCATTTGCGTTAAACAATTTGAACAAAATGAAATGCTTTGAAAAGTACAATTTATGTAAATACTGCAAAGAGTTGAGTCTTGAGTCATCCAAATTTAATATATTTAACGAATTTAATGGAAGATTGCGACCAGGGAGCGTTAGAGTCGAAAATCCAAGAAAGTCTGCTGCAGATGTCAAGTAAATATGGCCTTTTGCGTAAAAGAGATTTGAACAAAATTGTTTCAAAATATTACATATATGTCTTAAAACACTGACATCTAATTAATTCGTCACCTTCCTATCCACCATTAACAAGAGAGGATGGGTTAAAATTCAAGCAACATTTAAATCTTACTATGTGTCTGTAGATCCTACGTTTTTTGAAATCTAAATTGTCGATAAATTGTTAATGCATAATAATTAAACAAATTAGTGTTTTCTATTTAATGAAGCTTTATAGCGAATAATAAATAATAATGTTAATTCTTATAGAAATTTTGCATTATTCACAGGTATATCTACAATATTTAATGGTTGTAGATCATATGTTTACCTTCTCAACTGTCAAAAAATTTCCACTTAAATATCGTGGCGCCACGAAAAAATTTCCGGAATTTTTTTAGTTGCTATGGTAACTAGTCAAAATTAAGGCATCTTATTGGTTAAAAAGTAGAGGTGTGAAATTTTCTATAAAACTAATCTTAAAATATGGATATACAACATGTTTCCAAGGTAATAAACGAGAGACAAATATATTACACTAGAATAAGTACCTAGCTTTTAATATAGATATATGTTTTTTGTTATTTGTCTTTTTTTTTGTAGGTTAAAAATACAGGGTGATTCAAAAGTACTTTGACAAACTTCAGGAGGTGATTCCTCACAATATTCTAATATGATTTGCCCAAATAAATATATGCCCGGAAACGCTTCGTTTCCAAGATAGAGGGTGTTGAAGTTTTATTTTTATTTTGGTTTTTTTCAAATAACTCAAATACTGAACTTAAATAAACGAAACTTGGTAATAAGAGGCTTTTGAGGTGTCGAATTCGAACCTGATGTTATTATTTCTCGTACTCGTAGGGGGCGCCACCTTTTCTTTTAAGAAGATTCATAACTTTTTTGAGCGTACTTCTAGCACATTTTTCAGTAGAAAAATCGATTCCTCTATCATATCTACGTAAAAAAGCTACCCTTGTTAAAAGTCGCTGTAAGCAACCGTTTTCTAAATATTTGGACTTGAAAATTTCAAGTCAATTATTTGATAATCGATGCATGTTGAAGTTATTACCAATATTTTGCATTTTTCACAAGAATGCTTTGGAAAAGAATTTGACGTTTCAGTAAGTAGTTTTGGTAATTACATATTTTGTGACAGTTAAACGTTTTGTTGAAGTTTCCGTAATTAGAAGTAGAAAACACTAATTTTGAAAAAATGGATTATTTAAACAATAATGCTCATTTAGCCGATATGCATTTCGTTTATGGCCTTGCGGATGCCAATGCGCGCGAAGCAAGACGTATTTACCAGGAGCGATTTCCTAATCGAGTACTGCCTTCAGCTCCAACATTTGCTAGTCTCCACCGTCGTTTGGCAGAAACAGGTAGCTTTAAGAGGGCAGCTGATATTATTGGAAGACCACGAGCAGTCCGAACCCCAGAATTGGAAGAAGCTGTTTTTGAACGCTCTCGAGGAGAATCCAGAAACAAGTACAAGAATAATTGCTGAAGCTGTCAATTCTACTCAGTCCACAGTTTGGAGGATTATCCACGATCAACAGTTTTATCCATACCATATTCAAAGGGTACAAGCTCTTTTGCCACGAGACTTTCCCCAACGCATTACTATGTGTCAGTGGTTTTTGAGAAAATTGGCTGGAACTCTTCACGGACGAGTCAAACTTCTCCCGAAATGCTATCACAAACTTTCATAACAAGCATGTTGGGCTCTCGAAAATCCGCATGCAGTTAGTGAAAGGCATTATCAGTATCAATTTTCTGTAAATGTATGGGCGGCAATAATTGATAATTACTTGATAGGTCCTTTCTTTCTTTCGCTCCGACTGAATGGCGCAACTTACAGACACTTTTTAGAAAATGAGTTGCCGGGACTACTTGAGAATGTACCATTAGAAATTCGTACCCGCATGTGGTTTATGCATGATGGGTCTCCGGCCCATTTTAGCGTTGTAGCCAGGGAATTCCTTAACACAGTCTATCCAAATCGATGGATCGGTAGGGGTGTAGAAGAACCTAACCAGCCGTGGGCACCAAGGTCCCCAGATCTAAACCTGATAGATTTTTATTTTTGGGGACATTTGAAGTCACTAGTTTATAAAACTCCAGTAGCGAACGAGGAAGATCTTAGAAACCGAATAGTAGACGCATGTGAAACAATAAGGAACACACCAATAATTTTTGAGCGGGTACGAGATTCAATGACTAGACGACTGACTCCCTGTATCTTCGCTGAAGGTGGACACTTTCAACAATTTATTTGAATACAATTTAGTTTCGTTTATTTTAGTTTATTCGACATATTCAAAATTTCCTGAAATAAAATGTTGACATTTCTTGCAAATTTTATTACTATTAATTATTACTATTGAATTATTATTATTAAATTACTATTTCGCTAAAGGATGTCATAAAGGAACGTACCCAACAGTAATGACCTCTTCAAGCGAGACCTCTTCAAGCGAGTACAAAGTAATAGAATAGGTGGCGCCCCCTACAAAAAAAAACAAAACTGCTTACTTAAACGTCAAATTAATGCAAATGCAAATGCAAAATAAAGGTAATAATTATTGCACGCATAGATTATCAAATAATCCACTTGAACTTTTCAAGTCCTAATATCTAGAAAACGGTTGCTTACAGCGACGTAGATATGATAGAGGAATCGATTTTTTACTGAAAAATGTGCTAGAAGAACACTCAAAAAAGTTATGAATCTTCAAAAAAGAAAAAGACGTGTTGGTGGCGCCCCCTACGAGTACGAGCAATAATAACATCAGGTTCGAATTTGACATCTCAAAACCTCTTATTACCAAGTTTCGTTTAATTAAGTTCAGTATTTCAAAAGTTATTTGAAACAAACGAAAATAAAAATAATACTTCAACACCCTATATCTTGGAAACGAAGCGTTTCCGGACATATATTTATTTGGACAATTCATATTAGAATTTTGTGAGGAATTACCTCTTGAAGTTTGTCAAAGTACTTTTGGATCACCCTGTATACATACATAAATATGCAGACGTACACACATGCACACATACATTTGCCCACATACTTTAAGTTTGAGGATGTCAGGTGGGTCTATAATTTTAATCATGATGAGGAAATCACTTGTTAAGAATATTCAGTGGATTTTTATTTCCAAATTCTATAAGCCATTTCTTAACTTTCTGTTTGAAAATAGTGATTTTTCTTTGCTCTCACACTTCAGTTGGCAATAGGTCATAAACACGTTGACCGAGGTGACTATACGTTTAGTACACCTATCTTTTTTTGTGATTGTGTTTTTATACAGTGACCGCCAAAAAGTATGTACCATATGGGAAAAATTTTTATTATTGGAGTATTGGAAAAAATATTCTGGGGAAAAGTTTGTGCATGTCCGATAACCTAAAAATCGATTTTGACACATTTCACGTGATCGCGAGAATGGCGGCAAAATGAAAAAAATTGGAATGCAAAAGCAAAAAAAGGGGTAAGATGGCAAGATATCAAAAAAAGTTATTTGAAAAAGTCACTTAGAATTCAATTTTATACACACAAACAAAGTTTCAAGAGATAATTCAAAACAATTGAAAATAGCTATTTTTTAAAAATATTTTCCCATCTATTTAAAAATATTATTTTGTTTTCTTATGAATAGCTTGACTATACTGAAACATTTGCATTTTAATGATAATGACAAAACTTTCTCATTTTCTCCACACCAGAGGGCACTAAATTAAAAAAATTGGTTTTTGCCAGAACCCTCGCTGTTACATTGGTTCTTATCTAACAGTTATATCAGAATTCCAAGACTATTGTGTTGACATGGCAATCTAGAAACACCATGTTTCCTGATTTTAATCAAGTTTCAATAATAATGCTGTATGAGCGTTTTACTTTGCACATAAACTTTAAGAATCTTTAATTTGACGCACTATTTTCAAGTTTATGTGCGAAGTGAAACGCTCATGCACGATTATCATCGGAACTTGATTATAATCTGGAAATTACCATGTTTTTGGAGTGTCATGTCATCACAATGGTCGTGGAATTCGGATATAACTGTTAGATACGAACCGATGTAACAGCAAGGGTTCTGACAAATTCCAATTTTTTCAATTTAGTGTCCTCTGGTGTGGAGAATATGAGAAAGTTTTGTCATTATCATTAAAATGCAAATGTTTCAGTATAGTCAAGCTATTCATAAGAAAAAAAAATAATGTTTTTAAATAAATGGGAAAATATTTTTAAAAAATTGCTATTTTCAATTTTTTTGAATTATCTCTTGAAACTTGGTTTATGTGTATAACATTGAATTCTGACTTTTTCAAATAACTTTTTTTGATATCTATCCATCTTACCCCTTTTTTGCCTTTGCATTGCAATTTTTTTCATTTTGCCGCCATTCTAGCGATCACGTGACATGTGTCAAAATCGATTTTTAGGTTATCGGACATGCACAAACTTTTCCCCAGAATATTTTTTCCAATACTCCAATAATAAATTTTTTTCCCATATGGTACATACTTTTTGGCGGTCACTGTATGTATGGGTATTGAAGGTCGATTTTTCTTAATTTTTTTGTAGTTATATCAATTTATTTAGCGTGTACAGCTGGGAAAAGTCAAAGACTATTTTTGCTAAAACCTAGGTTTGTTGAATATTATTTTAAGAAACCTGTACAATTTTTTATGTCTGGGATATTCCTCCCCAGCCTACAATGCCATTTGATAGGTGCGTCTGAACTAAGGAACGATATAGTGTTAGAATCTGATTTTGTGAAAGGTACTGTTTCATGATTCTGAATCTTGGTAAGAAGTATCTGATTTTTTTGAAGATACGTTTCGCTTGAAAATTTATGGCAGGCTCAGACAAAACGTCTTCGGAGTGAAGATGCCGGGGATTGCGAAAAGGGCCCACTGGGGCCTAGTCGCGGACGCTTGCGTCCCCCACCCATTACCATTCGCTTAAAAATCCCACTTTAGGTGTTGATCTATAACTATTTAAAAGAAAACTTATAAGTTATGTCTCTGAAAAGTTCTTTTATAATTTGACAGACTTTATGACTAGAGAACATTTGTTTGTGTTGTGTAAAAATTACTATTGTTTTATATTGTTCGTGTTGTGTAAAAATTACTGTTGTTTCATATTGAACAATCTCCTATATATATATATACAGTGCGGTCCAAAGGTATGGAATAAATTCATTTTTAGCGTTATTATGTATTTTATGAAAAAATCCTGAAACAGGTCAATTTTTATTGGCAATTTGACAATTTACAGTATGAAAATATTACCCCCTTCTTGCACCCCCTCTGAATTATGAGCACCCCCTCAAAAATTTTAAATGAGAAGGGGGGTCGTGTGGCATCTTGTTCGAAAGGGATTTTCATTATCTGTTCAGCAATACTAAGTTTTTCATATTTGGTGCAACCATAACGAAGAAAATTTTTTATTAAAATTTAAAAATATTGACACTGTAAATTATGTATCCGTTGAAACAACCTGAAACAGGTCGATTTCTATTCTCAATTTGACAATTTATAGTATGAAAATATCACCCCCTTCTTGCACCCCTTCTGAATTATGAGTACCCCCTCAAAAAATTTGAATGAGAAAGGGGGTTGTGTTGCACCTTTTTCAAAAGGGATTTTCATTCTCTGTTCAGCAATACTGAGAAAATTTATTCTGAATATGTAAAATGTTGATAGACTGAAGGAAATAATGTAACATAATGTTTAGGAAGTATATTTCAATTTGTTTTACAGTTAAATTAAATGTTCAAAATGACCACCATTCACTTCTTGACAATAAGCAAGGCGATCTTGGAATTCTCGTAGAACATTTTGTAGGACCTCAGGGGTTATGTTGTTAATTTCTTCCGATATCCTAGTTTTTAAATCTGCAATATTGTCTGGTCTATTGAAATATACTTTTGATTTTAAATAACCCCATAAAAAGTAATCGAGAGGAGTCAAATCGGTGAATCTAGGCGGACATTCAATCGTTCCACGTCTGCCAATCCACCTATTGGGAAAAACTTCTGTCAAATAATCTCGAACAATACGTGTGTAATGCGGTGGAGCTCCGTCTTGTTGATACCAAATTGATCTATCTATTCCATTTGGATCATTAACATCGGGAAAGAGTCTTTTTAATGTAGGCACCAAAAAGTTCATCAAAAAACCTAGATAAACCTCACCATTAATTGTGCCTTCAAAAAAATAGGGGCCAATAATTTTGTTTTTAATGATACCAGCCCAAACGTTCACTGTTTTGGGATATTGTGTGTGAGCCTCACACATCCAATGAGGATTTTCTCTGCTCCAATATCTACAGTTTTGTCTATTAACCGTTCCATTTAAATAAAAAGTAGCTTCATCAGAAAACACAATTTTGTTTATGAACTGCAAATCTGCTTCGATTCTATCCATCATCAGTTCACAGAATTGTTGCCTTCTATCAGGGTCATCCTCATTTAACTCCTGAACCAACTGAACTTTATAAGGATGGTATTTTTCTTTATGTAAAGCTCTCAATATCGATGATTTACTTACATCATTGTCGGCGGCAAGTTGTCTACTTGTCATATGCGGATTTTCCTCAATCGCTAACAGTACATCTAACTTTTTCTCCTCATCCAATGCAGCATTTCGACCTGGTTTTTGACGAGTTTTCACATGTCCAGTTTCACGGTATTTTGTTTCTATTTTGCTAACTGTAGATTGTGATACGTGTTGACCAGGGTATTTATTATTGAACATTTCACAAACTTCCGTTTGAGTTCGTGTTTTATTACCGCATCCAAGCATAATTAAAATGTCTATTCTTTGAGTTTCGGATAAATGAGCCATAGATGAATCGAATACACACAAAAATATTTTTCAATACACCGACGTCTGCCAGCAACTCACAAATATCAAAATAACAGTAGTTTACTAGATTGACATTATATTATTTATGGGTTTTGTGAATAATTTTTTGGTGTCTTCAACGACTTTTTCCTGACTTTTTTAGCAAGACAGATAAGAAAGTATAAATTGTCAAATTGAGAATAGCAATCGACCTGTTTCAGGTTTTTTCAACGGATACATAATTTACAGTGTCAATATTTTTAAATTTTAATAAAAAAATTTCTCAGTTATGGTTGCACCAAATATGAAAAACTTAGTATTGCTGAACAGATAATGAAAATCCCTTTCGAACAAGATGCCACACGACCCCCCTTCTCATTTAAAATTTTTGAGGGGGTGCTCATAATTCAGAGGGGGTGCAAGAAGGGGGTAATATTTTCATACTGTAAATTGTCAAATTGCCAATAAAAATTGACCTGTTTCAGGATTTTTTCATAAAATACATAATAACGCTAAAAATGAATTTATTCCATACCTTTGGACCGCACTGTATATATATATATATATATATATATATATATATTGTTATGATATTGAATTTTACAGTAGTAAATTGGTGAAACGTTGGAAACTTGATACTTAAAAAAAAACTGCTATAAAGTATTTAATTTTTAAATATTTTCATTTTTACAACTTTTCGGAAGTGTCTCATATGTGGTTTGATAAATCTTTGATGGGTATCGGTTAGTTTCGTCCAATGCTGTATTACTTTCAGAAGTTGGAAGTCAAAAATCATAAGTGACATTAAACTTCATTCATCTAAAAAATTTACAGAATTGTTTATGAAACATGTTGTACTTTGGATACATGAAATATCAATTTATGCGATGACAAAAGGGGATAATGTTTTAGAGACATTTTGAAACATGAAAAGAAAACAAAAATGTTATATTTAAATAAGAAAATGATAGATAATAGGCTGTTTTATAGTAAAATAGAAGTAATTTGTGTGGACAGTTATATTTGTATGAAATCAAGAAAGGGATTGGCGAAAAACAGAAATAATAAAATGAGGAGAGTTTCCCAGGTGATGAATAAAGGAAGGAGATTTTTTTTTTGATTTGAAGAGGAAAATGTTTTTTGAAATTTTGATGAAAGAAAATCAGTTTCTTTTTAAAAAACATATTAAAATGGAATAAGCAAATACTGAGTTAAAAACAAAGGTTGCAAAGTAAATATTGTACAAGAAAATATTTTCAAGATTGATAGATTGCCATTCACCTACATGAAATTGATTCGGTAGCTGATTTGAGAAGCCGAACCAGATGAGTTCTTAACAATACACTTACATCAAGGTAAATAAGGTAGCCGATTTGAGAAGCAAAGGGAGCTGAGTTCCGTCTACCCACCACATAAGGTAGTACCCGTTTTTTATTAACTTTCACTGTGTGTGTTGTGCACAAACAATATTTTCCAAGCAGGCAAGCACTGATCGCAAATACCAAATACCCTCCAGAACTTTATTTTGCTGCATGATCCCTTCATTGTGGTTAGTTTTTACATTCTATCGCCATAGACAATTATTTACGTCAGAACATTATCCCCTGTCATCCATGTTTACGTTCTGTGACCTGTAACCATAGAACTTAGTGCGTTTCTTTGGTTCGATTCGTTATTACACAGGAGCGTTTATTTGCGCAATGCAGTAGACTTGTTAATTTCGAATTGTGGGAATATTATCATTTGAAATTTTGAAGAACTGTTATATTGTGATAACAAATTTATATTTTAAGGTAGTTATCTCCCAGGTTAGGATAATAATAGGAAGTTTTGAAATATTTTCATGTTTTGAAAAATCAGTTATGATATATTGGTTTTAACTTCACATTAAAGTTATTCTATAAAATAAAAAATATTTTTTATTGTTCAATTTCATAAATTGGTAATTTCATTGCCCAATTTTACAAATTGGTAATTTCATTGCCCAATTTTACAAATCGGTAATTTCATTGCCCATTGGAACCCGCTTATGAGAGAGAGATGTTTCTGCTCCAGGAACAATAGACAGACTGAGCTGAAAAGAAATAAAAGTTAACAAAGGAAGGTATAAATAGCCAGGGAATATTTTTTCAATACTATAATTTTTCTATAAAAAAAATATATATATATATATTATACCACAATACTTTTACAAATCATAAAAATATGTATATGATGATGATGTATATGATGTATATTGGTAATTATGTCTATTTTTTTAATTCCATTTATACTTCTCTTTTTCATATAGTATTCAGAATACTACATGCTTGCTCTTGTATGACAATTTTCTATACTATGGTGTAATGTATTGTCCACGTAAATAAATTATCTTTATCTTCCTAGATATTTTGTACACTCTACTTCCCCTATTTCAATGTGATTATTGATTTTGAGAGGTCCCATTTTAGGAAGATTACGAAGTACGAGTACGAAGTGAAAGTGATAAATTTCGCTTTGGCGCTGTTTAATGTCAGATTGTAATAATCAAAGTTCTCAATTATCGAAAAGTCTTCCCACGTGTCTGCGCTGTATAGAATAACGGTATCATCAGCAACACCTGTCAATAAATAAACATTAAACTTTATTGCAAAAAAAGTTGTCACTTTGATAATTTATTATCTCATTCGGCAATTTATTGTGAAGAGAAAAACCATTGTAAACGGGGAGTTTTTGTATTTAGAAGTTTTATGACTTGGCATGTGTTGATGCAATTGTTTCGAAGGACTCAACATATTTCTAGCCAATTCATCAAATTAAATATTATACATATATGGAATAGATAGCAGTTTTTCTCTTATAAAAACCGGTTTGCAACTATCTCGATAGTTTATGTCGAAGATGAGACTCAAAATACGCATGTGGCCCACAAAAAGTACCGCACCCCCATGCCGTTACGTTGAGTGATATATGTGAAAATGTCATGCTTAAATACATTTTCTTTTGTTACACAGGATTACAAAAAATTATGCATTGAGTTTATTGCAAGCATTATTAATGTGCTGAACAAAATTCAGACACAGAGTTCCCAAGAATTTTACTTCATGCATGCAACATAACTTCCTCACTGAAGAATATTTCTTTTGGTATATTATCTTTGATATTACCACATTTCATATAGACTGACTTCTTAGAATGAGTCTGTTACGGTAACACCAAGATGCAAATGTATCAATGCAATTCAATGGGCCGTGGTGGCCGTGCTGGTAGAACGTTCGCCTTTGGAGCGAAGGGTCGAGGGTTCAAAGCCTCGCATGGTCATCGGTCTCGTGCATGGCATCACACGTTAAAAGGTAAGGGCTGCGTCTTCCCTAGCTCACTCAAGTCTCTCGAAGACTTCCGAGTGTTGCGCGTAGGGGTGCAATCGGTTGACGGAAATAACAATTTTAACAATAACAATTTAATTTTTGGTAAATTTAACAAGTGAATTGTCGATATTAGATCTTGTAACTGTGACCGTAGTATCATCAGCAAACATAATCTGCCTAAACATAGAACAGTCATCATACAGTTCGTTTCCTTTCTGAAAAGAGATGAAGTGTATCGTGCCAGGTCGGCTTTGAAAGGGACAGGCATATACATCAATGAAGATTTGTCCAGACACAATTACAAACTTCAAATGGCTGCTAAGAAAAAATTCGGAGTGAATGCTGTCTGGTCCAGGAATGGAAGAGTATTCGCGAAACATGGCAACGTTGTTAAACACATTGGAAATGAGACAGAATTACTTTAACGAAGTAAATGTGAAAAAATTTAAATTTCAAACTGATAAGGTTTTTGTTATAAATATGGTTTTACTTTTTCGCCTCTTTGGTTAATGTGGGTCTATACCGTTCGGTTAAAAATTGTATTCATGATGATGAATATTCAGTTTCCAAATCTGATCTGTAATTGTTTTCTTTTACTCAAATATGTTTTCAATGTGAACTTCATTTCTGTTCCATTTAAGTAGGTTTTTATTTTTCAATTACCTTTATTTTATAAAACATTATGTTATTGGTATCACTTAAACAGTAGATAAATATTATATTTCGAATATGTGAGCTCAATTAGAAAGTTTCATATACACATGTCTAGTAGTCTCAGTGTATACTACCAAAACTGCAGAGGTTTGAATAGTAAATGTAATGATTTTTTCAGAAATTCATTAGTTTGTGCTTATGATGTTATAGCTGTAGCCGAGACATGGTTACGTGAGGGAGTCGAAGATGGGGAATTAGTTGATACAGATATGTTTCATCTGTTACGAGCTGACAGAGATTTAGAATATACAAACAAGTCCACGGGAGGAGGAGTTTTAGTTGCTATAAGGAGAAAATTCAAAATATTGCAAGTAGTTAGAAACACGACACTTTTTGAAGCATTAGTTGTGCAGGTAAAAGTAAATAGTTGTAAGTACACGCTATGTGCGATATATATACCTTCAAATAGTGCCAACAATGTTTATGAATCGGCGGTAAACTTTCTGCAAGATAATATCAATGATGATGAAAAAACGTATATTTTTGGAGATTTCAATATTCCTGAAATAACTGGTAGAATCTTAAATTACCCAACTGTTAGCGAAAAACTTGCAATTTTAACTGATTTCATAGATTTCAATTCTTTTCAATTATATAACGACATTCCTAATTTCCAGGGAAAAACGCTGGACTTGGTAATCACCTCTGAAGGTAATATGAACAATTGTACAGTGCAAAGAGATTTTTTATCATTTGTCAAGGAGGATATTTATCATCCTTCCTTGGAAATCACTATAAAAGTTCAACGTGAAAAAGAACGTGTGAACGACCCATTAGTCGATTCAAGATTTATTTACAAAAAAGCCAATTTTCTTTTGCTAAGCGAACGAGTTAGAGATACTGATTGGGATAGTGTTTTATCTGAAAATACTGTGGATACGGCTGTAAATAAATTTTAAATCATATGGAATACAATCATAGATGAATGCGTGCCCAAATATACCAATAGGCGTCAAAAGTTTTCCTATTTGGTTTGATAAAGAGATCAAAGAATTATTGAAACAAAAAAAACACATTTAGAAAATTACGATTATTTTCGGACTATCACGAAGAAAGGTATACAGAATTGAGAAAAAAGCTGAAAAATTTGGTTAGGTTGAAAGCTAAAGAATATGTAACAAAGGTAGAGGACGAATTAAAAACCGATGTGAATCAATTCTGGAATTATTTTAATAAAAGTAAAAAAGCGCCGACTTTTGGAAACTTTAGTTATAAAAATGATGAAGTAAAAGACGAAAATACAGCTGGAGTATTTGCAAATTTCTTTTCATCTGTTTATGAGACGATTAAGTCGGGATATGATTTAAATTTCATTACCGATGCTGATATGGTGAATAATTGTTGCGATGTTAGGAAAATAAGTGAAAGAGATTTTGAAAATGCAATAAAAAAACTGAAACCAAAGAAAGCAGCTGGTATTGATGGAATTCCCCCATACATTCTTAAAGCTTGTAGCGATTGGGTAAAAATACCACTCCTGCACATATTTAACCTCATCATCAAGTTCAGTGTTTTTCCAGAAACGTGGAAAACTGCCATAACAACACCTATTCATAAGAGTGGTAGAAAAAGCGAAATCGAAAACTATCGACCAATTTCCATAATGTGTGCTCCGGCCAAATTATTTGAGCAAATTATTTATACGCGAATATTCCACTATGCAAAAATATATATCACGGAAGAACAGCACGGGTTCGTTACCAATAAATCAATCAATACAAATCTATTCATTTTCACCAATTATGCAAATAATACACTGGAATCAAGGAGCCAACTTGATACCATATTCACGGATTTCAGGAAAGCCTTTGATAAAGTTGACCACGATGTTCTGCTATACAAACTGAATAAAGTTGGATTTTCTGAGAATTTGCTAAAATTAATGAGAAGTTACTTACAAAATAGATATTTCTGTGTTAAACACAATGGTAACACATCGGGTAAATTTCATGCTAGCTCTGGTGTTCCTCAAGGATCTAACCTAGGGCCACTTTTATTTGTTTTATTTATCAATGATCTCCCTTCCATTTTAAAATTTTCCCAATGTTTGCTTTTTGCTGATGATTTGAAATTATATAAACAGATACAAACAGTTAGAGATTGTGTTAATATGCAAAAGGACATCGATAGTATTTATGAATGGAGCATCACAAACAAATTAAAATTCAATATAAACAAATGTTGCATCATCACTATAACTCGTTTGAAGGACCCTGTTATTTTTGATTATATGATGGATAAGGAAGTCCTCCAAAGATGTTCTGAGGTTAGAGATCTTGGGGTAGCTTACAATAGTACCTTATCATTTGCTAAACATATTCAAAACATCGTTAAATCCTCAAATCGAATGTTAGGATTCATTATCAGACAAACTCGAGATTTTACAAATATCAATACTATTAAATTATTATACTATTCACTTGTGAGGCCTAAATTGGAATTTGCGAGTATAATCTGGTCTGGTGAATACCGGTCTACAATCAATGCAGTCGAGAAAATACAAAATAAACTGCTCAGGTACTTATATTACAAACAGTATCATATTCGTCCTGAGTATGGAGTAATTAGATCCAATCAACTTAGAAATGACTACAAAGTTCTCTCTTTAGAAACTAGACGATCACTCAATATGATGTATTTTTTGTACAATTTAATAAACAATAAGATAAATGCACCAGGAATTTTATCACTACTGAGATTCAATGTCCCTTCCCGTAGAACTCGAAGAACATATCCATTCAATATTCCTTTGGTGATTACAACGAACAGATCCCCTCTCGTGACCATGCTGCGACTGGCCAATACATGTAGCGTGTTAGTAGATTTAGACTGGACTCTACCTCAGGAAGTATTTCGTGGGGCAATATTAGAGTATTTCTTGAATATATCTATTTGAAACGGTATATATGTTTTATGCACAAATTTATTAACTATCGAATAACATTGTCTGTCCGCTGAAGCATAGTCTTCACTCAGTAACTATCTTGTATCATCATGAAATATATATTGCACAACCAAATTAAAATTTAGAGAACAGTTCATTGCTACTCAACCTCAAAGTTTTTGAATAGGTACACAACTCACTTTATGATTGAGCACTGAAATGTAAAGATTTCTGTACATTTTTTATCCATGTAATTAGACCTTTGGTCTGTTTGGATACAAATAAATAAATAAATAAATAAATAAATAAATAAATAAATAAATAAATAAATAAATAAATAAATAAATAAATAAATAAATAAATAAATAAATAAATAAATAAATAAATAAATAAATAAATAAATAAATAAATAAATAAATAAATAAATAAATAAATAAATAAATAAATAAATAAATAAATAAATAAATAAATAAATAAATAAATAAATAAATAAATAAATAAATAAATAAATAAATAAATAAATAAATAAATAAATAAATAAATAAATAAATAAATAAATAAATAAATAAATAAATAAATAAATAAATAAATAAATAAATAAATAAATAAATAAATAAATAAATAAATAAATAAATAAATAAATAAATAAATAAATAAATAAATAAATAAATAAATAAATAAATAAATAAATAAATAAATAAATAAATAAATAAATAAATAAATAAATAAATAAATAAATAAATAAATAAATAAATAAATAAATAAATAAATAAATAAATAAATAAATAAATAAATAAATAAATAAATAAATAAATAAATAAATAAATAAATAAATAAATAAATAAATAAATAAATAAATAAATAAATGAATAAATAAATAAATAAATAAATAAATAAATAAATAAATAAATAAATAAATAAATAAATAAATAAATAAATAAATAAATAAATAAATAAATAAATAAATAAATAAATAAATAAATAAATAAATAAATAAATAAATAAATAAATAAATAAATAAATAAATAAATAAATAAATAAATAAATAAATAAATAAATAAATAAATAAATAAATAAATAAATAAATAAATAAATAAATAAATAAATAGTTAAGTGGCGGTCTTTCATGTATAGAGTCAAGTCACTAGCAAATGGCACGAATAATAATGGACGCAAAACCGAACCTTGTGGATCACCTATTTTAAAATTTTGTTCACTTCGACGTTACCATATTATATTTGACAGTCATACAACGGTTTTCCATTTATGATCTCAACCAAGTTGAAATATTTTCTTGAAAATCAAGTGCAGATGTCTTAAGGGTCAAGAAATCCGAAGATACCGTGTCAAAAGCCTTCGATAGATCGAAAAACAGACAACAAGGTTATTAGCGCGAATTTCTGCATAAACGAAATAAGAAATTGGTAAGTTGCTGTTTCGATAGAAGGACTTTTTCAGAAGCCATGTTGATTATTACTCAAGAGTTTGTTTGCTTCCAAATAATCCTCTAACCTGTTAGCTACTACTTTCTCAAATAGCTTGTCTATAATTATCAATCTCATTTTTATCATGTTTTGAGAGAGGTATCACAAAAGCCTTTTTGAACTCGGGAAAATATCCTTGCATTTAGGACTTATTCATCATTTAAGGTAAGGTTAGTTAAATTTTTGATGATGATTATACTGGGTGAGTCAACAATATTCCCGTGGTCGATTGCTCCGTTGTGAATCACTATTTTGATTTCTTATATTTTTTTTGCCAAACGGACCATTTAAGACTATCTTCCAAAATTATTCTCATTCATACAGGGTGCATCGTTAAAGCGTGGCTGACCAAAGTTGGTCTTTTTCAAATGAAACACCCAGTATATTTTCATATATTCCTATCCGCTGTTTCATTGGCTGCTCAACGATTTTTCCAATTTTGGATTCCGTTGCGGCGTTGCCGAGTTATCTAAAAAATATCAATTTTGCAGACTTCTTTTTGAAAAATCTCCTATTTCACGTTTCGAAATATTTAGTGGAGATAATTCGGAAATCGATAATCGAAATGGTGAAGTTAATTGTGAATATGGTGAATATTGTATAAATTATACAGGATGTTCGGTACAACAATACAAACTTGGCCATTTTGAAACATCAATATTTTGATTTTTTCAAATGGAACACCCTTTATATTATCATTCATATCAACTCCTTTTTAATGAATCTTCAATTTTTATTCTCAGTATCATGTGCCTAAAACAACCCGTTTCCGAGATATTGTGGTTTCTAAAGGAATTGTTCAATGGCAAATCAACAATCCTGCATATTTTTCACCTACACGTTTCTTTACAGAAAATACTGACACTGAATGCCATTTTAATTATTTAATCCTTCTTCAAGAGCATTCTTTAAAAATTATGAATAACTAGCATAGCAAAAGAAATTTTAAAAAGTAACTATTATTTCTAGTTTAGTTATCCATGACTACCGCAGAAAAAAATGACCATCGGCATTTGTAAATAGAGGTAACTGTCAAACTTAAATCCAGTTGTGTTTACAAATGTGGCATTATGAATTATTGTTTAGGGGATATGGTTCAAATGGTTTATGCTTTGGGAGAAAGTGACGGTAACTGCTAACTGGCATCTAGATTATGCCAACAAAAGTTTCCTGAGAAAAGACATCCAGACATGCGAGCATTTCAAGCCCTCAAAACAAGATTTGAGGAAACCGGAACAGTATTTCACACAAAGTTTGATCGTACCCGTCCTGTAACGAATTATGAAAATACTCTTGATATTGCATTACATATTACCGGGAATCCCCAAGTAAGTACACGTATTCTGAGTAGGGAGTTTGGAATATCACGAAGTTGTGTTTCTCGGATGGTGAGAAAATGCAATTTCCATCCATATCATATGCAGCAAGAGTTAACTGAAAGAGATTTTCCAAAGCAAATGCGGTTTTGCCAATGGGGTGTAATAAAATCAGAGAAGAAGATGATTTTTTTGAGTATGTTCTATTTTCGGACGAAGCCACGTTTCACAACAATGGCCATTTGAATCGGCATAATATGCACTATTATGCAACTGAAAATCCCCATTTCGTTAGATATGTCAATCACCAACAACGTTGGTCACTAAATGTTTGGGGAGGTATCATTGGACGGCGAGTGATAGGACCACTTTTTCAATGGTCATCTTAATGGAAGAGAATATCTAAGGTTTTTGCGACAGCTTTACAATTTATTAGATGATATGCCATTGGCAACAAGGCAGAGAATGTGGCTCCAACAAGATGGTGCGCCTGCACATTACCAGACGGGAATACATCAACAATACATTTCGTGGAAAATGGATAGGTAGAGGAGGACCAGTTCAGTGGCCTCCCAGGTCACCGGACCTCACAAAAATGGATTTATTTCCATGGGGATACATTAAATGGGTTGTTTATCAAACTCCGCCTACAACTCCTGGAAATATGAAAGCAAGAATTCGGGCTGTTTTCAGGGAAATTTCAGAAGACACGCTGGAACGTGTGGAGAATAGTTTCCAGAATAGATTGAGACTGTGTAATAGTAAAAATGGCAAGCACATTGAACATTTGCTGCATTAATTATTGTTGTTTTCTTTCTTCTGATATGATAATTTGTTTTATTATTGGGTTAATATGATTTATAAAGTTTAATTATTTTCTGTGGAAAGACCCCCATCTTTGGGATGTCGAATATTTTGGAAACGGATTGTTTCAGGCACATGACATAAAGAATAAAAATTGAAGAGTCATTAAAAAGGAGTCGATATGAATGATAATATACAGGGTGTTCCATTTGAAAAAATCAAAATATTGATGTTTGAAAATATCCAAGTTTGTATTGTTATACCGAACACTCTGTATAATTTATACAATGATGCACCCTGTATGAATAAGAATAATTTTGGAAGATAGTCTTAAATGGTCCGTTTGGCAAAAAAAAATATAAGAAATCAAAATAGTGATTCACAACGGAGCAATCGACCACGGGAATCTTGTTGACTCACCCTGTAGATAGTTCGATTGTACCAATTGATTTTTTATTTTTCATTTTTTTTCAGAGCATTTAATATTTCTTCTTCGGTCAAAGGTTCATTGAGGAAGAGCTGAATGATTTACTAGTAGTACAAAGTAATGATAGACTTTGCCCAAAGTGACTATTTAGTCTTAATTCTGTAGCCTTAGGAAAATGGTCAGCAGAAACTTCTGGTACCTCCTATACATCATCCACAATCTGCAAATTATGCTTCAAAGAGATGATTCTAATATCTGAGGAATTTTGTTTCCCCAGTTCAGAATTAATTATTTTGAATGACTCTCTGGTTTTATTCAGAGCATTTTCAATTTTTTCAAAAATAATAGAAAGAAAAAGATTCAATTGTCTCTTACAAATGTTTGACAACACGAAATCGCGATGAGATGAGGGTTTGGCTGTGGGTAGAATATTCGCATTATTATTTTTGGGCATTATTTGGTGCTGGCTAGTGATTTACTTAATTAGTAATTATTATTGTTTATTTGTATACTTTGGTGTTGAGCACCGGATCTTGAATTTTTTGCCGCCCCCTGCCAATCCTTGAATCTTTGTTTCTAGATTAAAATATAATGTTTTGTTAAAAATGCGCACAACCTCGAATGATTTACTCTCTGCATTTATTTATTTACCTATAAGATTTGCCAACAGGATGTTTTACACATCACCATTAACAGGGTGGCACATGATATTCAGCGAGTTTCCATTTAGTGCCTAATTCTTCGATAACTCGAAAGCCATAACCTATAGAGAAAATTGGAAAGAAAATTTTTTTCAGTTACTAAAACGGGACGACTCAAATAAAACACTCCGTGTTTTTATTCCGCCAAGTATTACCTTTATATTGATCTAAAAAAATTGAAATCGGTTGCGGCGTTTGTACCATTACTGAAGAGACATGTCAAATTTTGAGAATATTTTTGGCAGTCGGTAGAAGCAAGGTCTCACGTACACCAATCCAGTAGTTTGTGACATGTTCCTTCACAGGGTGCAGAAATTTGGATAATGAATATTGTAAAATTCAGACGACATTCATTCGAATTTTTTAAATTGCACACTGTAAATTTTATCCGAAATTTATTAGGAAATCTGTCACCTTTCCATCGCTGGAAAGGAAATCAAAATCGTTTGGGGTGTTTTTAAGTTATAATTTGATAGTCATTTCATTTATTTCTGCTGTGGAAATATTGCGTGCCTATACGTTATAATCAAATGTCTACATGAAACATTCATGTATTTTCACGATAGGAACATTTAAAGCTCTCCAAGTTTGAATTTAAAACAAACAAATAGAATGGGTTTTGGAAAATTAATACTACTTTTACACATTTTTTGCAAACTATTATTTATATACTACTTTTACACATTTTTTGCAAACTATTATTTAGATGAATTAGTTTTTCGAAATACGCCTCCATTATTTATGTAATGGTTTGTAAAATATACATTGAATTTATTAAAAATTTATGCATTTTGAGGGTCTCACCTACTGATGATTTCTCAATATCTAAATGTTTACTTATTTCTCTAACATTGAATGTCGGTTCCTCAGTTACTGATAAAGCGATTGCAATTTCTTCTGTTTTCCCTTCTAGAATTTTCCTAACCGAGATCCGGTGCTGGATGGAGTACCATTTGATGAGAAAGGTTGATTTCTTTTGCTGCGCTTTAATTTTTTTATCTTTGTCAAATATATTATGAAGCGTGCGAAATCTTCATTTATTATTTTACAAGACCTATGAATCGAATGCGATTAAACTCTTAAAATATGTTGAGCATGATTTTGCCTGGAAATAAGATACACTAAATTCATTCATTGTGGCTTATGAAAAGAGGCCAATTCCAACACGTATGATAATTAGTAATATTATCCGAAAGTTTCGAAAATGAAGATGTGTCCAAAACTGCAAAATATGTTGTCCTTCGGAAATATTACTTGAATGAAAGAACTGCCAGGAATATGTTCAAAAGTAATGTCTTTTTTATTTACTTTGGAAACAAGAAATTATTTGGTAAAAAAATGTCAATTAATTCCTTCCTTCTGGCAGATGCACACTAAGTCTACCTTCTCAAAACAATAAGGGTTTTTCCTCTTTCGACCCTTCTGATTCTGAATCATAAACATAAAGGCGACCTTTCTAATCGGTTCATTTTTAAACCTTTTTATCTAATTATTTCAAGTAAAACTAAGCTAAAATCCTTCTGGGAATTTGGGCGATTACAAGACGCGAAATTCACAACTTCGTTCGTATTTCATTGAGTTCCAACTTCCCAGGATTTTGGAACTCAATAAAACACATCCTCTATCACCAGATCTACTCAGTAACAGTAAACATTTTCTATTGATGATCTAAAATATGTTAATACTTTTCTTGCACCGAATACTAGAGGCCAGTTACTCAATAATGGAAATATGACATATTATATTGAACATTGCAAAAAATGTTAAACAGACACTTTGTATCTACTCAAAAAAATTACATTCGTTTGCAAACAATGATTTGAATTGCCTTGAACTACTAATGAAAAATGCAAAAAATGGCAAACTGCCGAACTGCAATGCCTATTCTGGAGGTGTATGTATATTTAAATTTTATTAAACCCATCCGTGAACCCCAATTTCGAAAATTACGGACGCTCATGAGACCAATGGATGACTACCGTGCGACGAGACATCGGCAGGTCCATGGTGACTGAATCCCGGTGACGGCACTACCTGATCAGATCTGCTCCCGCAAGAGAGCGATCGATGGTCAGCTGTGCCACCACTGCCACGCACCTCCGATAGAATATGTAACGTTACTGGTATATATAGTAATGAGAGCTGAGTATACGTCGGTGACTTGGAAGCGGGCGGTGCATTGTATGGTTTGTTGCCTAGAAGTCGGGGGCTGACAATTGTATATGGACAAAGGAAGTTATAGACAGATAGCGAAGATTTTGCTGACTCATTTTCTCTCTTCTGGGATTTTAACCACTGGAAATTATGTAAATGAAAATTCAGCGATTGGACGTGTGCTAGGCATATAGAAAATTAATTTTCCTTTTGCAGAAAAAAATTGTTTTTTTTTCATTTTCTCGTTTATGGCATTTTAACAAATGAATAGGTAAATCTGTGGTAGAAGTCCATTGTATCTCGAAGTGGAGTGGTATAGTTAAGCGATGCAGCAAGAAAACACAAAGTCGTCTCCCAGTTGGTAATATTAAATTGTGGAGACGACTTTGTGTTTTCTTGCTGCATCGCTTAAATGAATAGGTATAACAATCTAATATGAATAGGGGGCTCCGGAATGATGTAGAAAATGGCGATTATCAAAATAGCGGGTTACGAATTCGCGACATTCAAAGTAGCGATGTACTTTAATAGCGTGTAACAAAGCAGCGATGTAATGAAATGTAATTGGTAATGAAATAGCGATGTTAGATAATTACGACGTTACAAAATGTCGCCGTGACATTTGAAGGACTCAATGAAATAGCGACAGGGAGATGATGGCAGTTTTTTTATACGATTTTACTCAGTATGCCTTTTGGAAGACAACATTGTCCGTATTTCCTCATGATGATAAGGTATGAATCAAAGAATCGTCGTAGGTTCTTCAAATTAAAAAAAATATTATGATTATTATTATTATTATTATTCGGGTACGATTTTAATCAGGCTGCCATGTGTTTCTTGATGAAATAATAATACTAAAATACCCGAAAAACCATTGGCAGCCCGTCAGGGTGGGTCCGAATGGCTGGTATGGTCACGTGAACTTGTATTTGAAAAAGGTAATTCTACGCCCATCCTAACGGTAAGCCAATGGTTTTTCGAGTATTCTAGTTCTATTATTTCATTATAAAACACATGGCAGCCTGATTGGAATCCTACCGAAAGACCATTTTTTGAAAATATTATTATTATTATTTAATATGAAGAACCTACGACGACTCTTTGATTCATGTATTATTATCATGAGTATATACGGACAATACTGTCCTCCAAAAGACATACTGAGTAAAATTGTATCCAAAATGTATCATCTCTCGGTCTAAAATGTTACTAGGTACCCATAAGTTGATACTGAAGGTGTGGTTGCTTTACCTAGTTATGAGGCCACAAGACAAATTATTATTCATCGACAGAGAAAACAATCTGAAAATTCTACTTCATTCAATTATATCTAATATATATCTATAAAGTATCACAAAACTTTGAAAGGTGACAATTTTTTATAGTGGGATTCTCGCGAAACAGACACCAGTGATAGAATTATGTTGTTTGGGGCGAATGCGAACATGCAGACACTGGCTGAATTTAATATTTGGTGTGCCGATGGAACATTTAAGATAGCACCTGACTTTGCATTTCAAATGTATACAATACATGCTGTCATTGGAAATAAAGCAATTCCGATGCTATATGCAATTCTTGGTGACAAGAGGAAAGAGACGTACTCCAGGATGGTCAAAAAAATTAAAGAGTTACAGCCAACCTTAGAACCTAAATCTGTGATGTTTGATTTTGAAATGGGAGCTGTCAATTCCTTCAAAGAAATCTTTTCTAAATCGGATATAAGCGGATGTTTTTTTCATCTTTCTCAAAATCTTTGGCGTCAAATTCAGAGGACCCCAGGTCTAGTTAATTTATACGTGACCAGTCAAGAAGAAGAAGAGTAAAATGTAAACCCTGCTCGCACTGAGTTTCGTACCACCAAGAGTGTGCGTACGAAATTCTTAAAGAAGAAGGATTTCCCGTCGAAATGACATCTATAACAGATTACTGAGAAAATACATATGTAGGAAGGAGACTGGAAGGAGTTCTGCCCAGATATCCTATACCCATGTGGAACATGTATGATCGGATCAATACAGATATTCCGACAACTGATAACTCGTTGGAGGCATGGCATAATGCCTTCCAGAGGTCATTCGATTGCCATCGTCCTTCATTAACTAAACTTTTGGACAGATTTCTATTGGAACAAAACCAAACTGAAAACTTCATCTTGAGATACAGAGCTGGTTTTAGGAGTACAGAGTCTAACAAAAGCAAATATAGTCAGTTGAAGAAACGCCTTCAAACTATCACACAAGGATACGCATTTCGGTGTGTTAAAGAACATTTAGCGGCCATTGCTTTGAATTTATCAATATAATAATGGAATTGTATAGGTATATCATGGATTTATGTTGTGTTCTATAGTGTTATCATCACATTCTTCTAATAAATGGTTTCTAGTGAATCGATATTTTTTTACATCGTTCTAAAATAACATCGCTGTTATGTTATCAATGCTATTTTGTTACCATCGATATTTTGAAACATCGCTGTTTCAAATGTCGCTATTTCATTACTCGCTGTTTGAAATCAGCGTTATTTCAACATCGCCGTTTTAATAATCTTCATTTTGTACATCGCTATATCATTCCGGAGCCGAATAGGGATAACAATCTAATAGTGAAAAATCAAAGTCATAAGGTTTGCACGTTCTTAAAGGGTTGAAATAGGGGCGCGATCTTGTGAAAAAATAGTTGGTTGCTAATGCATTTTCTCGCTTATGGCAATCAACAGAATGAAATTTAATATCGTTAGGAAAAAAAATTCCCATAAGCTGGTAAGCTGTTGAAGTATATTTTCCGGACAGAAAATTTTGTGAAATTTTTTTTCGTATTCCGGCAAACTTTCTCGTTTATGGCATTTGAACCATGTGTTGACCATATGTTGATGGATAAACATCATAATAAAATTCCCATAAGCTTTTCATGTATCTGAAGAAAAGCCATAAGTTGTAAAGTTGTAGGAAAATTTGTGGAAATTTTTTTCATTTTCTCGTTGATGGGAGTTGGCATGTGAGAAGAAAATAGTACTTCAAGACCAGAAAAAAAAGCCATTAGTCGAAAACATGATATCGATGTTTTATACAGTGTGGCCCATTTAAAATGGAAGCACCCTTATAAATCAGACTTTTTTCAACCGATTAGAATGCTTTTTGTTTTCATTAGGTAGATAATCAAAAAGTCCACTAGGACACCAAATTTCATGAATAAATCTTCATTTTCAGGGCCAACTATTCTTTTTTTTTTCGAGGTAAAAAACTGAAAACATTATTAGCAATTTTTCAAGAAGAAATCTGACTACACCACTGCAATTGTGACATTTTCAAATTGGTAATTTTGGAATTTTGTCCATTGATAAAAAAGTTATGGGAGAATTAAATTTAAAAAAATGCCGGTTCATCAACCCACCATTTCAATTTCCACTCTTATCCAAAATTCAGAATACACCACTGCATTCAGGGAGTCTCTAAATATAATGAAAAATCATTAAATAAAATGATATTTTCATGAAATTATCCTGTAATTTTCTTATTTATGAATAGATCTTGATGAAATTCTGACCAGTGATATTTCGAAACTTCCTGGTGTATTCCAAATTTTGATAAGAGTTCTTATATTGAATTAGAGGGTTGATTATACGGCATATTTTTTAAATTTAATTTTTTTAATTTTTTTTAACTTTCTTATTGATGGACGAGTTTCAACAAACTTTTACTATTTAAAATGTCGCGAATCCAGTGGATTGGTCAGATTTTTTCTAAAAAATTTTTAGATTTTTCACCTTGAAAAATAAGAACAGTTGGCCCTGAAAATGAAGAATTACCAATTAAATTTGGTGTCCTGATGGACTTTTTGAATGTCTACCTATTGAAAAAAATCATTCCAATCGGTTGAAAAATTTAAGTTTGATATGAGTGCTTCCATTTTAAATGAGTCACACTGCATAAATGAATACAATTATTTGAAAATGATGCTGCGAGAAATTAATAAAGAAAAAATTGCTCATTTCTTTTTCCATGGAATTTGGCAGATGCATTGCAAACTTCATTCATGGGTCATAAAAAAGTCGGAAGTATGATAGTAATATTGGAACCACATAATTTATTTTTTTAAATAATTTTTTTAGAGTGAAAAAAACAGTTATGGGCATTATTGTGACTAACTGATAGGGGTTGTGAAGATAATTCAAGCAATTTTGCCTCTACCCTTATAAGTTGAAAATCTTAACTGCGTAATTTCCCCACGCCGACTGGCTTGCAGTGTCATAATCGGATGATCATTCGAATTTGAATACGGAACATCAGATTTTTGAAGTGATGTGATTCAATGGATTCAATGGATTGGTGATTCTCAAGGGTTTTCAACTGACCCCCTGCTACATTAAAAACAATTGGGTGAATGACTATCACTTTGAGGGGGGTGCAGAAGGGGTGATTTTTGAGAACATAACTCGCCGTTTTTCTCAAAAAATAATAACGTAGAAAATTAATGTATCCGTTACTTCAAGACCTCACTGTATAAAACATCGTAATCATGTTTCCGACTTATGGCTTTTTTTTCTAGTTTTGAAATCAGTTTTTCTTCCTACATGCCAATTCCCATAAACGAGAAAATGAACAAAATTTCCTGTGTTTTTCTGCAAGTTTTCCAGTTTCATTTAGTATGATAAGCACGAACTAGATTTATGGCTTTTTATATGACAGACTTTTACATTAATACATTTCTATTGCACATTATTTCGTTCACGAGAAAGTTTGCCGGAAAACGAAAAAAAAATTCACAAAATTTTCCGTCCGGAAAATAAACTTCAACAGCTGACCGGTTATTAAATTTCATTCTGTTGATTGCCTTAAGCGAGAAAAAGCATCAGCAACCAACTATTTTTTAACAAGATTGCGTCCGTATTTCAACCCTTTAAGCATGTGCAAATAAATTGTTATACCTATTCATGTGTTAAAATGTAATAAACGAATGCCAAAACGAGTTTTAAATGCTGAAAATAAGAAAAAAAGTAACAGGCAAGGGCCGGGTGGAAAATGTAATTGCGGTTCCAGCTTTGAGGAAGAAAAATATTTAAATACGAAAACAGTAAAAATGAACATGAGAGGTTGAACACGGTTTTTTGCGATTTGCGGCGGAACGTGACCTCCTAGCGGCAAATGTTCAATAAAAATGTTGTAGATGATAGAAAAATTGAAAACTTTTGTATTCAATACTTTCTAGTTTAACCTCAAATTAAACGTCAAAATAAGAAAATCAAGAAATAGCATTGCGCCTACAGAAACACCATCAATTATGTACATGTCGTAGCTCTATGGAACAAAAAGTTAGTGTTGGGATTCCAACTTTTGCTATCGAAGCCTGTTCTGAGGACTGCACGTACGAAGAGTACCCCTGTGCTAAAGATGTATTCGATTTGAGTAGAATTTTGATTTCAGAAAATGGAAACCCACAAGTGACTGATCCAAATTATTGTCCTGTAAAATTAAATATACAATTGAGAAATAACACGTTTTGTATCAGTACTTTTGCAAATTTCTTCTTTTTTTATAACGATTGTAACTTGTATATATATATATATACAGGGTGTCAATTTGAAAACTTCCCACCCTTAATATCTTCCTTCCAGTAAACAATATGAGTAATCGAAAAAACAGGTCAATTTTATTGTCAAGGGGGACACTTTCACGGACTATTTGTAGCCCTCGTGGTTCAACCCCCTAGGAGGGGTAGATGTTACCCTTAGAATTTTAAATGGGAAGGGGGGTCAAGTGGCACATCATTTTGATGGGCGTTCAATTCTTGTTCCAATGGTACCCTGACTTATTATTTTGTGATGAGCATTTTCCGAAAAATTGCGTTCTAAACTAACAGAAGTAATTATTAGAACGCCTATACTGAGATGCATTATTGTATTGACTCCCTTTAATAAAAATGGTTAGAAGAGTAGGTGGCACCGCTCCAACCCTTGAATGACAGGAATAAATTTATTACGCATGGGATTTTTTATTTGGTGGTTATTTTCCTTCTACACAATAAAATTTAATTTGCGAGAAAGACATTTCCAACATAAAATCTACTTACGCTTATCTTATTAGCTGTTCGAAATGTTGTCCATTTTGCTCTAAACAGTAATACAGTCTGTTTTCGAACTCCCCTCTAACATTACGGAAAACTTCACTAGGAATTGACCGGCATGCTGCTGTAATTCGTCTTTTAAGTTCGTCAATATCAGAAGGTTGTGTTTTATAAACAACGGATTTAAGATGCCCCCAAAGAAAGAAATCTAAGGGTGTTAAATCCGGTGATCTCGGAGGCCATTCAACTGCTCCCCTTCTGCCAATCCATCTACCCGGAAATCTCTCGTTTAACCACTGTCGGACGGGAAGAAAATAATGAGGTGGAGCACCGTCCTGCTGGTAATGTAACAGATCCTCCTGCAAAAGTTCATTACCTTCTGCATCAATTTGAGTTTCTAGCTCGTGAGTTATAAGAGGATCGATAGTCTCTTCAAGCATATCAAGGTACAGATTGCCAGTCAAGTTTTCTTCCAGAAATAATGTACCAAGAATGGCATTTCCAAGAATACCAGCCCAAACATTAACTTTTTGTGGGTGTTGTGTATGCCCTTCCCGAAAAATATGTGGGTTTTCGTCACTCCAATAGCGACAATTTTGTCTATTAACATTGCCATTCAGAAAAAATGAACACTCATCGCTGAAACAGATGTTTAACAGAAGATTAGGGATGGTATTGACTCGATGAGACATGATTTCACAAAACTCTATTCTTCTATCATAATCATTCTCGTGGAGCTCTTGAAGAATCTGCATTTTATATGGATGAAATTTATGCATTTTCAATGCTTTTCTTATAGTCTCGCGTGACATTCCCGTCTGTTCTGATACTGATCGTAAGGAGCTCGTGGGCTCTGCAGCAAATGTTCCCAAAACTTCAATTTGAGCTGCTTCATTTAGTACTCTGGGGTTATTTCTTTTTTTATTTGTCACTGAACCAGTTTCGTAAAACTTATTCACCAAATCAAGCACATACCGGTGACTTACATTACAATTTGGATGTCTTTCGTTAAAAAGACATGCCGCCCTTCGTGCGCACTTTCCAACTTCTCCATAAATTACAATCATTTCAATTCTGTCTTGGAGAATGTAAACCATTTTTACACTTTTATACACGTATTAAAGTAATTCCTAAACAGCCCAACAGGTACAACGGTATTCACAATACTACCACATAGTTCAAATTTGCTAACCAATTTTTTGCCGGAAAACAGAAACTTTTTACAGCAGAAGTAGCAAAAAAGGAAGGCTATCTGTACAATTTCTGCGATGACACTTAAAAATTCAGCATTTAATAAACACAACTTTACTACCATCTACGTTTTACTATTAGACTACTTTTTTATGTAAAGTGTTTGGAGCTAATGGCTAATGTTACCCCTAATAAAGGGTTGGAACGGTACCACCTAATATTCTAACCAGTTCTGGCCAAACCATGCATCTCAGTATAGGCGTTCTAATAATTACTTCTGTTAGTTTAGAACGCAATTTTTCGGAAAATGCTCATCAAAAAATAATAAGTCAGGGTACCATTGGAACAAGAATTGAACGCCCATCAAAATGATGTGCCACTTGACCCCCCTTCCCATTTAAAATTCGAAGGGTAACATCTACCCCTCTTAGGGGGTTGAACCACGAGGGCTACAAATAGTCCTTGAAAGTGTCCCCCTTGACAATAAAATTGACCTGTTTTTTCGATTACTCATATTGTTTACTGGAAGGAAGATATTAAGGGTGGGAAGTTTTCAAATTGACACCCTGTATATATATATATATATATATATATATATACACAGCAGAAATGTAGCAGCCTGTAGTTTTTTTATTTAAAGAGATAAAGATTTGAAATTTGCAGAAGTTACGTAATCAATGATAGTGCTTCATTTGAATCTAACGACAACTTTTTTCAACTACCTGTTTGATGGGCAGTAACTCCAACTCCTTTTTTTTAATGACACTCTGTATATTTATCCAGCCTATCTTATTTGTCTTGAAATTCTCTATTCAACCGTGTATCATGAAGTGGCATTCGTTTCTCGATTCGCAGATGAATTGCATTTTTATTGAAAAACATCAAGTTGGCTGTTACCCGAATTCGATAATCTTTCGATGCTTGGTAGGCTTGGATATCCAAAGAGTATCAGTTAAACGATATAATTTCATTTTTTTCCATACCTGATCACTTCCTACAGATTGTCAATAATTTAATCAATAAAAAGAAAAAAACATCTGAAAATAACTCACGATATTGCGAAAACTGAGATAGGAACATGTTTTTTTCAATTTGGCTACTTGTGAAGGATCTATCTGTCTTTCTCTTTAGCCATGTAGCCATATCATGATCTTTCCATTTGGAAACATAAATTTAAAATTGTTCCCCTGATCCACCAATTCATAAGTCTATATTAGTCTAGATATTTGCAATAATATTTGGCCTAGTAGGCGGTGTACACAGAATGTTTTGTGTTCGACAGGTAAACATCATTTGATTGTACTGATTATCTCCGTCAGTTTTATGCTGATTAAAATTGCATCGTTTAATTAGATACCAAATATGTATTCAAAGAATAAAAAGGTCGATATGTTGTTGATATTCGGAGAGTGCAAGAGTAATTGTAGACAGGCTGAACAATAATAGTAAGTCGAAAGATTTCAGGAAAGACGCCATCCGCCTAATAATTATTTCGCTAGAGTAGAATAGCAGTTCAGAAACGAACCGAAAAATCAATACATTGTCGACGAGGAAATGGAAGTAAACGTTTTGGCCATAGTACATGCAGATCCGACGATATCACTGAGACAAATTGAGGACGAAATAGGCGTGAATCGAGAGACCGCTAGAAGAGTTTTGAAAAGAACTGCTCTGAACTGCTCTGTTGCTCTAGCGAAATAATTATCAGGTGTATAGCGTCTTTCCGGAAATATTTCGACATACAATTGTTCAGCATGTCTACAATTTCTCTTGCACTCTCCGAATATCAACAACATATCGACCTTTTCGTTCTTTGAATACATATTTAGTATCTAATTAAAAACGATGCAATTTCAATCAGCATAAAACTGACGGAGATAATCATTGCAATCAAGTGATGTTTACCTGTCAAACACAAAACATTTTGTGTACACCGCCTACTAGGCAAAATATTATTGCAAATATCTAGACTAATAGACTTGTGAATTGGTGGATCAGGGGAACAATTTTAATTTTATGTTTCCAAATGGAAAAATCATGATATGGCTACATGGCCAAAGAGAAAGGCAGGTAGTTTCTTCACAAGTAGCCAAATTGAAAAAAATATGTTCCTATCTCAGTTTTCGCAATATCGTGAGTTATTTTCAGATGTTTTTTCTTTTTATTAAAGAAATTATTGATAATCTGTAGGAAGTGATCAGGTATGGAAAAAACTGAAATTAAATCGTTTAACTGATACTCTTTGGATTTCCAAGCCTACCAAGCATCGAAAGATTATCGAATTCGGGTAACAGCCAATTTGATGTTTTTTAATAAAATGCAATTCATCTGCGAATTGAGAAACGAATGCCACTTTGTGATACACGGTTGAATAGTGAATTTTAAGACAAATAAGATAGGCTAGATAAATATACAGGGTGTCATTAAAAAAAATAAGTTGGAGTTACTGCCGATCAAACAGGTAGTTGAAAAAAGTTGTCGTTAGGTTCAAATGAAGCGCTATCATTGATTACGTAACTTCTGCAAATTTTAAATCTTCATCTCTTCAAATAAAAAACTACAGGCTGCTACATGTCTGCTGTGTCACCCATATCTTGTATATTATTCCATGTTTGCGGTTAGAAATTTTCAGTACGAATGCTCCGATAGTACCAGGTTTCATGGAAGTATTTCCAACTACTACAAAAATGTTGGAAAAATCTGTCCTAAGGAGAGTGTGACAGATGATGATTGTTAAGCCTGCCGAAGATATTTTGTCACTCTTGTTGCAGATGTGGAAGCAATTTTTGACAGTTACCTTTTTAATCCTTCAACTCACTCGCATCATGCGCAATAGTTGTTGAATTTGTAACGAACTATGGACTAATATGCAGGATGTTCATTGTGAGTCGGTACGACGAAACTTCAAGATTAAAACACGTCGGGCTCAAAAGGTTGTTGCTATGTTAAATAAGTATTCATCATGGACATTACTTACTTGATAGGATGTAATACGAGTATAATATAAACAATAACATGTTGATCTAAAAATCATCTCCAGAATGGTTTTTGAAGGCGATCAGATCAAACGTTGCTGTCTCTATGTTTCCAAAATATACCAATCTGTAACATCATGTATGGCATGAACGTGTTACAGACGTTTTCAATAATCAAACACTTTTTCTGCATTTAACTATACCTACTCACCATATTGAATCTTACTTTTTAAAAGGTAAACATGAAAAGACATATTTTTCAGCTAGAATATTTTTATTATTATTGGATAACAAATGTTCGAAAACTCTGAATAAATTAAACATCAGTTTTGAACACATTGGCACAATCTATGAACATAAAAAATGAATTCTGATACCTCACAATTTTGATATTCAATCGTACTAAATAATTTCCATAAAAAAAATATCAGATGATATTACATCATTGAATTCAGATCTGAAAGTAATAAAGTTTTTGTAATGGGTAATGGAAATTTGTAGTAGTTTGGAGCAGGTATGGTATATAAAGTCTATTTTGACGTTTTGATTAGCGACATAATAAATATGTCAAATTTACATCATTGAATAAACTCATATCTCTATAACACACAACAATGGCACTAACACACTTTGATACGCCAAGTGTCCTTAATTCCACTACCAGTAGAAATTCCGAATTGTAAGTCGGAATTCCGAGTTACAAGTCGGAATTCCGAGTTATAAGTCGGAATTCCGAGTTACAAGTCGGAATTCCGAGTTACAAGTCGGAAATCCGAGTTACAAGTCGGAATTCCGAGTTACAAGTCGGAATTCCGAGTTACAAGTCGGAATTCCGAGTTACAAGTCGGAATTCCGAGTTACAAGTCGGAATTCCGAGTTACAAGTCGGAATTCCGAGTTACAAGTCGGAATCTGTAAAATAAAAAAGTGGCACTTCTACTCCTTCGTACAAATATGCATGATTTTTTCGCAATTCAGAAGACGACTAGTTTTCCAGTTATGTATATTTTTCGAAAAAAATACCCATATCTTATGGAGAAAGTCGAAAAGTATTGAAAATATTATAAAAATCATGATTCAGAAAACAATTTTTCTCAATTTTAAGTGGTTTAACGATCAGTAAACCACAAAGTAACATACACCATTCTGAAGTAAACATTTATTCATTTATAGACTATGGAAATACAAATAAATGTCAAGACAATAATTGACTTGATATTTTTTTGAATTTCGAAGGTCTATAAGTGAACATTTCAATTGTTGAAATGTCAACTTTGAAATAGTCTATGTAACTAGGTGGTTTATTGATCGTTAAGCCGCTTAAAATTGAGAAAAAAGTCTCTCTGAACCATGATTTCTGAATTGCGAAAAAATCATGCTTATTCGAAACAAAAAAAGACATATTTCAACAAATTTTCACTTATAATTTCACAAGAGCTTAGATTATTTCCAGGAATAATTTAAGTTTGCGTGGTATTCGGTAAGAAAATTTCACACCATAATTTGGAAAAAAATTATTAATCCAATCTGACATTTCAAATTAATTTCACTGCTTGTCAAGTCCACAATGTTTCGTTAAATAAAAAATATTACCAACTTTAGTTACACCAAATGCAAAAACTCAGTTGGGTATTAGATCAGTCTATCTATCAGTCTATTTTAGGTAATCCATAATACTTCTAATGTAAAAAATATAATATTAACATGGTTTGTTGCAGTAGGTGGCCGTGATATAGGCGGCCATGCTTTTGACAGATGAGGTTTATATTGGTAAATTACTTTGAGTTACTGTATAGTAAACCAGCAAACAAATATATTCTTATGTAAAACATTTCTTGTAAGCATTTGCGTTAAACAATTTGAGAAAAATGAAATGCTTTGAAAAGTACAATTTATGTAAATACTGCAAAGAGTTGAGTCAAGTGCAAATATGTCATCCAATTAATATATTTAACGAATTTAATGGAAGATTACAATCAAGAAGCGTTAGAGTTGAATGGTTTGTTTACGAAAATCCAAGAAAGTCTGCTGCAGATGTCAAGTAAATATGGCCTTCTGGGTAAGAGAGATTTGAACAAAATTTTTTCAAAATATTACATATACAGGGTGTCCGGTAAACCTACAATATTTAAACTGGTGATAGACCAGGTCATGACTGTTCAGAATATTGGAATTTCACCTCAGTAAAAATCTCACCGTTTTCGAGTTAATGAGCTTTTTAAATTTCTGGAAAATCACTACCTCACCTTGGACGTTTGAGTGCCATGCCTACAAATTGAGACCAATTCAAATATCTTTGATGCTGAAGATTACTGATGAGTGATGCTTTCAGACGTACAAAACAATTTTTCAGAAAACGATATAACTTTTTAAGAAATGAGGGTAAAATGTCAGATTTGAGTTTCACCAATTTTTTTAATAACAGTTTGACATTATTGTTTGAAAAAAAAAACATATCCAAGTGGAAGTGGATATTCATTACAAAAGAATGCCCATTTTGTCCAGACTCTCCCATGGTATAAAACATACGATAATTATTTTTGGAAGGAATAGAATTTCGATTATATTAGAGTGTGATGTTATTCTGAGCTAAAATCAACTCTATTAGACTTTGTCAGTAATGTCTTTTATTTTTATCCTATCAGGATGAAATGATTACATAATTATGAGTAATAACGAATCAACTGCTTAGAAGCATTCAATGAGATGTAAAGAAGTAAATACTAATTCAAAGTTTTTTTGAATTAACAAACACTATAAACCATAATAACGATTATTCAACATCGCATTGAATAATATTACAAAAATGTTATTTTCCAAATGCTCGTACGCAGAGACGACATCTTTTCAAGAAGGACATTTTCAATAGCGTTCCCGGTGAACATTCAACTTTACAATTATAAGTCATATAATGGTTTTCATCAGATGTCTCATGCGTTATGTTGAATGAACTTAACCGATACGTAATTGAAAAATCAGTCATACTCATGACTATATGATATATCAAAATTAAACCATTTTACGTCAAACGTTCGCCTTAACACATTATGTTGCATTTTTGATCAAATTACACGATCTATACTGCATAATTATGAATATATCATTTGAATGATGATAACTTTGAAGATTGCATATAAACATATTTTTTATGTACTTTTTCAAATATTGTCTCTTTAATAATTTGCAGATATCAAGATAAATATGAAAATATCTAACTTCTTTAAATATAATCGAATATACATCTTCGTCAATATAATATAACACCAAATAACTACGTATTATTGCATATTTTGCCAGACGTAAGTTATGTGACCCAAAAAAAAATTTATAATTATGATCGAAATAATCAATAAAAATTATTATACCATGAATACATATCTTGAGTGATGATAATTCAGAAACCCGAAAATATACTTATTATTTATATGTGTTTCCAAGAATCTTCTCTCCATAGTTTTCCTGGCATCAGGCAAAATATGAATATTTCACATATTTTCTAATATAGTAATGAAAATATTATATTGAATTCGATCCATTAAACGATCTAATAACTATGTATTTTTGCATATTTCGCCTGACGTAAGTTGAATAACTAAAGAATTATATTAATTTATTGATTAAAATAATCGATATAAACTATTCCATCGTGGATATATCTCCGGTGTGATGATAATTTTGAAAATCAAATGTAAACACATTATTTGTATATGTTACCAAACTTTGTCTCTCCAAAGTTATGCTGGTGTCAGACAAAATATGTGTACTTTTCGTTTTCCAAGATATGACAATAAAAATGTTTCATTCAGGTTAATATATTTTCTGACCAAATAACCATGTATTTTTGCATACTTTTTCTAACGTAAGTTGAATACCTGAACAAATATGTTCACGTATTGATTTAAATAATCAATAAAAATTATTATATCATTTATATTTCTCTTGAGCTATGGTAAATTTGAAAATCGAATATAAATATATTATTTATGTATGTTGCCAAATATTTTCTCTCCAAAGTTTTTCATATATCCTAATACAGTAATGAAAATATTATATTTGATCAGATGCATTTAACGACCAAATAACTATGTATTTTTGCATACGTTGACTGACATAAGTTGAATATCTAAAAAAATTCATTCATTTATTGATCAAAATAATCGATATAAACTGTTTCATCGTGGATATATCTCCTGGGTGATGATGATTTTGAAAATCGAATGTAAATGTATTATTTACATATGTTTCCAATCTTTGCATCTCCAAAGTTTCCCTGGTATCAGACAAAATATGTGTATTTTTCGTTTTCCACATTATAGTAATGAAAACGTTTCATTCAGATCAATAAATTTTCTTACCAAATATAACCATGTAATTTTGCATACTTTTTCCAACGTAAGTTGAAAACCTGAAAAAATATGTTCACTTATTGATGTAAATAAGCAATAAAAATTATTATATCATAAATATATCTCTTGAGTGATAATAATTTTGAAAATCGGATATAAATATATTATTAATATATGTTTCCAAACATTGTTAAACATTATCTCTCCAAATTTTTCCTGACTCAGGCAAAATATGAATATTTTACGTATTTCGTAATATAGTAATGAAAATATTATATTTGAATCGATCCATTTTATGACCAAATAACTATGTAACTTTTAGTGCTTTTTTGCATACTTTGCCTGACATGAGTTGAATATCTAAAGAAATATGTTCATTTATTGATCAAAATAATCAATATAAAGTATTATATCGTTTATACATCTCCTGGGTGATGATCATTTCGAAAATCAAATGTAAACGTATCATTTATATATGTTTGCAAAGATAGTCCCTTCAAAGTTTTCCTGGTATCAGACGAAATATGCATATTTTTCATTCCTCATAATATGGTTATGAAAATTATTTATTCAAATTGATACATTTTACGATCAAATACTTATGAATTTTTTGCATACTTTGCCTGACCTAAGTTGAATACCTCAAAAAATATGTTCAGATTTTGATCAATATAATCAATATGAAGTATTCTACCCAACGATAGGTGTCGCTGCTATTGAAGTTACGAAGCATCATCTCAAACTCAGTAACAGTATATGAATACTATCAAAATCTTTTGTAAATTGTCCATTAGTTATTGGACCCCGTGGGCTACCATGTATACATGCACAAAAGGCCTAATAGGCTGCTTAGCTTGTACCTACAATAATATACCATGATATTGGGCATAATGTCATTTTGATAATGAAAATATGATCAATGAAGTATGACGTCGATACAACGCTGAAAGTTAGGACATATCGCCTCAGAAAGGGCCGTAGTATAGGGAACATGACATTTGAATCACTTACTTGACATATTTTATGATATGTTCTTTGGACATTGTGCATAATACGTCAATTAGATGATGAAAATGAGATCAATGAAATATGATGTTGATACAACGCTGAAAGTTGGGACTTATCGCCTCAGAAAAGACCGTCGTATTGGAAGCATAAGTTTTGAATCAGTTACTTGACATATGTTATAATATGCTATTTGGACATTGAGCATGATACGTCATTTTGATAATGAAAATATGATCTTTGAAGTATGACGTTGATACAACGCTGAAAATACGTATAATGGATACATATTGATGATGTTGACCATTATTCATAATTTAAAAAATGTTCACCGAGTTATAGGTTATAGCCCCCAAATCAGCGATTCTCTGAGCAGCATTGTGCAATAGGATATCGTTCTGCATAAAGCGCTGCTGCAGCAGTAGCACTACCTCCAAATTCACCATAAATGTAGTGCATATGCGCATATTCTCGGGGAGTATAATGTGTGTACGTCATGAAAAACGGAATAATTTCAAAAAACTACGACAGAAGTCACAAGTTGTTCAAACACAATGTGACAGCCACCTACTAGGTTTTTTCAATACTACTTACAGAAGATCCATTCATGCACAATGCTGTTTTTTTTCATTGGGAAACTATTGCTTCTACGGATACAACACAGGAATCAGAAAAGTTTTTAATTTTCGACAAGGATTCACCCCCTACAAAATTTTGCACTTATTTGGTTACACCTTGTATATCTGTAGGTCTCTGAAACTTCGTTGGAATCTGGATGTTGGACAATTGCGACATTTATCACAAGAATCACTTACTATTTAATGCTACCAAACAGTCTAATCTTTACTATTCATAATCATTTCCACATTTTATCTTGATAAAATCGAAAGAAAATAATTTTTGAGTGTATGTATAAAAGTTGATGGAAGCCTAGAATAAAACCACGCCTAATTCAATGGAAATCACTTTCTCCAAAAATAATTATAGTTTGTTTTATACCATGGTAAAGTCTGGACAAAATAAGCATTCTTTTGAAATGGATGTCTACTTCCAATTGGTTATGATGATGATTGTTGGTTTGATGGGTTTCGTCGTGAGACATATACCCAGGAACAAGTTTTTTAAGAGTGTTAGAAGAGAGTGTACAGTTAAGTACGCCTGGGAGGTCCCATATTCTCTTCTGGTAGTAATAATATCGACATCGACGATACTGGGGGAGTTATAGAGACAGACTCAACAGAGGTATAGACTTTTCTCGCTTGGGGGCAACGGCCAAGCTATACACATCCCATAAATGTTGCCTCGGAAGACAGTTAAAGCACCCAGGTTACTCGATAGATAGGATCTGTAATTAAAATAGGAGGGTTAGTTTATAATTCTATAGAATGTTTTTGTAGAAATTGTATGAGTATTTTGCAGGTTTCAAATGTTAGATTCTGAAGAAGTGTTTGAATATTAATTGGAGTAGGTATTTGGCATGTTGCCAGTTTCTTATACAAATCATCATTGTCGTGTGTTAGTCGGCATTCCAAAACGACATGTTGCAGATCACCATCTTCGCCACATTCACATAGAGGTGTGGGTTGGATGCCAAGTCGATAACGATGATGGGGGGTAAGACAGTGTCTCGTTCTTGCTCTGATAATTGTGGTGATATGACGTCTATCTTTAAAGGGAAATTTTGCATACCATGGTTGTGTAGGAAATTCATTCGTAATTTGTCCATAAAAGGTTGGTTTGTTAGTTATGTTTTCTTTCCACTCCTTGCGCCAGGTTACCCATTTTTTTGTTTGATTGTTGGCAGGAAGTTGTCATGAAAAAGTTGAACTTGCATAGGGATGTTCAGCATTCGTCCGATATTAACCAGTTTGTCTGCCCTGATTTCCTTTTATACCGAGATGTCCAGGAAGCCAGGAGAGGCATACCACTATGTCTGAGTGAAGCATGTCAAGTATTAATCTTTTCGTTATGATACTTATATGATCTTTATTATTTTGATAAGTGTCTTGTGTTATTTTCTGTAAGGCTGATTTTGAATCGGAGAATATGATTATTTGTTTTTGTTCTTTCGAGAGACAAATATTAAGAGCCTTATGTATTGCTATCATTTATGCTGTACAGATCTGGCAGTATATAGGTAGATTTTCGGAATAACTTATGTTCAGTTTTGGGATGAAGACTCCATATCCAGCCCTAGAGGTCACAGGGTTAAGGGATCCATCAGTGAATGCCCAGGTATAGTTTGAGTACTTCTCTTGAAAATGAGTTGTGAATACATCGTGATTAGTGAAGGAATCTCGTGTAGAATCAATATTCAGCACAGGGATATGTGCCAGTTGTTCATCCAGAGCATATTTATGACAGGGTAGGATATCTGATTTATACATATTTGTTTGAAATGTGTCCAACTCGCTGAGGGCTTCAACGTAATATGGTTGTTTTCTCCTCTTCCAATAATTTCTTTTCCCGTTGCAGTGGTGTGCAAGGCTGCGTATTGAGGTTATCATGTTTCTTTCAGACAATAATGTCAAACTTAAAAAAAAAATTGATGAAACTTAAATCTGCCATATTACCCTCATTTCTTGAATTGTTTTTTCACTTTCTGAAAAACTGTTCTGTACGTCTGAATGCATTACTTATCAGTAATCTTCAGCGTCAAAGATATTTGAATTCGTCTCAATTTGTATACATAGCACTCAAAAATCCAAGGTTAGGTAGCGATTTTCCAGAAATTCTTAAAATGCCCATTATCTCGAAAACAGTGATATTTTTACTGAGGTGAAATTCCGATATTCTGAACAGTCATGACCTGGTCTATCACTAGTTTCAATATTGTACAAGGTTTACCGCGTGTCTTAAAACACAGACATCTAATTAATTCTTCACCTTCCTATTCACCATTAAGAAGAGAGGAAGGGTTATAATTCAAGCAACATTTAAATCATACTGTTTGTAGATCCTACGTTTTTTGAAATGTAAATTGTTAATGCATTATAATTAAACAAATTTGTATTTTCTGTTTAATGAAACTTTATAGCGAATAATAAATAATAATGTTAATTCTTATAGAAATTTTGCATTATTCACAGGTATATTTACAATATTTTATGGTTGTAGATCATATGTTTACCTTTTCAACTGTTAAAAAATTTCTATTTAAATATCGTGGCGCCACGAAAAATTTCCGGAAATTTTTTTAGTGCCATGGTAGATGTAGTGTATGACCCCGTATACTGATTAATAATAAAGAATTGGTGGTCGATTACATAAGCGATAGCTATCATCGATGACTAGGGAGTCAGTAGATAAAGTGTTTTATTTCTATTTCCCAACGAGCAAATAGTGAACTTTACATTGGCGACGAGGATAAAACTATACCAAGTAAGTACCAAAATATAACTTAAATGGACATTGAAGGTGTTAAACACCGGATAAATGATAAAATGGCATGGAGCCGTAATGGCATCGGTGTTAAACTCCGGATGCATTACTTTATTCAAAGCCGTAATGGCAAAGGTGTCAAACACCAAATAAAAACATGACTATAAAGAGTAAGGGCATCGGTGTTAAACACCGGGTGCATTACAGATTTATTCAAAGCCGTAATGGCATGGGTGTTAAACACCGGATGCATTACAGATTCATTCAAAGCCGTAATGGCATAGGTGTTAAACACCGGATGCGTTACAGATTTGATCAAAGCTGTAAGGGCGTAGGTGTTAAACACCGAATGCATTACACATCCATTCAAAGCCGTAAGGGCGTAGGTGTCAAACATCGAACAAAAACACATGACTGTGTGAAAACGTACTGGTTACACACAGAAAAAATTTGAATTCTAATACGTTTTTACATACTATGTAAAAGTAAAAGTACACCAAAATGTGCAAGCTTCCGAATAACTGAATGAAATGAAGCTGTTGTATTTCAGAAACGATGTCGAACATTTCATCTCTCGAAGCATTCGATTGTGATGGAGATGTCAGTTCTGTTGGACTCCGATGGAGAAAGTGGATAAGAGCCCTCGAAATATACTTGGAAGCTGCCTCTATAACTGATCCGAAGAAAAAGAGAGCGAATCTTTTACACCTCGGAGGACTAGGAATTCAAGAAATATTTTACAACTTACCTGGTGCAAATGTCACAGATACTGATTGTGAGGATGGTGATTCATATACTATCGCCATTGAAAAACTTGATCAATATTTTTCCCCGAAGCAAAGTCGAATTTACGAGAGACACCAATTTCGACTTTTGAAACAAGAAACAGGAGAAAAATTTGAGAAATTTTTAGTAAGACTGAGAAACCAAGCCGAAAAGTGCCAGTTCATGAATGTAGAAGAACAAATAATTGACCAAATTACCGAGAAGTGCCTCTCCGTTGAACTTAAAAAGAAAATCTTGGCTACTGGGGATTCAATTACTTTGGAAAAAATTATCGCCGAAGCAATCTCGTCAGAAACTGGTGATAGGCAAATATCGGAGTTCACCGAGAAGCCGGGTTGTAGTTCAGCTACAACCGTCAATCTACTTCGTCAGAAGAACATACTCTCAACAGCAAAATGTATGAGATGCGGATCTGGAATAGAAAAGGGCCAAGTACACGATTGTCCAGCAGTCAATAAAGTATGTCGGAAATGTAACTTTAGAGGCCATTATGAAAAGTGTTGCCGCTCAAAAAAAAAAAAAAATTAATAAGAACCAGAGGGGACCGCCACCAAAGAAATTCAAGCAAAGACAGCCAAGAAATGAAGAAGTGGACTACGTAGAAAAGATGTGGAGTATGTATTTCACATTGACGATGACGATGTGGTAGATTGTAAGGTAGGAGGTATTGTAATTAAGATGTTGATAGATTCTGGATGTAAATCCAATATCATAAATGATTACACTTGGAGATCCCTAAAGAAATGCGGAATAGTAGTTCAAAATCAAATAAAAAAGCCTAACAAAGTATTTTTCGGTTATGGATCTAAAGATCCCCTAGAAATTTTGGGTTCATTTGAAGCAATAATCGAAATTGGACCTCAAAAAGAAGTGGCTTCTTTCTATGTCATAAAGGATGGAAAGAGGAATTTGTTAGGCAAACAAACAGCAATTTCTTTAGGAGTCCTCAAGATAGGCCTGAACATTAATAACTTGAATTCTGAAATTTTCCCAAAATTCAAAGATGTTCTCATTCACATTCCCATCGATAAAACCGTTAAACCTGTGAGCCAACCTTATAGGAGGATACCCATACCTCTGGAACAAAAAATCAACCTGAAACTTGAGGAGCTTATGCAAGCTGACATAATAGAAGAGGTAAAAGGTCCATCTGAATGGGTATCACCCATGGTTCCTGTTCTCAAAGAGAACGGTGACGTCAGAATATGCATCGACATGCGCAAGGCCAATACCGCTATCTTGAGAGAAAATTATCCTCTACCCACTATGAACAGCCTTTTACCAAATTTTCGAAAAGCTAAATATTTTTCCAGACTCGATATCAAGAATGCGTTTCATCAAATCGAAATTTCTCCGAGATCACGGTACATAACCACCTTTATTAGTAGTAAAGGTCTCTTCAGGTACAAAAGGCTTATGTTTGGAATAACATCTGCCCCAGAAATCTTTCAAAAGACTCTGGAAAAAATGCTACTACCTTGTCAAGGTACAGTTAATTTCATTGATGACATCCTAATTTATGGAACAAGTGAAGAAGAACATGATCATAGGGTTCGAAATACATTGAATATTTTGCGCGAGAACCATGTACTTCTGAATAAAAGTAAATGCATTTTCAAAATTACGGAAGTTCGATTTCTTGGACATAGGTTGTCGCCGGAGGGGGTCAGACCATTAGAAGATTACGTAAGCGTAATACAATCTTTTTGGGCTCCAAGAACAATCGAAGAAGTACATAGTTTTTTGGGTTTAGTCAATTTCGTCGGTAAATGGATACCAAATCTCGCTACTCTAACAGACTCATTGAGGAAATTATTGCGGATGAAATTGAGTAAGCACGCAAACATTATAAAATTCTGGGGAGAAGACCAAAACAATAACTTCAAAAAACTCAAAGAATCACTGTCACATATCAAAACCTTGGGTTACTATGACCCTAGCGATAGAACCCAAGTGGTAGCAGCAGATGCAAGTCCAGTGGGTCTTGGAGCAGTTCTCATACAGTTTGATAAGGAAGGCCCCAGAATCATCGCGTACGCCAATAAAAGCCTCACAGATTGCGAAAAAAGGTATTGCCAGACTGAAAAAGAAGCTCTAGCTTTGGTATGGGCAGTAGAGCATTTTGGTATCTATTTATATGGAAAAGATGAATTTGTACTGGTCACAGACCACAAACCACTTGAAGTTATATTCTCACCTAGATCTCGTCCGTGCGCAAGAATAGAACGATGGGTTTTACGATTACAATCTTTCAACTTCAAAATCATTTATAAGCCGGGTAAAACAAACATCGCTGATCCTCTATCTCGATTGTGCCAAACAAATCCTAGCACATCCTTCGAGGCATACGATCAGGTTAGCCAAATTGTCGAACTGGCTCGCCCCGTAGCAGTAACGATGCAGGAAATACAAGAATCGTCACAAACTGATGAAGAGATATTAGAACTCAAAGATGGCATTCAAAACAACAACTGGTCTGAGTCTGTGAAGCGGTGCCAAATCTTCCAGGAGGAATTTTGTCTGTGGTGATATTCTCCTGAGGGGTACAAGAATAGTGATTCCAAAGAACTTGCGACAGCGTGTACTAGACGCAGCGCATGAAGGTCATCCGGGAATAGTGGCTATGAAGGGTAGGCTCAGAACGAAAGTGTGGTGGCCAAAGATAGATGAACATGCTGAAAAGATCGTGAAAACATGTAAAGGGTGCCTGTTAGTTTCAACACCCACTATCCCTCAACCAATGAAAAGGAGGCAACTGCCAACAGGACCTTGGATAGACGTAGCCATGGACTTCATGGGCCCTTTGCCTACAGGAGAACATTTGTTTGTAATAGTTGACTATTTTAGTCGCTACAAAGAAATGAAAATAATGAGGAGCATCACCTCTATGAGCACAATAAACATCTTGAAAGATATATTTTCAAGATTGGGGTTTCCCATGACTATCACATGCGACAACGGCAAACAATTTATAAGTGAGGAAATAAAAACGTATTTTGAAGAAAACGGCATAAAAATATTCAACTCCATTCCATACTGGCCCCAGATGAATGGAGAGGTTGAAAGACAAAACCAGGATATCTTAAAGAGGCTTAAAATTAGTCAAGCACTCAAGAAAAATTGGCGACAAGAACTGGTAGATTACCAAATGATGTACAATAGAACTCCGCACTCAACAACTGGAAAAACACCAAGTGAGTTATTCTTTCGACGCCAATTCAGAGATAAGATCCCTAGTTCTGGTGATACCGAAAATAGCATATTTGAAGAACATGCCAGAGAAAAAGACCAAACACAAAAACAAATAGGAAAAGAATATGGTGATAGAAAAAGGAGGGCTGGAGAAACGGACTTGGAATTGGGCGATAAAGTCTACAAGAAAATATTGATTAGAGAAAATAAAACAATGCCAGAATTCGACCCAAGCACACACACAGTGGTCGATAAAACAGGTGGGGATGTTGTGATTCGAAATGACGACTCTGGTCAGGAATGTAGAAGAAACATCGTCTTTCTGAAGAAAATAGAAGGAAAATGGAGTGTGTGTGACGATTCAAATTGTTAAAACTTTATTGTTTTCAGATTATTGTTCAGGTCACTAATATTTATTTCTTTCATTATTATTATAAGCTATTTTTATTATTGGTCTTTGATGCATACTTATATGAATTGTTATTGTTATAACTTCTTTGTCGTTACAATATTCTTCAGGTCACTATTACTTATTACTTTCATGATTATTATTATTTGCTATTTTAATTGTTGTTCTTTGATACATACTTATATGAATAGAATACTTATATATACTTTGTATTTATATTAAGTTAGCCATGGTAATATCAGGTTGTGAAAACGTATAAATGTACGTGTTATTTTCACATATAAGTTACATTAGAAAAAGGAAGAGATGTAGTGTATGGCCCCGTATACTGATTACTAATAAAGAATTGGTGGTCTATTACATAAGCGATAGCTATCATCGATGACTAGGGAGTCAGTAGATGCGAGACGTTTGTGGAGTCGAGACTAAAGTGTGCAGTTAAATAAAGTGTTTTATTTCTATTTCCCAACGAGCAAATAGTGAACTTTACAGTAACTAGTCAAATTTAAGGCATCTTATTGGTTAAAAAGTACAGGTGTGAAATTTTCATCTGAATTAAATCATTTGAACTCAAGAAAAAAGTTAAATACTGAAAAATTGGTTTTACGCCATTTTGACGGTCAATTTGAGGTTAGTCGAGAAATGTTGGAGTCAAAAGATTTTGATTTTTTTATTATCTACAACTAATTCATTAAATATTTTCCGCTAAAAGGTCATATCAGGTTTCGCCGCAGATTGCATAAAACCGTTTTCAACCCCTAAACTGTGTTTAAATATTTTTTTCCTCAAAGTTGGAACCTCAAAAACATTTTTCACCCGGTCCTTGCCTGTTACTTTTTCCTCTTCATAAAAATTATAGGCACCAGCCTATTTGTGTTTCAGTAACTGTGAATACTAGCCCAAACATTCAATTTCTGGGGAGTTTGTGAATGAGTTTTCCTGTACCAACGGGGATTTACGTCACTCTAGTATATGCAGTTGTGCCTGTTTAAATGTCCACTTAAATAAAAATAAATAAAAAAAAGATTCGTCAGAAAAGCACACATTGTAGGGGTAATTATTATCACCAACCAATCATTGACTCATGATTTCACAAAACTCTGTAAGTCTGTCAGGATCATCTTCATTTGATTCTTGTACATTCTGCATTTTGTATGGATGGAATTTTGCTTCTTTCAGAATTCGATGTACGCTGCTTTTAGAAACTCCAGAAATAGTCTCAAGTTGTGTTAAAGATTGAATGTTGTCCATCACTGCATGTCCTACAACTGCAACAGCGACCCCTTCATTACTCATAGGCTCCTCTCGTTCATGTTTTTTATTCAGCTCTAGGGGGCTATTCTTGAACCGTTCGACTCCAATTCGTATACGAATAAGAGACACAAACATACATATTTCATGTGTATTGGTGTAAAACGGTAAATGGAATTCGCATACGTACAAACTCAAGAATAGTACCCCTGATCCCGACTCCATAAATTTATTAATCAATTGAAGCACGTACTGATATGGTGTGGTTTTTTCTGGATAAGTTTCAATAAAAATTCGAGCCGTAGCTCTAGCACATCTAGCTCTAGCACAATTAATATTCTCTCTTGTATTTTCGAAAGGTTTCAAATTGTTGAATGAAGTGACTCGAATACATCAAATATCAAGGTGTAAACAAAGATATGCGTGTAGAAAAACACATGGCGACAATTATTTTTTTTCATTAAAATGTCTGTATCACCTTCTAAACGATTATTTCTGGTAGCATATTATTTTTCAACACAGTGAACCTTGACAACACAATGATGATGTATTTATTTGGTAACATAAAAATCGACGGGTCTGAGCGATTTTCAATTTTTTTTTCGAGTTCGGAAATTAGGAGAGTGACAAGTTTTTTTTTTATTTATTACACTATTCAACAGATTCAAGATCCAATTATAGAATAGGACTATACAGGATGAACTATTAATCTAATAATACCTACTTAACAATATCAATTTGTGGTAAAAACAGAAGAGTCCAGTTTTTTTATAGAGGCCACATTGCAGCAGAAAATATCAATGGTTTCATTCATCTTGTTATATGTAGCGACATTCTATATACAGGTGCATATAACTTAACGTTTGTGTGACAAAGAGGAAGGTAAAAATTATCATTTCTTCGGGATGTGAGCCTAGGAATACGAAAGTTTAACATGTTCAAAATATAGGTTCAGTCCAAATTGTTGTGAATAAGATTGAAAAGGAAAATAACATGTGACCTGTTTCGTCGAGATTCTAGTGAATCCACTGAAAATCTAGTAAGAAGTTGCTCGTGCGGAAAGCCTACAGTCGGGTAGCTACCATCAAGCTTGAAACAAACATACTTTAAAAATTTTCTTTGAATATTTTCAAGATTAGATATATGTATCTAATAATGCGGTGCCCATACTATTGAGGCATATTCTGAGTTCGATCTAACAAATGTGAAATATAGTTGTGGAAACGTTTTCTTATTTCTTCGAAATTCTTTTGTCACTCTGATGATGAATCCTAATGATCTATACGTTTTTTTGATGACGTGCTCTATATGATTTCTAAAGGAAAGTTTTTTGTCAAATGTTACTCCTAGATCTTGGAGGGTTTCAGGACGGTTCAGTACAATATTGTTCATTTCATAATTGTAAAGAATTGGATTCAGCTTGGCGGTGAAGGACATAACATGACATTTGGAGACATTAAGGAATAAGTTATTCTCGAGGCACCATACATTGACGCGATCAAGATTTTCTTGAAGAAGAGTACAGTCCTCTCTGGTGATAATTTTAAGGTATATTTTAAGATCATCGGCGTTCAGTAAATAACGGACGGTGAGAGTATCAACAATATCATTGATGAACATTATGAAAAATAGTGGCCCAAGGTTGGACCCCTGTGGTACACCAGATGTAGGAAGGATTTCAATAGATCTGTGGCCATGGAAGCTGACATACTGCCTTCTCTCATCAAGGTAAGATTGAAATAAAGATGTGAGATTTAGTGTTAGTCCAAAATTTGATAGTTTTTGAAGAAGAATTCCATGGTCCAGCCTATCGAAGGCCTTCGAAAAATCTGTATAAATTATATCACATTGAGAGTTTTCCTCAATAGTGTCAGATATTTGCTCTGTGATACATACTAAATTTGTAACTGTTGACCTTCCTTTGAAAAAACCATGTTGACTAGGGGTGATTAGATTTTTTACATGTGAATAAATAACATCATACAGTAGAATTTTAAAAGTTTTCGAAAAGTTATTAATAATTACTATTGGGCGGTAGTTGCAAATGTGTGATTTATCCCCCTTCTTGTAAACCGGTATGATTTTCGATTCTTTCCATAGTGTAGGAAAAGTGTTAGTTGAGAGACATAAGTTGAACAATGTACGAAGTGGGTTTACGAAGGCAGCTGCACAATCTCGCAGAACAAAAGATGGGATATTGTCAGGACCACTGGTTAATTTGGATTTTAATTTTCTCAATGCGACTAGCACTTGCTCTTCAGTCACTTCAGTTACTGCCAAAGAAGGATTATTATTAAATGTCTCAGAATGAGTGATATCTATAGGAGTTGAATACAACTGCTGAAAAAATTGGGCAAAAGCGTTAGAAATGTCCTGCGACTCAGATAGGGTTTGTTGGTTATAGTTGAAGCTAGCTGGTGAACTAGCATTACTTTTCTTGAAGTTCATATAATTCCATAATGCAGAGGGATTAGAGGTGACATTTTCTTCCACAAAAATAATATGGTCACGATGGAGTTTAACAATGTTGGACTTAATATTTCTCCTCAATCTCATCGAAGTCAGTAACATCGCCAGATTTTCTGAACCTTTTCCAAAATTTATGTTTATTACGTATATCTCTGATTAGGCCTGCATTATACCAAGGTGGGTAATTCCAAGTAGTTCTGATCTTTTTTGGGACATCTTGCTCGACAATAGAGTTCACTCTGTCATAAAAAGCACTGCAAGCATTATTTGTGTCTGAGTACTGTTCCAAAAAGGACCAGTCGCATTCCAGGAAGTCCTTATAAAGATTTGGAAAGTTAGCTTTTCTAAAATTGTGAATTGAGGATTGGGAAACATTATTATGAATTTTCTTCACATTACTTTTCAAATTGCAGAAGATAGTGATAGAAGGATGATGAGAGTCTTCATTGGTCAAAATATCATGACAATACAAGGTCTACGATTCTGTTGTTCTTATTTATCACGTTATTCAATTGTTCAAAGTCCAGGAAATAGCAGAAGTTTTGAACCGCAAGTGTAGTGGGGGTGGCTATATCATTTAAAGATTCATTCAAGTAATTGGAAATGTTGAAATCTCCTGTGATCGAAACTTCCGAGTGGAACAAGTATTCCAGAGAAAAAAAGGCATCAAAAATATCATTATAGATTTCAGTGGAGTTATTTGGCGGAATATAGATGACAAAAACATATATGAATTGGTGAGAATAGGATACTTTCACGCCAACAATGTCAATATGTAGCAAATCTTTGAATGCACTTTCATTCCTCCGCCCCGAATAAGGTTCAACGCTAGAAAGTTACGGTCAGATCTGAATATGTTGAAAGTGTCCTTCGAAATTTCTTTGTCGAGAATATTAGACCCTAGCCAAGTCTCAGTGAATGCTACCAGATCATAGCAGCAAGTATTCAGGTTATCGTATAGTTCATGTAGTTTGGTATTCAGTCCTCTAACATTTTGATAGTAAATGGAGAGTTCCTTATCGTCGGTAGAGTTTGTAGTCTGATTTATTAAAAAAATAGATTCATCATCAGGTGATCTGTCCAAGTTTAGTTGCTATTGACAACTTAGGCCTAAATCAAATTTTAGTTTTTTCACCATATTTGAGTATGATTGGCAATTTTGATGGTCCCACGCCCCATGATCTACCGGAATGTTTGATTTTTTGTTTTCATTTAGTTTGAGACAGTTGATGCATTTTAAAGTGTTAGAATCACATGCAATCTTCTCATGTTCCCCACCACAGTTTGGACATGAAAGAGTATATTTACAGCTAGTTTTTGAATGATTGAAACCATTGCATCTAAAACATCGCGATATTTCAATGGCGTCATAGACTTTGCAAAGTGTGACTAATAAGTGACTAATAAGTGACTAATAAGTGTCCATTATTGAGCACATCGGAATAAGTTGACGAATTCAGCTGAAGAGTGACCTGGTATACATTTTCATTAGATTTTGTTGGACCAAATTTAATTATTGTACAGTTTGAATCGCAGCTTATGATATCATCATTTTGTTTAAGTATTAGTTTCAAAAGAGTTTCATTACCTAAATTTTGTGAAATTCCAACAATACGAACACGGGGATGTAGACCTCTTGATTCCTTTATTTCATAAGTTTCCGAGAGTTTCTCCTGAACCTTTTCTTTGATAGTCCATACAGTTGTGTAATCCCGTGTGCATGTAAATGATTTAGTATGGGGAACTATAAAAGAGTGTGCAGGGGAACAAATGGAACACAAAAAGCGATGGTGGCCATCTGAGTGTCGCGTCTGGCGTTTTTAAAGTGGGGGAAAGTGGGGTAACTATCCCATTTGTGTGAAAAAGTCAAGAGAGCAAACTGCTAGAAAATACCCGTTTCAATAATATTAGTGTCACGCTTAAATCCACTACTTGGTGAAGTTTGCCAGATGAAATCGATTTACTAATTATTTCAATATTATAACAACCCAAATATAACCAAGGACGGTCCTGTCCCATCGACACCAACCCCCTCGCCCAGTCAGTTAGCGAGACGATGTCAAGCCAGCAGTCAAATAGTTTTTGCCGTTAGATCAACGCTTCTTTATGTAACTCCGCCGAATAAATTAAAATTCATAACTTCTGTTTATTTCAAGGCACCCACAACCCCCTAACATTAACCCAATGTTATACTGGCGCCCGACTTAGTGGCCTTTGATTGTATTTGATTAATTAATTATCGTGAGTTTGATTCCAAGAAACTGTACCGGTGTTTACGACATGTGCTTCTATTGTTTAGGACATATTCGCGAGCCATTGTGAACTTTCGCGAGTGGACAACAAGGACGTTTTTCGCTTGTTAAGTGCTTCTATGGAATAGGACACTTTGAACCGGCAAAATAAACTATTTTATGTGTGTTGTGCAAATCTCAGGATAACCAGCAACTGCAGTAAGACAAGTTGGTATGAAATAAGGTTGACTATCTTTAGGAAGCAAAACTGTAAGTACTTTTATTACCAATTTTCTCACTGTTACCGTGGATTCCTCAAAGACAATTCGTTCGCTGCGTTCCCGCGATATTGTTATTTCGTTGCCTGATTTGCCAGATTCGCGCGCTTTACGAGAACAAGTGCAACTTACGAACTCTAGCAACAGCAACATGTCTGTAACGCTTACCGACGAACAATTCCAACAATTGTTGAATAGACTATCCACTACCACCCCCGCGACAGTGGCGTCCTCGGGTAATTTTTCGAAGTGTTCGTCCCGGTTCGATGGTTCGAAAGACGGTGACGTGAATGCGTTTATAAATGCGGTTGAAATTTTCAAAGACTGTACGAAAGTGTCGGATGACAACGCGCTCAAAGGACTACCAATGCTTCTAGACGGTTTTGCCGCGACATGGTTTCAGGGTGTTAAAGCAACAATAACAACGTGGAAAGACACTTTAGATCTCCTTAGAACTACATTTGGACCGAAAAAACCGCCATATAAAGTGTACCGCGAGTTGTTTAAGAAAGAACAAGACTCTAACGTGAAAACGGACATTTTTATTTGTAATTGTCGATCTACTCTCGCGCTGTTGCCAACTGGGACTCTTACTGAAGAAACCCAAATAGACATGGTGTATGGTTTATTGAATGTTAAAATTCGCGAGAAAGTGCCAAGAGATCAAGTCACAACTTTCACTGATCTTCTTTCTAAGGCTCGCCTTGCGGAAGAGACATTTGTGGAGGACTCTATTGCGAACTCGGTCGGTTCCTCAGATTCCAAAAGCGATGTTAAACATAAATCCAGACCGCGATGTGCTTTCTGTAAAAACATTGGTCATACAAAAGATGAATGTCGAAAGTTATCGGGTAGACAACAAAAATATGAAGACAAATCGCCCGTAGAAAATTCGTCGACAAACGTTTCCGGAAATCAGACAGTGGCGTCGACTTCAAGCACGACTGGACTTATTTGCTATGGTTGTAAGCGACCAGGCTTCATTCGATCCAACTGCCCATCGTGTAAAAATGCCTCCGCGTCTTCAATTGACTTTTCTAGTGCTGAAATGTCGACAGTAGATTCAAATAAAAATCCTGTAGCTGAACTTGCACCTCGCTCTAGACCACTACTAAAATGATGAGCAGCGGCTACGATTATTGAACTGTTTAGATAAAAACAGTGATATTTTTGAAAAGAATGGTGAACCTACTCCATATGCGGAGCATTCCATTAATACAGGGCACCATCCACCTATATCACTGCCACCATATAGGATGTCTCCAGCTCGAAAAGAACAGCTTAAAATTGAGCTTGACAAGTTGCTGGAAAGCAAAATTATTGAAGAGACTGAAAGTCCTTGGGCAGCTCCTGTAGTGCTGGTACCAAAGAAAGGAGGGAGGATACGTCTTTGTATTGATTACCAAAGACTGAATGCAGTTACTGTTCCCGATTCATATCCTCTTCCTCGAATGGATGACCTCCTACATGCAGCGAAACACACACCTTTCATGTCCACCATAGATTGCGATCTGGTTACCACCAGGTCAAGGTCAAAGGCATTGATCGTGATAAAACAGCGTTTACGACTCCGTTTGGGACTTTTCGCTTCCTACGCATGCCATTCGGATTACGCAACGCTCAGGCCACCTTTCAGAGGTTAATTGATCACTTTCGCAGAGGATTGAGCAATGTACTAGTGCTTGCGTACCTAGATGACCTGATCATCCTCTCCTCCACCTATGATCAGCACATTAATGACCTTACTCTCATTTTCGCACGTTTGAGACAATTCAAATTGCGTGCCAACCGAGAGAAATGTGTTTTTGTCTGTGCAAGTGTCCGATACTTGGGCCACCTGTTAACTCCGACCGGCATATGAGTCGATCCGGAAAAAACAGCAGCGATTGCCAATTTACCTCCTCCCCGTAATTTGAAGGGAGTACAATCATTTCTACAGGCTTGTTCATGGTATCGCCGTTTCGTTGAGAACTTCGCAGAAATTTCCCGACCGCTCAGTGAGCTCACGAGAAAAAATGTTGTATGGTCCTGGACGGACAGACAGCAAAATTCATTCGAAACGTTGAAGAAACTCCTTACGACAGCACCCATTCTTCAACAAGCTGATGAGAATAGACCCTTTTCTATAAGGACCGACGCCAGCTCCTTTGCCCTAGGTTCGGTCCTTGTGCAAAGAGAAGGAGCAGAAGAACACCCCGTGGAATACGCCAGTAGGCTCTTAACAAAAACAGAGCAAAATTATTCCACAACGGAGCGCGAGGCCCTTGCAGTCGTATGGGCCTTAGATAAATTCAGAGGGTACATCGAAGGATCTGAAGTAACCCTATCCACTGATCATCAACCCCTTCGCTGGTTGCTTAACCTCAAATCCCCCAGAGGACGCTTAGCCAGATGGGCTTTGCGAATCCAGAGCTACAACCTCAAAATCGAATATATTCCCGGAAAGCGGAACGTCATAGCAGATTTTCTCTCACGACCGCCATGTGGTCACGATAACGAATCCACTTGTGATATCTGCTTGGTATCCATTGACATGCCTTGTCGATCGGCTGGTGAAATTCGAGCCGAACAGCTCAAGGATCCCGAAGTATCAAAAATTATTGAAAGCTTCGAAAATCACCAGGATGAAACTATCACCCAGTGGACCAACAGAGGTTATATAATGTCAAACGGCGTACTTTATAGGTACTCCTGGGATGAAGAGTGCGAAGAAGCACAGTTAGTGCGAGAACGAGAGTGATGCAAGAGCACCACGACGATGCTACAGCCGCCCACTATGGAGATGAAAGAACTTACTCACGAATAGCGAGAAAGTATTATTTTACTGGTATGAAGAAATTCATTGCTGATTACATCAAGACCTGCGCAGATTGCCAGAGGTATAAAGCTTCGAACCAGAAACCTGCTGGTTTACTACTTACACCCATTTATGCACAGCGTTTTGAAACGTTAGCCATAGACCTCTTCGGACCACTTCCAGAGTCAGACGAGGGAAAACGATGGGTCTTTATTATTGAAGACATCTCTACAAAATGGGTAGAGTTGTTTGCATTGGAAAAAGCAACTGCTGAATGCTGCGCCCAAGTACTTCTAGAAGAAGTTTTCTTGAGGTTTGGTATACCTCGAAGGTTAATATCCGATAATGGCGTGCAGTTCATTTCGGAAGTGATGCAACAAGTATGCTATTTATTGAATGTGAAACAATCGCTGATTCCTGTCTATCACCCAGAAGCCAACATGGTTGAAAGAAAAAATAGGGACTTGAAACCACGACTTGCAATGTTGGTCAAAAATGATCACAACATTTGGCCCCAAATGTTGCCTACTACTATCAGGTTCGCAATGAACACTGCTAAATGTACAGTACCGGCTGCACCTCAGCATACCTTACCTTTGGTAGAGAACTGAGAACGTTGGATGAGGTTCAAAATGACCTACAAGTCATAACAAACTCAGATAATTTCGTCCCTCAGATCACCCCATATTTGCAACGCATGGCACTTACTTGGCAAGACGCATACATGATATACGTATACATGATAAGCAACAAGATCGTCATAAAAAATATGCCGATGAAAAATACAATAAAGGTACTCCATATGCAGAAGGAGATCAAGTGTGGGTGACTACCCATACGCAAAGTTCTAGTGCCAAACGGACAACTAAGAAGTTAGATCCAAGAAGAGACAGACCATATGTCATCACAAAAATAATTTCACCTGTCAGTTACCAGGTAGCAGCTCCAGATTCCTTAGAAGAACCATTAGGAGTATATCATATCAGCTCACTGCATCCATACCATAGGCCTGCTGAACAAGAGCCAGTTGCCCGTATCCGGAAGAGAGGCCGACCCCGCAAGAAGGGGAAAACCAAGAAGAAATCTTCGTGATTCTTCCTCGAGTCGAGAGCAGAACACGAGGGGGGGACTATAACAACCCAAATATAACCAAGGACGGTCCTGTCCCATCGACACCAACCCCCTCGCCCAGTCAGTTAGCGAGACGATGTCAAGCCAGCAGTCAAATAGTTTTTGCCGTTAGATCAACGCTTCTTTATGTAACTCCGTCGAATAAATTAAAATTAATAACTTCTGTTTATTTTTCAATTCAATCAAGGCACCCACAACACCCTAACATTAACCCAATGTTATAATATATTAATTTCAATAATTCAATGGAACACAGATAATCATTCTTTTATTCATTCTTTGTCGGATATTCCCCCAAAACATGAATGAGCATGACAAACAAACAACTTCACAAACCCTTTTGGTCGGCTATCGGCCAAAGAACCCTCGCCGGATAATGCGTTATATCCAAAAGAAAACCCTGATTTGAAACAGGAATGCGGTACTATAGCTGTCGAAATGAGGAATACCTGGACCGTTGTAGTATTACTATTTCTATCAAAACACTTTCAATTAAAGAAAAGGCTGATGAATTTGGAACTTCCTACTATATTGGAAGGTTCATTCAAAGAGGTGAGTTAAGAGAGCCCTACATTCAAAATGGTAATAATGGATATGCTTTTCTCCATGTTACCTTTCGATCGTTCAACAAGGAATGCAAACTGGAATCTGCGTATTGCAGCCTTGGATGACTTCAACAAGTTTTTATTTGTGCTAGGTTTACGTTACTATTCTTCTTTCAATATATGGCCTAATGCCACAGTAGGATCTTTAGAAACATCAGACACACATGGAAAGTGGTATCCCAATAGAAGTAATAATGCATTTTGTTGCTTAGGGGTAGGGAATTTTTGGAGTCACAAGGCGTCAGCAAACTCTCACAAATTAGTTTCTAGCTCAAGCTGAAACCTATTTAGATTCAGCTGATCAATTTTTTGGTAAAGTATCCTCAGTGTATAGAGTATTTTGCTAAATACATGTTGTGTATGATACTTATATCAATAATTCTTTGAAAGCAGCTGAGATTACGTCGCATCGTCAAAAAGGCATTTCACCTATCCAATATATGATTGAGGAAAAACTAATATCAGTGCACTTAAGTTACAGAAACTTAACTACTCTCACATTAAGACCAAAGACTGACTCACCGAATTCCTCAGTAGGGCACTCTTTACATCAGCAGTGAAAAAAGGCATATGTGCAGTTGTTGCATACAGAGAAACTACAGAAGCTTCTGGATTATACATAGCACATCTTTAAAGCTTCCACGAGGAAACAGATACGAAGCTAATTTTTCACTCTATTGACGCGACAAAGAGGTGCACCTAGTCTCCACAGTTTTTCACCAGATACAGACGTTTTAATTTTAGCTGTCCTTAATTACCCCCATTTACCAAAAGACAGCCATATGGTCTTTCTAGGAGCAACGAGAGAAATGTTCAGGTAAGGAGTACAGTGCCATTATTGGCCCACAGAGAGACGCAGCTTTGTTCGAAATTCACGCTATTTCTGGTGTAGATATTAGTAGGGCTTTCAAAGGCAAAACAAAACCATCTTTTTAGGAGAGATTCTTGGATGCAGATGATGATGTGTTTGGAGCGTTGGTATCGCTTGGTGATTCATTCATCGAAGATGAAACGTACGAGAGCATTGAAAAGTATGTATGCAGGGAGTACTTACTTTCAACAGAAAAGAAGCGAATGTATAAAGTGAAAGAGTTGAGACGGTATTTTTTACGCAAAAACAGGGTGTTGCAGAAAATATACCAGCAACAAGAGCAGCTTTGCTACCTGGAGTGGCGTCTATGTAACGTACCGCATTCTTGTCTTTCCCTACCACTACAATTTGGATGGAAGGTTGAAGATGGAACATTTGTACCAGAACTTTGTGATCGTCTGTGTGGACCGTAAGAACTTATTTCGCTTACAAAGGGTTCCTGCAGTCGTATTTCAAGTCAACTTCTATGCACAGAGATGTGTGCTTGTCTTGAAGAAAAATATTCTGCGATAATGTTTATAATGAGACAGGAATTGTTAGTGATGACAAAACTGAAGATTCCGATTGGTAAAACTAGATAGTTCAGTTTCTGATTCCCTTTTTTATCAACGAATATTATCTTCGAATGAAAATGTTTAATATGTTTAACCGGAAACAGAAATTGTCTCATGTCTATGGAAAAAAAGTTGTTTGTTTGCCATGCCCAGCCTTCAGTTTAGCTGGACGTGCTATACTAAAGACAGTTTTGGTCGATCGAATATCTGACAGAGAATAAAGTAATGGATGATTATGTGTTTTATTGATTAAATGAATTTAATATATTAAAATAATTAGTAAATCGATTTTATCTCGCGAACTTCACTGAGTAGCGGATTTGAGCATGACACAAATATAATAGAAACGAGTATTTTCTATCAGTTTTGTCTCATGAATTTTTCACATAAATGTGATAGTTACCGAGTTATCACCCGATTTATATGCTAGGTCATCGAACCCCACTCTCCTCCACTTTAAATACGCCAGACGCGAAACTCAGATAGCCACCAACGCTTTTTGTGTTCCATACGTCCCCCTGAACACCCTGATATAGCTCCCCATACTTAATCATTAACCTGCACACGGGATACCTTTTTTCAACATTGCGAGATGGACTATGAAGAGAGTAGTTTCCTCTTGAGTTTTGCAACTTATCATAAGTCCACCATCTTTAATTTGTTTTATTTTGCTGATGCTGAAGTTGGAATCCTGCATATTCAAATTATGCATAATGTCAGATTTAGTTTGGCTATTTTCTTGAGAGACTTTTGGTTTTACAACAATTGCAGTGTGTGAGCTATTGTTAAGTACAGATGAGTATGATGTTTTTAAATTTGGTTTTGAGATGACCTTCAGATTTGAGAGATTGTCTTCAGCTCTTTTTCTTATATCAATATCAAGAGTTGAAAGGTTATTATCTGCTTTTTTCAAGATATCGGTTTTCATATCAGAAAAGAGGTCCTTCAGCTCATCAATAAATTGACTCACCTTGTTTTGAAATATATCACGTGGTCTTGCTTCATCAAAAAGATCATTGAACTTCTCACAGTTTTTACACTTCCAAAAGCCGTCAGGTGTCTTTTTCATCTGTGCCAATAATTATGCAGATATTCCCACACATTCGGAGTGGAATTTAATCTTGCAAAAACCACTACATGAAATAGGGTTTTTTCTAGTCAATTCTTTCGAACATACACCACACGACATTTTATATGTACAAAGCTGTTTTTATTTATAGTTGATGCAGTTGTACGATGTCACTTGAATAACTTTTTTATATTACCGGACGGGCGGTTTCATAGGGAAGATTTCGATAAAACTTTGGAGGCAAAATTCTGTAGATTTACCTATCAAAAACACTGTCGAATGAGGAGCCGATCTAACGATATTCAAACGCGAAAACTACTTTAGCTGGGACACAGTGTATATCGTTATTCAATTGTCTTAATTAGATTATCTGTTTGGTATAGCATTCTGGAGACCTTTCGATGTTAATGTATTTGAAACAGAAGATTTTGTTCCTAATTCAGAGTTATAATGGAGTCAGCACGAATCGTTGTCCATCGACAAGACTACTTAAGAAAAATAAAAGAATATCGAAATAAGAATAGAGACATAACATATATCTTGACGAGATGTGGTTTGATACCCATGCTATCGTTCGGTTGGGTAGATAAAAGCAACAAGTGTACTTTGAAAGCACCATGTTCTAGAGGAATAGTATAGATATTTCATAAAAGTCAAACGAGTATGTAATATCCAATTTTCACATGAGTTGTACACTATACTTTTCCGACGACCTACATAAAAAACATAGGTATATCGTATTTTAATTTCGCATGACTGTATTATACCTACAGGAAACCAATTCAATTGCCTGAAGAAGATATAAGAAAGATGTATCGCACAAAGAGAACACATTTTATTGAACATTCAACAAAAATATTTGGGCACATATTGGTCTGTATTTATGAAATATTAGAAAAATAGTTATTGATGGTAAAATTTGAACAATTGTTCAGTAGTAACGGAATACTATTATTTTTTTTAAACAAACCTTGAATGGCTTGATTCTTAATTCCTGTTATATTATTATTAGTTTTCAAAACTGTAGTGGAGGTTGATGGTCTCGCAGTAGGGATTGATTGTGATACCGAGCTAGTTCCGAATAATTCTGTTGAGAAGGTTGTTGCATGTTCGATAGATTGGGTTATTTCATTGGATATTTCCATTTTTTCATTGATTGATTCATTAATATAACCCTCTACAACTGTGCTGCTTTTCCAGCCGCCATGCCTTTTCAGAGACAATAAATCACTGCCACTATCCACTAATATTGTGGCTGAAGAACGCCTTAATGAATGGCCAGTGTAGTTTTTTGGGTTTGGTAATTTCAAACATGTAGCGATTTCTTTGGCTATAGCACCAAACTTGTTAATTCCTACAAACTGAGAGGTACATATGCCTTTCTGGTAATTAACGAAGAATCTGTTGTTTTCATCCACCATGCTTTTGGGACGTACATCAGCGTACTTTTTATATATTCCATAAAATGTTCCTGGTGATGTAAAAGTTCATGGTACTTTATTTTTGGTGTCCGGAACCTTTACAATTAATGCAGTTGTTGCATCATTCAGATCGTTCATTTTCACATTGGCCAATTCAGCCCGTCTTAGGGCTCCGCTTATAGCGAATGCTAAAGCAACCTAGAACCAATAAAATACATAAGTATTTGTTATTTCTCTTATTATTATTATTTATTTTACTGCTTTCACATTATTGTTGTAATATCAAACTTATCTATATTTTTATGAATATCACACGCTATTTATCCTATCCATAATGTAACCGTACAAGTTTGTTTATATGTCAACAATCCACGCCCTGGCTTTGCCTTAGTGGATTTGTTGTTTGTTCACATAACTATGTATGTAAATTAATTTTGGTCAATACTGATCGAACATTACTGTGTTATATTTATATGCTCAAAATATATACATGTTTGATAAATGATGATAATAATAATAATAATAATAATAATAATAATAATAATAATAATAATAATAATAATAATAATAATAATAATAATAATAATACGTTTATTCATCCAATATAAATATAAATATACACAAGGATGCTTACATGTATGGATCAAATAAACATTTGCCTACCCCAAGGAAATTAATCCGCGCGGGGTTGTCGGCTGATGATCATTTAAAAACAATAATGCACACCTCCTACAAATACTAGTTTGAGTTCGAATTGAAACTATTGGTGTCTACACAAAATAACATACCAAATTTAAAATATAAAATAGCAAGGAATATATCATAACCGAATGAATAATAAATATTATAAAAATTATAAAAAATTATAAAAAATTATAAAAAGCAACAATAATGTATATACAATATACAAAACCATTGGACCAAAATATAATTTTGTGTTCAGATACATAATTTATTTTTCAAGTCTACTATTTCATTTATTGTTTCTCTTGGTTGACTAATTATCCATTTCTATACCTTATATTTCCAGAGGTTATAGGAGTTTATCATTTTCATTTCAATCGGTAGTAAATTGAATATTCTAGAGCCTAAAAAGTAATGACTTCTCTGATCTATTGTTTTTTCAGCTTTGGGAACAATCACCGATTCTTGCCTGTACCTTGTTGGATAGTTATGAGCAATTTTTCTGGTGTTTCTATCTCGGAATTGATGTGATAGTACAGCCTGGCAATACAGTTGCCTGATATTGAAAACGCCACTTTCTTGGTACAGCATCTCAGAAGAGTATCTGAACTCTTTCTTGAACATTATTTTGAGTATCCACTTCTGAGATACTTCAATTTTTTCCGCATAATTATTCATTAGGCCTCCCCATGCGATTATTCCATATGATAGATGAGACTGTACTAATGAATAGTAAAGTATTTTTAGTTGCTTTATGTCACAGAATTTCTGACATAGTTTGAATTTGGGAATGAGAACTCTCAATCAATTTGTTACTACTGTAGCCTGCTTACTCCACTTCAGATGACTGTCAATGTATATGCCTAAATACTTAATTTCATTTTGATGTGATTTCCATGAAGCTGTTGGTAATGGGTATGTTGAGATTTTGAAATAAAGGCAATCCTTCGCTATAACTCGCAAACGGTAAAAAGTGTGTTTTTGATTCATTTATGGTGAGAATTTTGTTATTGAAAAAATTTAGAATTGTACCAAAATCTGTTTCAATTTTGTTTTTCAGGGATCCCCAAGAGCTATCCTCATAAAAGACCGCGGTATCATCAGCAAAGCTGATTATATCCCCGCACGTAGGTAAATTGAAGAGTTCATTGATATATATATTGAGAATAACTAGGCCCTAAAATTGTTCCTTGCGGAACCCCATAATTCACATTTTTTGGTTGGCTCAACTTTTCATCCACCTTAACGTACTGAACTCTGTTTTCTAAGTAGCTTTTCATTAATTCTAGTCCTTTTCCTCTTATACCAAGTTCCTCAAGTGTGACAAGTAGATCCGGAAAGCTTTAACCAGATCGACAAACATACAAATTGCAGGATGTTTTCCGTCTATAGCTTTACATATTTTTGCTGTTAGATATGCAATCGCATCTTGTGTTGATCTGCCTTCTCTAAATCCATATTGCTTGTCAGACATTATATTGTAACGATCAAGAAATGCTGTTATTCTTGTTTTAATAATTTTTTCAAAGATTTTGGACAAAACAGATAACAGTGATATAGGTCTATAATAACTCGGATCTAGCTTGTCTCCCGATTTATGCACCGGTTTTATGACCGCCTCTTTTAGTGAGGTCGGAAAATATCCATTTTCTATGCATGTATTTATAATATAACATAGGGGAGTTGTGATGAACTCCGCAGTCTCCTTCAGTATTTCTGCTGTAAGATGGTCAATTCCAGGTGCTTTATTATTTCTTAATTTTTTTATTACATCTTTTACTTCTAGCTCTGTCGTTGAAAGAATTACTATTGAATTTGGTAATCTTGAATTTGGAAATTTATGGTGGGACTTCGTGATCTTTTTTGCCAAGTTCTCTCCTACACTAGAAAAGTGATCTGCTAAGACATCAGCTATTTTGGATGAATCAGTAAAAATATCATTATTTGAATTTTTTATTCGATTGACGTTCATTTTCTTTTTCGCGGTTCCTAGTTCTTTAATGGTTTTCCATAAATGGGTAGAGATATTGGGGTTTTTTTCTATTTTGTTTTTGTAGTAATTATTTTTGGCAGTGTCTTTCAAATAATTTAATCGCTTATTGTATTCTTTGAGTTCTTGTTTCAGAAATTGGTTATTAGGGTACTTCTTCATTTTTTTGTACAAATCGTTTTTTTTCTCAGTTGATTTTACCAGCCCACTAGTTATCCAATCTTTTCTTTTAATCATATTTCTCTTAATTTTCACTACTTTAGTAGAATATGTCACAAACTTTTGTAGTTTATCTCTGAAAATTTGAATTGCGTTGTCCATATCCAGAGTGTTATACAGGGTGATTCACGACGAATTGTACATAGTCCAACCATAAGTACTATGGACCAATGCCATTTCATATCTGGTATTGAAAAATGCCTTGTTTCGTTTTTGACGGATATACAGGGCGATATTTGAAAATATGTGAATTATTAAACGTTAAATATCTCTAAAAGTAAAAAACTCAGGCACATGAAATTTTCCACACTGAAAATGCTTCCTGAGCTCAATAAAATAGTTTTTGAAAAAAAAATTATTTCAGGTCCGGACTTAGTTTTTTTTAGATTTTCATTGGTTTTTTAAAAACAACACCCTGTAAGCAACATCAGGCAAATTTTATTTTTCTCACTTTGAAGCTTAAGGACCATACTAAGCAACAGTTGAAAAAAATTGAACGCGGAAGTTTTTGTTTTCTGCAGAAAAAAATTGCACTTTCAAAAATACTATAATTTTAATGGATTCACATTCCGCTTATAACTGATGCGGCACTACATCGATAACACATCATAATTTTTCAACAGAAATTATGAGGAAAGTTGATAATACAAGAGATAAAGTATTATTCAACCAACCGTTAAAATTCCAGGGTCGTATTTATTTTTTTTATGTTTTTATTGATCCAGTATAAACAACACCCTGAAAAGCGGGTTGAATAGATTTTCTTTCTGTCACGTCAATGTGGATGGTACGATAGAAAAAACTTTTTTTTTAAACAGTGCAAATGTATTTTTTTCTACCATGGCTAATACACTACATTGAAAAAAACATTTATTTAAAATAAAATCGTTCGGAAAGTATTACTTACTCGATTTAAAGATTGATATCACAGGTCCTAACTTATTTAACGTTCTAATTGGTTTTGTAAAAACAATACCCTGTCACCTTGGAGGCTGGCTAATAATAAATGCCTGAGCAAAATTAACTAAAGAAAATTAACGTAAAATATTCAAAAACTAATTGATTTCTATCCTGCAAGTAAAACAAAACCTTGTATGTTGTATCCAATAAAGATGGCAGCTGATCAAATGTAAAAGATGGAGCTAAACTCACTTTTATTTTTCTACGGGACAAATTTTAAAGTTTGCTGCTAACCGTCACCGTAAGAAATACATCAAAATGTTTTAGTCAACTTCAACAACCGTTATTGTGAAAAATGGAACGGAGAGTAAGTGCAATTACAGACATACAAATAACAAATTCAGTTTTCTAGAAAATTTTATTTAGTTGACTCAACGATAACAATAACAAATAAACACTACTTAAAAGAGACCTAATCGGATTTAAGTTTATTTTCAAAGTGCCATCCATTCGCCTCCCGGCACTTCCTTTCTCTTTTCAAGATATTCCTTACGGCTTTTCTTATCTGATCTGGATGCCTTCTTGTGAAGAGAAATGCTTCAATTATTCTCTCACGTAGCTGTTCTCTTGTTGTAATCTCTACCTCATATACTATGCTTTCCAAAACGCTCCACAAATAATAATCTAGTGGGGTAAGGTCAGGTGATCTCGCCGGCCAGGGAATCGGCCCACCACGTCCCATCCATCTATTGGGAAAATTTTGATTGAGAAACTGATTAACTGCCCTGGTTGAATGAAGTCCTGCTCCATCGTGTTGAAATCTCATATCTCTCACATTGACTTCCTCATCTTCCAGAAGAACAGGGAAAACATTCTCCAGAAAATCAAGGTACTCTTGCCCACTCAATCTATCATTCAAAAAATAAGGACCCACTAATTTATTACCGATGATACCTGCCCAAACGCTGACAGAGAATCTAACTTGAGATCTAGTTCGCTTTATAACATGTGGATTTTCATGTCTCCAGTTGTGATTATTTCTGGAATTGTTTATGCCGTCTTTCGTGAACTGGGCTTCATCGCAAAACAATATCTGATAAATGTATCTTCTATTTGCAGAGATCCACCTGCATAATCGCAAACGTGGAAGATTATCCCCCGGATGCAGTCTCTGCACTAGTTGGGGGTGATAGGGATGGAGGAGATCTTTCTTCAACGTCCTGAAAACTGTGGACTGGGAAATGTGCAAAATGCTGGATATTCGCCGGGTACTTATCTTATCATTTTGATTAACCATTTCTAAAATATGCTCTTTATGGTCTTCAGTCAGTCGCTCACCACGTTCTGCAGTACCAGAAGGAAATTTTCGCGTTTCTCGCAGGTGCGTAAAAACGTTGTTAAACGTTTGGTGGTTCGGTACTCTTCTATGTGGGAATCTTCTCCGGTAATCCCTGACTGCTGCTCTGGCATTTCCATTACAACATCCGTATACAAAAATGATATCTGCGTATTCTGCGTAAGTAATCTGGTGAGGCATCGTGCTGAATGACCAACTCAAACTGTCAAAATGGATACCCGAGCTTCTGTCACCCGTTGCTTTATTTGTTTTTCAAAGCGAATTAAAAGCCTACTTGCATTTGAACTGTTTTCAAAAGTAATAGTTTCTTCTATGGCAAGTGGTGTCTATTTATTTCAGTTAGTATCATCATCATATTTGACGTGACAGTAAGAAAATTTGTTCAACTCCATTTACTGGGTGTTATTTTTACAGGATCAATAAAAACTTGAAAAAAAATACGGCCTGGAATTTCAACGGTTGATTGAAAATACTTTATCTTGAGTAATATGAACTTTCGTTAAAGTTTTTGTTGAAACATGATAATGTGCTATCGATGTAGTGCCGTATCAGTTATAAGCAGAATGAGTATCCTTTAAACTTATCCTTTTCAAAATATTCCATTTTTTTGTAGAAAACAAAAACTTTCGTGTTCAATTAAAACTAAATCAGCGTAGGTAATTTTTAGGTAGTTTTATTTAATATGTTTTTGTTATCGTTGAGTCAACTGAATTACATTTTCTAGAAAACTGATTTCAGTATTTGTATGTCTGTAATTGCACTCTACATTCAATTTTTCACAATAATAGTTGTTCATGTATTTCTTATGGTGACGGTCAGCAGCAAACTTTAAAAAGTGTCCCGTAGAAAAATAAAACGGAGTCGGCTGCCATCTTTATTGGATACGAAAGGTTTTGTTTTACTTGCCAAATAGAAATCAATAAGTTTTTAAACATTTCACGTTGATCTTCTTTGATTAATTTTGCTCAAGTACTTAGTATTAGCCAGCCTCCAAGGTGACAGGGTATTGTTTTTACAAAACCAATTAGAACGTTAAATAAGTTTGGACCTGTAATATCAATCTTTAAATCGAGTAAGTAATACTTTCCGAACGATTTTATTTTAATTAAATGTTTTTTTCAATGTAGTTCTGTATTAGCCATGCTAGAAAAAAACACATACAAACAAAATACATTTGCACTGTTTAAAAAAAAGTTTTTTCTATCGTACCATCCGCATTGACGTGACAGAAAGAAAATCTGTTCAACCCGCTTTTCAGGGTGTTGTTTATACTGGATCAATAAAAACATAAAAAAAATAAATACGACCCTGGAATTTTAACGGTTGGTTGAATAATACTTTATCTCTTGTATTATGAACTTTCCTCATAATTTCTGTTGAAAAATTATGATGTGTTATCGATGTAGTGCCGCATCAGTCATAAGCGGAATGTGAATCCATTAAAATTATAGTATTTTTGAAAGTGCAATTTTTTTCTGCAGAAAACAAAAACTTCCGCGTTCAATTTTTTTCAACTGTTGCTTAGTATGGTCCTTAAGCTTCAAAGTGAGAAAAATAAAATTTGCCTGATGTTGCTTACAGGGTGTTGTTTTTAAAAAACCAATGAAAATCTAAAAAAAACTAAGTCCGGACCTGAAATAATTTATTTTTCAAAAATTATTTTATTGCGCTCAGGAAGCATTTTCAGTGTGGAAAATTTCATATGCCTGAGTTTTTTACTTTTAGAGATATTTAACGTTTAATAATTCACATAATTTCAAATATCGCCCTGTATATCCGTCAAAAACGAAACAAGGCATTTTTCAATACCAGATATGAAATGGCATTGGTCCATAGTACTTACGGTTGGACTATGTACAATTCGTCGTGAATCACCCTGTATACGTCAATCCACGTTTCTGCCTCCAACAGTTCCCTGAGTTGGACATAGTTAATGTTTTTTATTATATTATTAGATACATTTTCCCTTCTTTCATCTGAATCAGGAAGAACTGTTTGAAGAAAAACTGGATTGTGATCAGTTATTAAAAAGTCTATGATGGCTGGGTAGAATTGGTCTGTTGATAATTCGTTTTTGATCATTATATGATCTAAACACGCAGATTGTCTTGTCGATTTACTAATGCCTGGTAAATATCCGAATTCACTTAAAATATTTAAATATTCTGTTGCATAATTAGTGTCATCCAGGATATCTATATTGATGTCTCCGACTAAAAGGTTAAGTGTGCTTTTTTGTTTATGAGTTTCAAAAAATTTTACAAGATCTTTATTGAATTCTAAGGGACAAAGTGATGGAGATCTATATAAGGCTATAATGCCAATATTAGATTTATTGAGTTGAATGGACACATAAATTGCTGAAATAGGTCCTATTTTTATTAGGTCATATTTGTAATTAATATTATTTTTCAAGTAAATTATTACACCATCATTTTTATTTAGTTTGCCATGATTGTATATCAAGTCATATCCTTCTATTTGGTATAAGTTGGTATCAAGTATTTCAAAAGTTTCTGTCATGATTAGACAATCGATGTTTTCCTGATACATCTTCAAGAATATTTTAAACTCGTCGAAGTTTTTAGACACATTCCTAATGTTGGTATGTGATGAATGAACATTATTATTATTATTGGTATTATAGTAGTGGACACTGTATCTTGAAAAAAAAGATAATTCAGACAATTTGCTTAATATATCTACTATAAAAGTGAGTTTATAAGTGACATGAGTATCACTCTTTAATTATGAAACATTCAAATAAAAAAAAAAAGTTAATTCGTGAAATTCGAACCTACTCCATACATTCTGTTTCGTGACCCGTGACGAATGTTTGGTGCAATAACGCCCTGAGCTATTCAATGAAACCAATATTGTTTGTCAAAAACAACGATTTGTTCATACAAAATATGAGTAGTGAATTAGTAAAATTGCAATCTTATTTAAAAAAATCCTCATTCTAAATAAATCAACTGTAAATGCAAATCAAAACATACCTTGATTAACACACTTTTCTCATCCGGAGCAGTCTCCAAAAATTGTTTGATTTGCTGATTTTTTTGCTTTATATCCGACTGAGCGTCTTTTGAGTACCTCTTTCAATTTCAGGTAATTTCCAATGTTTATGTTAAGTTTATCTATCAAGGATGTTCGTAACATAGAATGAATTGACCAGACAGTACTTGGCTTGTACTTATTTCCTAATTCTCCTATATGAGCCAATAAATCTACCTCGGAGAAGCTTTTTGCGTTACTTCTTTCTTTCCATGCCATAAAATTATCGTACGCCAAATCATACTTCTGTTTTGATTTTTCTGGCAGCAATTCCTTCGTTGTTTCGTTTGCTAAATTGCATATTTCTGGGGGAGTAAAATCTAACATTTCATCGTCAGATGACATTGTACCAAAGAAAACTGAAGAAATTTTATGATTCGGTACCTATTTACTTAGTAAATCACATTGACACTGAAACTATAATGTTATGAATTCGTTTGTAGATTTGTCATTGTCACAGGTACATATGAGTAAAAATTAGAGTATAGTTAACTATTTTTGGTAATCGCACCAATCGCCGAGAGACCGTGCGCAATATTTCATTTCACACTAGTGCGAAATATTTAATTTTGTGTACTAGTTTACAGTGCGAAATGATACGTATTTCAAGGAGGTCGTCGGAAAATAGCTATTCACATACCAAGGGAGGAAAGTCATGCTTTTCCTCCCGCGGATAGTTTGATGCCCGACGCGAAGCGGAGGGCATTAATATCCGCGGGAGGAATAGCTATTTGTATTACTAGGGAGGAAAGTGCCACTTTTCCTCCCGCAGGATGTAGTTTACTGCCCGACGCGAAGCGGAGGGCAGTAAACATCCAAGGGAGGAAAAGGCACTTTACTCCCATGTAATACATATGATTTTTCCTCCTACCCACTCAATAAAACCTTTTTGTTTGCAAATAGACCTATTCTTACTTGATGGAAAGTTTAGACAATACAGTCATGTGTATCTGAGAATCTGCGGTGGTGCAATGGCTAGCGTCTTGGGCTTGTAATCCGAAGGTCCCGGGTTCATCTCCTGGCAATTACAACTTTTTTTTTTCAAGAACGTTATTTTACTTTTTTCTTGTTAGTGATTTGAATTATTGGACATTTAGATAGCTTATACATTTCGGATTGCTATTGAGTGATTTTCTGATAAGTAATGTTATGTGCCTATTTGAATGAAGTGTCGATAATTTTTTTTCTAAGAGCTGCGCTTGTAGAACAAATAATGTGTGTATTTCGAGCACAAAGTGTCATTGTCGTTCTCCAAAGATTAATCTCTTTGTCGAGCAACAATCAATCACTTGCGCTCTAAATACACAAATAGCTATTAAAGAACTAGAGTAGAAGTAACATTCATGTTTGATTTTTACCAGAATACAGGATATATAAGATGTTCTAGAAATTACGGAAACAATTTGATTATAATAGATTCACAAGTTTCATCGTTTACAACTTACTTGAAATGAGGGGGAGGAAAAGTACTTTCCTCCCTAGGGAGGAAAAGTATGAGTCTCCTCCCTGGTTTGAGGGAGGAAAGTGTGTACTTTCTATAGGGGCAGGAGGAAAAAGCATTTTCCTCCTGAGGAATGTATATAGTTTTTTCTACTACCTTTAAGGTCGTCATTTTTATAACGTCCTAAAAATTATAATGCGTGCATACTTATAAGAACAACTGCAGAAAGCTGTGGAACTATATAATGCGGCTATATGACAAAATATTAAGTAAGCGATGCGTCGTCGTCATCGTGTTGACAACGATTTGTTGCTATGGCGTTGTTTGGTAATACAAACATAACAATTGTCATAAGCTGTCACGTTGTTTACCCTTTTGAGTTGCTTCTAAGTTTTGAAAATGAGTTCTAGCGAAGATGACTTGCCAAAAGACCTCGCTGAAGAGGCAAAATTGATTTCAATGCATCTTCTTCCTGATAAATCGAGAGGAAAAGTACTATTTTCCTCCCGGCGGGAGGAAAAGTACTATTTTCGTCCCGGCGGGAGGAAAAGTACAATTTTCCTCCATTCTTTAGGGGTCTAAAATAAAGTTTTCTAGTGAGGTAGTCAAATAGTATATTATGTATCTAGTAGTAAAAGCAATACATTCCCGGACGACAATGTAAATTGCATTGAAGTCTGTGAATGTGCTTTTACTACGAGGTACACATACTATTTTTTCTGAAATCGCAATCAGCATTATCAAAAACTAAGGAATTCTACATATTGTTTGCGTGAATTCAATAACTGTCTAAAATGTAAACAAGCCGGCAAGAATATTCCCGTATCGTTTTCGATACGGGAATATTTTTCCCGTACCGTTTAGGTCCGAAAACGGTCCGGGAAAGTTCGTTGCTTAGCAGTGTATTTTGAGGCCTGAAGTTGCTCCGAGAAAGTGGGCATTCTTGAACGATTTCAGAAAAAAATAATAATAATTTTTCATGCCGGAAATGTATAAGGGTTTGTTGCTAATGCGTTGTTGCTGTTTGCAAAACAATATCAAAATGATCTGCTGATTAACATGAGGACATGTTTGAAATATGAGTAGAGCAGCTAGCAGTTTTTACCGAATATTGGATCACATTCAGTAATCGTTATGGATAATGCATCTTATCATTTCTACCAAGATGAAAAAATCCCCAACAGCAATACGAAAACGCCAATATAATCAAGTTTATGAAAAGTAAATAGATGGGAATAACCCAGAAGAACAGGAAGAAAATATCATTGGAATTGATTGAGAAAGAAAATTTCAAGAAGCAACGTGTGATTGATGAACTTTTTGAGAAACATGGTCATGTTGTCCTAAGTCTGCCGCCATATTATAGGCAAATCAATAGAGCATTTTTTTCTAACAAAAATACTAGTAGAAAACCGACTGTACCATCGCATTGAAGACAGTCCGTAGTTATATTCTGCTATATTTTCGACTCGTAACTGTCATTTATTAATTTGTTTTAAACATAACACAATACATCTACGGACTGTCTTTCATGTGATGGCATAGTCGGTTTTTTACTAGTATTTTTGTTGAAAACTCACTAATTTTATGCTCTATTGCTTGGAGTATTACTGTATTTTCAACCTCATTGTGATGATTTCGGCTGCAGGTGTCTGCTTTTAAATTTGGTTTTCCTCAAAAAAATCGAATGGGGTGCAATTAAGGGCTCAGTTCACGTCTGACAGCCAAGTTTCTACCGGAAGCCCTTGCACTATAAATATTTTTTTGAGTTGAACTAGTCGTTTTATTTACCGAATATATTGAAACAACTTCTGCTTCACACAAAAAACATTTATAATAACATATGCCGTCTCATAGGATTATTAATTATAAATATTTATTCTACAATGAAAAAAAAATTATCCGCCGACTCTTTATCATAAAAGATACGCCGACCCTAAGTGGAATTTCAGTTTTTCTGCTGACTCAATTAGGTTCATATGAACTATAATTCATGTTCTTTTTTTTTTCAAGGTATGCCAGGCCAACATAGTACTGAAAAAGCGACTGGAACCTGGTCGATTTTACGACTTCTCCGTCGACGTGCGAAGCCAAAAGGGGGAATCCGCCATGTTGAAATGTTCGTTTCGCGCCACCAACGCCACCACTCCGATGGAGAAAATCTTTCCTGGAGCACCCAGCCTGCTCACGATTTCCGAAGGTGCCAGAAGGAACAAAGAGATCGGTACCATCCTGGCGAAAGGCAATCCGACCAGTACCAGAAGCGTTCTTCTGGAGCTTTGGGGCTCGTCTGAATTCGGCCTCCATCAGAAGTTGGTTAGCGGAAATGATGCTGAGGGGACCATTCTGCTCCTGAGTTCTTTGGACTACGAAAAAAAGAATGTGCATCATCTGATGATTTTGGCCAATGTTAGTATATATTGATTTTCCTCAGTAATGTAGGTGAACAATTGAGAGCAAAGAGATTGTTCAAAGGTTGGAATGCGCATGACGATAGATGACTTACGTGACGTTAGAAAATATCGACGTCCTAGAAATGAGATCTCTTCTCTCTAACCATAAATAATGATTTCATTCAAAACCGGAACATTACTACGAATTTTGATTAGACAGAAATCAACACCCTATTCGAGAACTACCAACCCTGTAAATTTGGATTTTTAAAATATCGGCGTTATAGAAAAAAATAGCCCTTCTCTCTAACGATAAATAAGGAGTCACAATTTTCACTCGGGTGTGAAGGCCGTTGTTTTTTGGAATTTCTTCCTAACGTTTCGCTAGCGCGAGTGGCTAGCTTCTTCAGAGGCTTATTCATCATGAATAATCTCAGATAACTGGAGATTCCGTCTGCGAAGATTATATTTATTCTGATTCAGTTCGTTAATTACCGTATCTGGATTTGGTACATTGCCCTAATTGACCCGTTTCTACCTGTAGGCTTAATGTCGTTGATATCCTTTGTTATTTCAGAATTGCTTATTCTCGTTTCTTGGTTGAACATATTTTCGATAACATTAATTGACATCTTTTTGCCTGCTGTCTCAATGTCGTAGTGTTCTTTTGTTACTCTGGAATTTATAAGAATGGGATTCCATATTCGGTTGAGCAGCTTCTTCTTTTCTGTTGAAATTCTCCGTGTGTTTGTGGATCTCTATTGCCTCCCGTACAAGTCGGCTGTAGTATCCCTGGCTGGGGGCAAGAAGTTTTACGTTCTCAAAAATAATCTTGTGGTTTCCTTCACTGAGCGCGTGTTCTGCCACTGCTGACTTGTCCGTTTGGCCTAATCTGCAGTTCCTCTGATGTTCCTTCAGCCTTTTTCCCATTGGTCTTTTTGTGGTTCCAATGTATACCTTTCCGCAAGTGCATGGTATGCGATATATCCCCGCTGCAGATAGTGGGTCTCTTGTCTTTTGCCGACCTAAGGATTTGTTGTATTTTCTTGGTGGGTTTGAAGACCGTTTTAATGTTGTGTTGCCCCAAGAGTTTTCCAATTCTGTCTGTGACCTTAGGAATGTATGGAAGATACGCTCGTGCAACTATCTGAGCCTCCTCCCTACTTTGTCTCGTGGAAGACCTCGGTTTTATGGCCCTGTTGATTTCGGGTGCACTATATCCGTTCTATCTCAAGGTTGTTTGGAGATGTTTTAGTTCATCCTGTAGATGCTCAGGTTCACATATTCTCCGAGTACATACAGGATCTACAAGATGAACTAAAACATCTCCAAATAACCTTGAGATCAAACGGATATATAGTGTACCCGAAATCAACAGGGCCATAAAACCTAGGTCTTCCACGAGACAAAGTAGGGAGGAGGCTCAGATAGTTGCACGTGCGTATCTTCCATACATTCCTAAGGTCACAGACAGAATTGGAAAACTCTTGGGGCAACACAACATTAAAACGGTCTTCAAACCCACCAAGAAAATACAACAAAGCCTTAGGTCAGCAAAAGATACCCACTATCTGCAGTGGGGGTATATCGCATACCATACACTTGCGGAAAAGTATACATCGGAACCACAAAAAGATCGATGTACGGGAGGCAATAGAGATCCACAAACACACAGAGAATTTCAACAGAAAAGAAGAAGCTGTTAACCTCAACCGAATATGGAATCCCATTCTTAGAAATTCCAGAGTAACAAAAGAAAACTACGACATTGAGATAGCAGGCAAAAAGGTGTCAATTAATGTTATCGAAAATATGCTTAACCCAGATACGAGAATAAGCAATTCTGAAATAACAAAGGATATCAACGACATTAAGCTGACAGGTAGAAAGGGGTCAATTAGGGTTAGTGAGAATGTACCAAATCCAGATACGGTAATTAACGAACAAGACTACCTAGATCAGAATAAATGCAATCTTCGCAGACGGAATCTCCAGTCATCTGAGATTATTCTCCTCTGAAGAAGTTAGCCACTCGCGCTAGCGAAACTTTTGGAAGAAATTCCAAAAAACGACTGTCTTCAAACCCGAGTGAAAATTGCGACACTGAAAACTTTGGCCGCGAAAGCTTTAACCATTTAGTCAATAAATAAGGATTTTTTAAAAACCAGGACATTGCTACGAATTTTGGTAAATCAGAAATCAACACTCTATTCGAAAACTACCAACCTTGTGATTTTGGTTTTTCCAAAATATCGGTGATATAGAAAAAAATACCCGTTCTCTCTAACAATAAATAATGATTCTTTTCAGGAATAAACACCCTATTCGAGATCTACCAACCCGGTGAATTTGGGTTTTCCAAAATATCGGCGTTATAGAAAAATAATACCCCTTCTCTCTAACAATGAATAATAATTTTTCAAAAACCAGGATATTGCAACGAATTTTGGTAGGTCAGAAATCAACACTCTATTCGGGAACTACAAACCCTATGAATTTGGTTTTGAAAAAATATCGGCGTCATAGAAAAAAACCCTTCTCTCTAACGATAAATAATGATTCATTTTCAAAACCAAGACATTGCTACGGATTTTGCTTGGTTAGAAATCAACACTCTATTCGAAAACTACCAACCATGTGAATTTGGTTTTTCCAAAATATCGGCGTCTTAGAAAAAAAATCCCATTCTCTTTAACAACGAATAATGAGTTTTATCCACAACTATTAATTAATAAATCTGTTGAATATGCGATTTTTATCAAGTAACGCCATGCATTACCATATAGAATTGAACAATAATGACAGTTCGATGGAATAATATTACTCAATCATTGCGTCAAATTTGACAATTTGTAAATTTACTTGTCACTGTATTTGTAGATATTCTGTCAGACTGTTTGTGAGTTATTTGTTCTGAACATTCTTATCTCTGGTATCATTAGAGAAATGTAATAGTGAATCTCATTTAGAAGATATGTCTTGTACACCGCCAGACATTTTAAAATTAGCGGCTAGCGCTACAGAAAATCTCCTACCTAACAAGTCAAAAGGTAAATATGATGCGGTGTACTAAAGTTTTATGGATTGGCAACTGGCACAAAAAACATCGTCTTTTTCTGAAAATGTTATTCTATTGGTAAAGGTAAGCTTATCGGGCTCATTCTCGAAACAAAAAGAAAAGTGGTGTTACTTACGTAGTTTTATCTCCTGAACACGAATCCGAAAGAATTTCGTGGGGTTTTCTTATACTTTTCGAGTTATGACCTTTTGAATCTTGAAAATCGACCATTTTCAAACACGATTTTTTCGGTCAAAATGGCAGAATATGCCTCCTTCTTTTTGTCGACACTTTTTTCATTCCCTAATTAACTCTTATATCACAATTACAAGCACCAAAACCAAACGTTTTACGGAAAAAATCAACCTTGTTATATTAGACTTTCTTTAACCTCATTCTCCATTGGCGTTCGTTCTAGAGATGTGGGAAGAGTTATGTATACTTTATAAGAAGATTGATTTTTTGTATAAAACGTTTGGTTTTAGTAATTGTAATTGTGAAATATGAGTTGATTAGGGTCTCAAAAATGTGTCAACAAAAAGAAGGAGGCATTTTCTTCGATTTTTGATCGAAAATATCGTGTTTGAAAATGGTCGATTTTCAAGATTCAAAAGGTCATAACTCGAAAAGTATAAGAGACTCCCACGAAATTCATTCGGATTCGTGTTCTGGAGATAAAACTACGTAAGTAACACCACCTTTCTTTTTGTTTCGAGAATGAGTCCAATAAGCTTACCTTTACCTCCTAGTGTTTTTGTTGAACTTGCTAAAAAATACAAGTCATCATCATTGTGGGCATATTATTCTATGCTGAAGAGTACATTGAATATTTAACATAGTATCCACCTAGAGACTTACATGAAGTTGCAGGCATTTTTAAAACGTCAGTCCGAGGGCCATCAACCGAAAAAATCTAAAACCTTCACTCCCGAAGAAGACAGTAAATTTATAAAAGTGCCAGATCATACCTATCTAATGACAAAGGTATTCTTACATTAACGTAATTTTCAGTTTAGAACTTTCATATTTAATCAAAATATTTATATAGTTGTGGATAAAGTATAGTATTCAACACGCGTATAATGGCAATTACCCACTCGGATGTTACAACACTCGCCTCCGGCTCGTGTTTCATCGTGTTTCATCTTCGTGAGTAATATCCATCATTATACGCTTGTTGAATAATATACTATTTTTTGGTTGGCAGAAATTAACACTATTGTTTTGAATTATATTAGTGATTAATAAATTAAAAATTGTACCAGTATGCCAATGAGGGTCCAGAATAGAAAGGGGTAATGAGAGAATTTGTTTGTCAAGTGGTAAGTAAAATGAACCATAGTCGTTAATGACAGTCCTAGATTAATTTAATGATTTATAAGGATATTTAGGGATATGCTTTAATCAGTTTGATTTATCCGCTAGATGTTATCGATAATAATAATGACTGACGAATTTGAAAATCTTGTTGGGTCGATTAAATCTCTGACTAAAAAGAGTCCGTAGAAATTCAATCAATCAAAATCAATCAAATCAATCAAAATCAATTTTTATTGTTAGAAAGAACGGGTATTGTTTCTTATAAGGCAAATCAATAGAGCATTTTTTCATGGCACATTCGAATGAATTTTTGGCCTCGACCTGCGGTCTCGGCCAAAAAAAAATCTCCTATAATTGGTATTTTGTTCAAAATTTGATATTACATTCCTTTGAAATATCTGAACATGATATATGTCAGTTCAATTTATTCAAAATTACAATATTTAATATCTTGTGTCCACTTAAATGCAAAACAAAAGTATCGAATGTATTTTTAAATTACCATTACTTGAATCTACATCCCATTTTAGGCCAATCAGAGCATTTTTTCCTAACAAAAATACTAGTAGAAAACCGACTGTGCCATCACATGGAAGATAGTCCGTAGTTTTATTCTGTTTTCGACTAGCAACTGTCATTTATTAATTTGTTATAAACATTTAAATAACAAAAAACGTGTTTTTGTTTATTGTTTTGATCATAAAATGAAAGGTTATAGAGCAATCTGATTGCTGCAATGAAAACTTTTGTAGATAATTGAAATAAAAACAAAATGGAATGTTTTACAACCCGATCGGATCATTAGTAACGGAGGAAAACCGGAAAATTTTAGGATTTTTTTAAAAATTCATAACTCCGCCATTTTCAAGAAATAAGGTTGACCCTTCTCATGAAAGTATTGAATCATGTGTACTTTATGTGTGTACAAAACAATTTAAATTTGATTTTTTTTGCACTATCTTGCAGCGTGCCTGGATGCTCTAGTGATAGTCCGATTCCAATTTTTGAAACAGATCTTGAAAGAAGAAGAACAGTACCACAAAACGTATATTCTCATTATGCGCTAAAATGCTGCGAAATGGGTGAAAAATGCTTGCAAACATGACTGAAAACGGCCGAGCAGGTGGAAGCGGTCGAGTGGTAGGAGTAACCAGTTCACTAGAAAAATATTCCCCTCATCTCCCAGGACTCTCCTACCACTCGGTAGCTAACGCGGGCTCGGCCGTTTTCAGTCATGTTTGCATGCATTTTTCTCCCATTTCGCACCATTGTAGCGCAAAATCAGAATATACATTTTGTATTAGTATACTTCTACTTTCATAATCTGTTTGAGAAATTGAAATCAGGCTATCACTAGAGCATTCAGGCACGCTGCAAGATAGTGCAAAAAAAAATTAAATTGCAATTGTGCCAAAACTAACGATCCGACAGCGCCTGTTTTGTGCACACATAAACTACACATGATTCAATAACTTAGTGAGAAAGGCCAATCTTACTTCTTGAAAATGGCGGAGTTAAGAAATTTTCAAAAAATCGCAAAATTTTCCGGTTTTTACAGTTTTTCTTCGCTACTAATTATCTACAATTCTTTCCATTTTCTCCATGTTACATTTCAATCGTTCAACAAGGAATGCAAACTGGAATCTGCGTATTGCTTCCTTGGATGACAAGTTTTAATTTGCGCTAGGTTTACGTTACTATTCTTCTTTGAATATATGGCATAATGCCACAGTATGATCTTTAGAAACATCAGACCCACCTGGAAAGTGGTAGGTGGTATCCCAATAGAAGTAATAATGCATTTTGTTGCTTGGGGGTAGATAAAGCTCTGGAACAGTAGAACATGAGATTAAAAATATTGGGCGGAATTTTTGGAATCACAAGGCGTCAGCAAACTCTCACAATAGTATATTGTACAATGAGCATGAAATGAAATACATTTCCCGCGAGTAGGTAAATGAAATTTTGTAGTACGAGCGTAGCCGTCATATTTACATAGTTTAGATAATTTTTTCTTTCTTCACCCATTGAATGAAACATCTATTTTTTCTTTTTGTACACGTACCTACTTACGTCGTGAAACAAATAACATTCAAAATTTTCAAATTTTGACAACTTGAAAATAAAAAAACTTTATGCAGAAAAAATCAAACACTGATCGATTTCATAAAATGAAAAAAAAAATGTGGCTGCGTGGATTTGAACCCTCGCTCCCACCATCCAAAGTCCATATGTCATCTGAATCAACACTTGTCGTTACTAGAGCACTCAATAATTTGTTCAAATTATCTGCTATATAGAAAGTATCTGTCAACTATTCAAAAATATAGAATCCAATTGTAATCAATCTTTTTATTGAAATTATTCTGGTTTTATGAAAAGAAAATCATACCTTTGTCAGAAGATAGGCATTATCAGGAGCTTCTGATATAAATTTATTGATTTGATTGTTAAATCATCCTCACTATCGCTAATCATTTTTAATAACTTATTTTTTTCAATCGAATTTTGTAATTATCTACTGATGTGAAATGTCAAATTGACAAAATGACAGACGTAAACAAACTTACCCGTGGGAAATGAAAATCGGTGTTACAACGTGGTAGGTTTCTTAATCGAAGACGCAATTGAAATGTTCATTTTTCTTAATGGTCGTAGAAAATGTAGCTTTTAGGTCAAACCTATTCAGATTCAGCTGATCAATTTTTTGATAAAGTATCCTCAGTGTATAGAGTATTTTGCTTCATACATGTTGTGTATGATACTTATATCAATAATTCTTTGAAAGCAGCTGAGATTACGTCGCGTCATCAAAAAGGCATTTCACCTATCCAATATATGATTGAGGAAAAACTAATATCAGTGCACTTCTGTACAGAAACTACTCTCACATCAAGACCAAAGACTGACTCACCGAATTCCTCAGTAGGGAAGGTACTCTTCTGGATTATACATAGCACAGAAACAGATACGAAGCTAATTTTTCACACTATATATTGTGGCGAAGTTGCGGGCGATGCCGGACCTGAACAATCACGTAATCAACGAATGACCGTGAACTACTTCTGAGGCGCTCGCTTCGCGAAGAATCTGGTCTTATCAGGGAACGTTTCTAAGAAATATCTCGAGCATTCTAGCAAAATGAACGGTGTATATAAACAGAACCACGCAGACAGACGGCAGTCAGTGAAGTGAAAGTCGAATATAAATACCTAGTTCCGTGATTGTTATGTAAATTAGAGTATTGTGTTATTGTATCATTGTATTTCGTTAAATAAATTATTTTAGAGTGAATTGGACTATAAATATATTACATCTGGTGTTAGAAGTGCGATTTTTAAATACAGAGTGTTCGTGTAAGTAGAAAGTTGGTGTATTTCGAACAATTATTTTCGCGTGTGAAAAAGACAATAATAATAATAGACTGGTGGCCGTGGAATAGACTGTGTGAAATAGACAATAATAATAATAATAGACTGGTGACCCGTGAAATAGACATAGACTAAGACAAAATGTGTTCGAGGAAAGTTCGCCTGGTTGAATTGAAGGTTGCGGAATTGAAGCAAGAACTGGAGGAGAGGGAACTTGACACAAGTGGTAAAAAGGCCGTGCTTCAAACAAGACTTGCCGAGGGATTAGTTCAGGAGGGCGAGGACCCAGAAACATTTCTATTCGAAGTTTCTGGAATGGATATGAGTTCCATAATGAGTAAACTCGACGGAATGGAAGACAAAATGCAACAGAATTCGGTGAATTTGGAAGAAAACCTTCAAGAAAGACTTCTGGAAAATTCGAATAGTCTGAAAGAAGAATTTCAAGAAATTTCGAGGAATTTGGAAGAAAAGCTGATAGAAAATTCGAATACCATGAAAGAAGAACTTTCCGGGGTGGCGAATCGACTGGAAGGAAGAATAGATGAAATCGAGGAAGAGATGGGAAAATTGAAGGAAACAATCAGCGATGAAATCAGAGGCGGAATCAAGGAAGAAATCAACAAATTGAAGGAGAAAATCAGTAAGTTGGAAAACCAGAATGATACTACCCACACCACAGAATCTGTCAACGAAAATTCAATGTTGGAAGTGAGTTTGAACTTGGATGATGTTCAAAAGGGTCTGAAAGATGTGAAGATCAGTTCGGAAACAGGAAAACTCTCTATGAAACCACCTCAGTTTGATGGGAAAACACCATGGGCAAATTACCGCCGACAATTTGAAGCTGCAGCAAAGGCGAATGGATGGAATGCAGGAGATAGAGCTGTGGCACTAACACTGGCGTTGCGTGGAGAAGCAACGAATATCTTACAAACCCTCACGGCTCAAGAACAAGAGGACTACGAGCAGCTGATCAAACATCTAGAATTACGGCATGGACAGACCCATCTAGAACATGTGTACCACTCACAGCTGAAAAACCGCTGCCAGAAATCAAGCGAATCCTTACAGGAATTTGAAGCAGACATAGCACGCTTGGTTCGCCTTGCATACCCAGCTACACCGGAAAAGGTAATGGAGCGACTAGCAGTTCAGGCCTTCTTAGATGGACTTCGTGACCAGGAAACCAGACAAGCATTGACACTAGCTCGTCCAACTCATCTCGTGGATGCACTGGCACGCGCTTTGGAATTTGAGGCGGCAAAGCAATCCTGCAGAAGCCAAAGTAAAGTCCGAGTTATTGGAGAAGACCCACAGGAGCCTGCTAACCTGGAAGCTGCCATAAGGAAGGTGGTGAAGGAAATGTTGCCTGAGAGAAGACAGATAAGATGCTGGAATTGTGGCAAGATTGGGCATGTGCGTAACAAATGTACAACATTCACAGAATCGGCACCAATGCAGGAAAACTAAAGAAGGTCGATGAGGAGGGGCAATCGTCGACCTCCTCCAGCAAGCCCCCGTTAACAATGCATATGTCGCTATCCTTCAACGTCAAAACAATGGTGTCTTTGTAGACGGTCTCATCAACAACGAGCCTTGCACCATGCTGCTAGATACAGGTGCGACTAGGACAATCCTTGGGCCTGCTTTTATTGAAACACCAGAGAGAATGGAACCTTCATCCTGGAAGCTACGCACAGCAACAGGAGAGCCGGCCACTGTACATGGTGAGCTACCGATTGAGCTGATTTTAGGCAGCACAAAAGTGAAACATCGGGCATTAGTAGCGGACATTGAGGACGACGCAATTATTGGAATGGACATCATGAATTCCAGAGGGTTTGAATTGAACTTCAAAGATGGCGTCCTACGTGTCAACGGAGAAGAGCTGGTGCTACATGGAAGAAGTGAGGAGATGATTCGTGTTCTGCTGGCTGAAGATGTAAGTGTACCCGAGAGGGCTGAGACCATACTGGAGGCTCGCTTGGATGGAGGTGCGAGCAATGGAAGCGTGGTTATGTTCGAGCCCAAACTTCATGATGAGAAAATTGGACGAGGGATTGCACTAGGCAAGACTTTGTTGCGTGCTGATAAAATTGTGCCAGTAAGGGTAATGAATGTCAATTATTACCCAGTGACTTTGCAGAAAGGAACTGTTTTGGGGCACTGCTCGTCAATTTCTTCTGTGATCAGAAGTGTACACAGTACTGTTAGTCAAGACAACAAGCTGACAGCGGAACTGGAAAAATTGGTTACCCTCTCTTCCAAGGGCATTAAACCAGCCCAACAGCCCAGATTGAGAGAATTAGTCAAGAAGTACCAAGACATCTTCGATACTGGACAAGGAAAAGGGGGCCGAACGAATGTAGTTCAGCATAAAATTGATACTGGGGATGCCCGACCGATCCGACAATCAGCTAGAAGACTTCCTCTTGCCAAGAAAGAAGAGGCTGACAAAATAGTCAGTGATATGGGGAAAGATGGAGTTATTGAACCATCCGACAGTCCATGGTCCTCTCCAGTCGTGCTGGTGAAGAAGAAAGATGGATCAACACGCTTTTGCGTAGACTATCGTCAACTGAACAACGTGACGAAGAAAGACAGTTACCCCTCTTCCGAGAATAGACGACACCCTAGACGATTTTCTCGACCCTTGATCTGAAGAGTGGATACTGGCAGGTAGAACTGGCTCCAGAAGATAGAGAAAAGACAGCATTCACACCATCGGCTCAGGACTGTGGCATTTCATAGTTATGCCATTCGGGCTTTGTAATGCTCCAGCCACATTCGAAAGATTAATGGAGACGGTTCTGAAAGGACTTTCATGGAGGACGTGTCTGGTATATCTCGATGACATTATTGTAGTTGGCAAATCGTTCGAAGACCACGTTAAAAACCTGGAGGAGGTATTCCTGCGACTGAGAAATTCTGGATTGAAGCTGAGCCCCAAGAAATGCCACCTGTTCCAAAAAGAAGTACGTTACCTTGGCCATGTTGTCTCTGGGCACGGAGTAGCAGAGGATGACGAAAAGATCAGAGCAGTGAAGGAGTGGCCTATTCCGAGAGACATACACCAACTACGTAGTTTCCTTGGTTTGTGCACATACTATCGCCGATATGTTCTGGGGTTCGCCAACATCGCTAAACCACTGACCAGGCTCACGGAAGTACAAACAAAGTTTCAGTGGTCCGAAGAATGCCAAGACTCGTTCAGAAAGAAGGGGGCATTGATCAGCGCACCAATTCTGAGTTATCCCCTTCCGAGTGGAAAATTCATTTTGGACACGGACGCCAGCAACGTGGGACTTGAAGCTGTCTTGTCCCAGATCCAGGATGGGCAAGAGAAGGTGATCGGATACTTCAGTAAAACTCTCAGTAAACCGGAGCGTAACTACTGCGTCACCAGACGAGAACTGTTGGCTGTTGTCAAGGGAGTAGAACACTTTTACAAATACGTGTACGGGAGAAGATTTCTGTTAAGGACCGACCACGCAGCCCTTAAATGGCTTCTACAGTTCAAAAATCCCGAGGGCCAAGTAGCACGTTGGATCGAAAGACTCCAAGAATTCGACTTCGAGATCGAACATCGAGCAGGAAGTGGCCACAAGAACGCAGATGCCCTGTCAAGGAGACCATGCCCAGACGACTGCTTACACTGCCGACGAGCAGAAGATAAGAAAGCCGCGATTTGTAGAACCACGGCAGTTGACAACAACTGGAATGACAACGAGCTCCAGAAAGACCAAGAAAGAGATCCAGATCTTGGTTTAGTCATCGGTTGGAAAAAGAGTAATCAAAGACCGACATGGCAGGAAATCGCAAGATATTCCCCAGCAGTCGAATCCTACTGGGCCCAATGGAACTCCCTTACCTTGGAAAATGGGGTCCTGAAACGTGTATTGGAGACCGAAGATGGTGGGGAGGACAGACGTCAGATAGTGGTTCCCAAGAATAGAAGACATGAACGGAAATAAATACATCCTTGTGGCAATGGACTATTTCAGCAAGTGGGCCGAAGCCTATGCCCTGCCCAACCAGGAAGCCATCACCGTCGCGGACGTCTTGATGAAAGAGTGGATATGTCGATTCGGCGTTCCCTTGGAGCTGCACTCGGACCAAGGCAGAAATTTTGAATTTGTTCCAAGAAATGTGCCAGATGCTGAACATCCGAAAGACGAGAACCACAGCTCTACATCCACAGTCCGATGGAATGGTTGAGCGGATGAACAGGACTATCAATCGCCACTTGTCCAAGGTAGTCTCTGATCATCAAAAAGACTGGGACCAGTATCTCCATTTGTTCCTGATGGCCTACCGTTCCGCAGTACACGAGTCGACCGGCCAAACCCCTGCAAGTATCATAATGGGCCGAGAGCTGTGACTTCCCTGTGACCTAAAGTTTGGGATGCCACCAGGACAGGATACCGCGGGAGAGGACTACGTCAGCAAACTCCGGCAGCGAATGGAGGACATCCACGAACGAGTCCGTTTGAACATCCAGAGTGCCAGCGACCGGATGAAAGCGACTTATGACATCAATGCCGATGCTGGAAGATTTCAGGTTGGTTACCTAGTTTGGCTGTACAACCCGATGCGTCGCCGGGGCCTGTCACCGAAATTACGGAATTCATGGGAAGGTCCGTACAAGATCATCAAAAGGATAAATGACCTGCTTTACCGAATCCACAAACCACCCAGAGGTAAACCCAGGGTCGTTCATTTCAACAGGTTGGCCCCTTACGCTGGAAACCATGACCAAGTCCGCACCCTCAGACCACCAGAGGATGCGATGACGTTCCAGAAATTCATGTCCTTATACTCAAATGGACAGAAAGTGTCACACGGGGTAACTCGAGAAGAGCCACGGGACCTTTTCAAAGTGCCAGTGGATTACGCCCTAGCACACTGCGTTGCAGAAGATCTTCGAATGTCCAGGGGCATTGCTGTGGTGTTCTCCAAGAAATTTGGCCAACTCCAAACACTACGAAAACAGAATACAGAAATTGGAGGTGTGCTACAACTGAAGAAGGGCCAGAGGAACATCTACTACCTGGTGACCAAGAAGCATTCTCAAGATAGACCGTCCTATGAAGATGTCTGGAGGAGCCTCACCCAACTGAGGGATACGATGGTGGACCAGAATCTGGTGGACTTGGCAATCCCAAAATTATCCTGTGGTAATGATGGGTTGGATTGGAGAGTTATAAGAAGCTTGTTGGAGACGATATTCCGATCCAGCGGCATCCAGATTTTGGTTTGCTGTAATCCTATTCCACGACCTGATATGAAGACTGTGGAGTGTTATTTCCATCGAATTTCACGATGCAGATATGGGGAATCCTGCAAATATCGACACACTCCAAGGATGACATTTCGGGACGAAATATCTCTAAGAAGGGGGGCAATGTGGCGAAGTTGCGGGCGATGCCGGACCTGAACAATCACGTAATCAACGAATGACCGTGAACTACTTCTGAGGCGCTCTCTTCGCGAAGAATCTGGTCTTATCAGGGAACGTTTCTAAGAAATATCTCGAGCATTCTAGCAAAATGAACGGTGTATATAAACAGAACCACGCAGACAGACGGCAGTCAGTGAAGTGAAAGTCGAATATAAATACCTAGTTCTGTGATTGTTATGTAAATTAGAGTTTTGTGTCATTGTATCATTGTATTTCGTTAAATTATTTTAGAGTGAATTGGACTATAAATATATTACAATATTGACGCGACAAAGAAAGGTGCACCTAGTCTCCACAGTTTTTCACCAGATACAGACGTTTTAATTTTGGCTGTCCTTAATTACCCCATTTACCAAAAGACAGCCATATGATCTCTCTAGGAGCAACGAGAGAAATGTTCATGTAAGGATTACAGTGCCCTTGGTCCACAGCGAGACGCAGCTTTGTTGGGAATTCACGCTAATTTTGGTGCAGATATTAGTTGGGCTTTCAAAGGCAAAACAAAACCATCTTTTTAGGAGAGATTCTTGTATGCAGATGATGATGTGTTTGGAGCGTTGGTATCGCTTGGTGATTCATTCATCGAAGATGTAACGTACGAGAGCATTGAAAAGTATGTATGCAGGGAGTATTTACTTTCAACAGAAAAGAAACGAATGTATACAGTGAAAGAGTTGAGACGGTGTTTTTTTTACGCAAAAACAGGGTGTTGCAGGGAATATACCAGCAACAAGAGCAGCTTTGCTACCTACAGTAAGTAGGGCTATGGAGTGGCGTCGATGTAACGTACCGCATCCTTGTCTTTCCCTACCACTACAATTTGGATGGAAGGTTGAAGATGGAACATTGGTACCAGAACTTTGTGATAGTGTGTGTGGACCGTAAGAACTTATTTCGCTTACAAAGGGTTCCTGCAGTCGTATTTCAAGTCAACTTCTATGCACAGAGATGTGTGCTTGTCTTGAAGAAAATTATTCTGCGATAATGTTTATAATGAGACAGGAATTGTTAGTGATGACAAAACTGAAGATTCCGATTGGTAAAACTAAATAGTTCAGTTTCTGATTCCCTTTTTATCAACGAATATTATCTTTGAATGAAAATGTTTAATATGTTTAACCGGAAACAGAAATTGTCTCATGTCGCTTGAAAAAAACCAAGTAATAATTATTGTAGAAAAATGAATGATCTATCTTTTCGGTTATCTGACTTTTTCACGTATCTTTGATTTCAGCTTACCAAACACCCCCTTTCCCTCCCAATACGGTTCGTAAAGTTGTTTGTTTGCCATTCCCAGCCTTCAGTCTAGCTGGACGTGCTAGACTAAAAGCAGTTTTGGTCGATCGAATATCTGACAGAAGTAGGAGATTTGAGCCGGTTCTGGGCCTCCTCCCACCACTATGACGTCATCAGTGACCTTGACCTTGACCTTGACCTTGACCTTGACCTTGACCTTGACCTTGACCTTGACCTTGACCTTGACCTTGACCTTGACCTTGACCTTGACCTTGACCTTGACCTTGACCTTGACCTTGACCTTGACCTTGACCTTGACCTTGACCTTGACCTTGACCTTGACCTTGACCTTGACCTTGACCTTGACCTTGACCTTGACCTTGTTCTTGATACATATTGTTGGGAGAGATGTTCAGGGTTTGTATTTGACCTTGAGATTTTTTTTTAATTTTCATACACGGACAACTACTTTTTCCAAGTACGTATATCTCTACCTGCATGTCTCTGCTACTGTGTATGATCCTTATGTGTAGAGTACACATAGAACTATATACCAAAGTATAGAGACGGTACACGTCCGCACACCATGGAGATCCAGCCAGATATGTAACCTGTGGTTCCTCTCTCGTGATGTTTACCAGGCGATGGTAGTGGGGGAAGAGGTCGCGTGACGTCAGTGCTAACCGCATGACGATCCACTGATGTGTGTCAGATACTCGCTCTCGACACGGTGGGTCCGCTGACGTCACACACCCATACAGTGTGGTGATGTAGCGACTACTATTTACTCTCCGTCCTCTATCGATGCGATGCAAACTCGCGCATGGTGGGGTCTTTGCAACACACACGCGGTGCATAAGTCTGTGGTGGGGGTGGTTCACTATCTATTATGAAAGAAGTGGGTATGGTGATATGAAATCAGAAGTTGTATACCTAGCAGTCGAGTAGTTAGCAAGAGAAGAGAAGTTGTTCCGTTCCTGCACTTCATCTTCATGTGTGACTTCCGTGTGTAGTCACTATAAACTGTCTAGTTTGTAAGAGTACATGGGAAAACCATGTGTCTTTTACCGATATTTCCCTTACTTGTGAAACTATTGAAAATTGATTATCAACAAATGTAGGCTTTATTTTACCACTCTTTTAACGTTTCGAGTGGTGGTGGCGATGGGCTCTACTGTGTGGCAATGACCTTGAGATGTCCTTGAGATTACTTTGTAATTTGGTGGTTGTTTGACCTTGATGTAGATTTTTTGTAGTGTTCTGGGTTTGAGTTTAACCTTGGCGTGACATTGGGATTTGTTCATACACGGTTATGATGACGAGGCATGTTTCGAATACCTCCAAGTGTTGCCACTACTTATGACCTGTGTACTGTAATTGTGATGGAGTACTTGAGTACTTATTACCTTCATGTCTTGCAACTGTGTACGATCATATGTACTCCAGACTTGCTACTGCGTATGACTTTCATGTGTACACACAAGTGAACATGAAAATCTGAAGTAGCAAATTCGAGAATGCACACGTCTGCACACCACGGAGCTCCCGTCAGATATGCAAACTCTGAACTGTTCACGCTCAGCCCTCTCTGTATCGATGCGGTGTTGGTGCGAACTGGACATAAAACCGGTTCTGGATCTCCTTCCACCACCATCAGTGACCTTGAAAAATCGTCTTGGTACATAGGTACCTGTGTGCGGGTCTATGACCTTAGCATACCAATGACAGGGTTTTGAAGTTTTGTGTTTGACCTTGATGTATAGTGTTGGTTCAGGCTCAGGGTTAGTGTGTCGACCTTGTGATGTCATTGTGATGACTTGGAATTTTTTTCATACTCGGTCAAGTACTTTTTCCAAGTACATATATTTTTTTCACCAACATGTCTTGCATATCCTTCATGTTTACTTACTCTGCTATTGTGTATGATTCTTATATGTGAAGTACAAATATAAAATATATACTGAAGTTTAGTTCTGGTACCTCACGTCTGCACAGCACGGAGATCCAGTCAGACATGTGAACTCTGATTCCTCTTCCGTGATGTATGGCTTGCGATGGTGGTGGGGGGAGAGGTCGCGTGACGTCAGCGCTATGCGCACTACGATCCACTGGTGTCAGGCCCTCGCTCTCGACATGGTGGGGTGGGTCCGCTGACGTCACACACCCATATGCTGCGATGCAGCGACCACTATTTACTCTCCGTCCCCGATCAATGCAGTGCAAAATCACGCATGGTGGGGGCTTTAGATCGAACACGCGGTGCATAAGTCGGTGGTGGGGGTGGTTCACTATCTATTATAAAAGAAGTGGGTAGGTGAAATGATATCAGATGTTTTATACCTAGCAGTCGAGCGGTTACTATTGTTTTCATTGGGGTAATTTTTTACATTCTAGTTAAAACTGACTGTTTTAACTAGAACTTGAAGCAATATTTGAGTGAAACATAATTTTGTACCAGGATAAATATTAATTTTCCACTGGTTTTGTATAAAGATGTCGTTTATCGTCATTGAATGATAGGGCTACCTTATTCCTTATTTCAGTGAACTTATCATGCGAGTAGCTTCTAAACGAATTCGTCTTCAATCGTTTAGTTGTTATTTGATCAAATTATTTGCGTTTGCAGTTGATTTACTCCATTACGAGCGTACCGTTGATGTAAATTTCCAAAATATGTGTCAAAATTATGCACAAGTTGAAATCTCAAATTTTACAATGAAAAACGTCTGCATTCGAGAAGAATACAATGAAATTCATTACATGTTTGCTTGGACATATGCCTACAATAAATCACGAAGTAAATTTTGGAAGTATTGATCAAAGTCGCTTCAAGCGGTGTTTTGAAGAAGCTGAGAAGATATTGGCACCTAATCTGATTGAAGAGCATAGGAGAAATATTTATAAATCAAGATTATTCAACTGGAATCTTGATGATGAGAAAAACTGACGATTTATTTCTTATTGTTGCATTTCTACCAGTAAAAGTATGCCTTATTCGATTTTTTCTTCCAAAATCCTGCTACGTGTTGATTATATTATTTTTTGTGGAAAACTTTTCATCACATTTTCTCATTTTGTAGGTGCATTTTACGGGAAATTTCAGACATTTCTTATGTAATGGTTTCCCCAAACCAACGCGGAACGCGGGACGAGAGCAGGAACTGGATGAACGCGAGACTAAATTCGATAGTAGGATATATAAAAATGCATACCAGTGCGATTATTCGTATTCCTAAATGCAGGCAAACAGCGAAATATATTTGGTTTGCTCCGTGCACTGTTTTTCTAGCAATTCGCACAGGTCCCATTTTCCATTCCCGCTCCCGCGTCACGCTTTGGTTTGAGAAAACCTTTACACTTGTTTCTTTGTCACGTACGTTATTTTATATACTACGTATGTCATTTTATGCCCCACGTACGTCATTTTATGCCTAACATCAAATTTTTATGGAATGCGGTTTGGTAGCGGTCGTACGTTTGAGATGTTCAAGGCCGAATTTATAGTGTCCCAAAGAAGTTTTTAACCCTTCCTTTCATCACAATATAGCGGAAATGAAGACTTGCGTGAAAACTTGTGTAAAGTTGGAAATAGAGTTGCTCCGCGGATGTCTCCATTGCCCAATAAAGGAATGTTTGCTACATATTATGAATATACTCATCGTGGCAATAAACGTAAGAATCACACGAAATCAATTGACAGAAATTGAAGAACGTGATCAAATCATGCAAAAGTACCGCGATAATCTGATGTCAACAAAAACTACAAGACCGTTCTCCAATAAGCGTTATAGTTGGTTGAAGGATGCTAATAATTTTTATAGATGAAATGTCCAAATCCTATCAGTTTGTGGTTGGAAATTCGTGAATTATATTCAAATATTTGCTATAAATTTTGATTCGTCGTCAGTGCAACACCGTTTCAGTGAAATGATCTGTCATATTAATTTGATGACATCATTCAGAAGCATCAACATTATGACCGAAGGTCATAAAACATAACCCCAATGTCGTGTGTCAGAACTGGCTCTGATTCACTACTTTTTCAAACGTCCAGCACCGGTTATTATCTACTACTGATTCAAAATAAACTAAACTCGTAGAGTGCACCCAAAGGCGTTGCCTGTGCGGGTGAACGACGACTATTATTATCATTTGCTGTGGTGCTCCGGAGCGACTTAGTGATTTTTGTTGGCATATTCACGTTTCAGCTATAGGTAAACCTGAAAAACCTACAGCACCACCCCGAGTGGTCATTGCGCACTCCAATTAAGCGCCAGACTTCGGGATTGGCATCTAGGTAACTCACATCATCTAACGATTACTATGAAACTCCAAGGAAAATTTGAAAAATTCTCTCGAACGCAGGCAGAAGTTTACAACGGCATACTCTATCCGTTGCAGGACCGACCACCTTAAATATGAATATGAATTGCCGTAAGACGTGTTTATTTTATAGATATAGAGTATGATAGTCGAATAAAACATAAAATAAATTAGGAAAACACAAGAGCAGTTGAATATAATGTCTTTATTGAAGTTCAACTCATGTTTAAAAAAAAAATTGTTGTTTAAAATTGGTTTTTCCGTTAACCAGCTGTCGTCCCCTTACGAACGGTAGCACTCAGAAGTTGAAACTTGTGCGAGCCAAGGATTAACGAGGTCTTACCTTTTTACGTGCGATTCCTAGCACTTTCTCGGGCCATCAGAAAAAGTTCTGCAGTCGCTAGGGTTTGAACCTTTGACTTGCAGCCAGAGTGCTATTGAAACAATGTCGCTTTAACCACTCGGCTACCTGGCCCCGTGTGTCATTTGTGTGTTGGAAAAATATGTTGTATGGCGACTATTAAACCAAGCTAAAGAGGTTTTTTCCTCCACAAAATAAAGGACGCAAGTGGTCTATACTGATTTTTTGAGATGGCTCGTTAATGAAAACCTTGGTTTTCGCCCCAGCAAAATCGCTTTGTGGAATTTTTTAAAAAAGAAATGGTGAAAAAAATAACAACTTTTTTGTTTTTTTGGATTATTCAAGAAATCGTTTTACAGTCGAGATAACTTTTGTAGAGAATTATAAAACCCATAAAACAGTTATTTATACGACCAGATCGGTGCATTTTCCACTGAGAAATTCCAAGAAAACCTCGAAAAAATGCCATAACTCAATTTTTTTATTTTTATAAATCTGTAGCGGGACAAACAATATTTCGGAAACTGATAGATAATAACATGTGGTTCAACTGTGTGGAAGATGTTTTCTGTCCGATGCGTAGTTTTTACACAATCGCGTTATAAACAATTTAAGGGCAAATCTTTCTAAATGCTCCGATTTAAGGGAAATAGTCGTATTCAAATTCTGTATACGGCATCTGAAAGTAGAGGTCAATATCTACAATTTCTATATTTTCACCTGAGAGGTGGGAAATGTGTTGAAAATGTCCCTGAAAGTTACCCTAAATGCTTCAAAGTGCACCCGAAGTCGGCAGAACTCAACTCGAGTTGAGTTCGGGCGACTTCGGGTGACTTCGGACGGAATTTGAAGCGTTTCGATCAACTTTCAGTGACATTTTCAACACATCAAATATTATTCATGGAATCGTTTTACAGTCAATGGAACTTTTGTAGAGATTTATAAAACCTACAAAATGGATTATCATAGTCCGAATCGGTGCATTTTTCACTGAGAAATCAAGGAAAACCTCGAAAAAAAAGATCATTCTCCAATTTTTCTTCATTTTTATAAATCTGAAGCGGGACAAACAATATTGCGGAAACTGATAGATAATAATATGTGGTTCAACTGTGCGGAAGATGTTTTCTGTCCGATGTGTAGTTTTTGTACAATCGCGTTATAAAAAATTTGAGGGCAAATCTTTATGAATGCGTGGATTTAAGGAAAATCGTCGTATTGAAATTCTGTATAAGGCATCTGGAAGTAGAGGTCAATATCTACAATTTGTATATTTTAAATTTCCACCTGAGAGGTGGGAAATGTGTTGAAAATGTCACTGGAAGTTACTCTTAATGCTTCAAAGTGCACCCGAAGTCGCCAGAACTCAACTCAAGTTGAGTTTGGACGACTTCAGGTGAGTTCGAACGTACTTTGAAGCGTTTTTATCAACTTTAAGTGACATTTTCAACACATTTCCCACTCTGTACAGTTGAACCACATATTATTATTTATCAGTTTCCGTAATATTGTTTGTCCAGCTCCAGATTTATAAAAATTATGAATTTTAGAAAAAAAGTCTTCTTTTCGAGGATTCTCCGAATTTTCTCAGTGAAAAATGCACCGATCTGGTCGTATAAAAAACAATTTGTGGGTTTTATAATCCTCTACAAAAGTTCTATTGGCTGTAAATCGATTCCTCCAGTACTTTTTTTGAGATATTAGCAAAAAAGTTTTCATTCTTTTCACATTTTCTTGTTCAAAAAATTCCACAAAGCGATTTTGCTGGGACGAAATCCGGGGTTTTCATTTACGAACTATCTTATAAAAAGTAGTATAGGCCGTTTGCGTCTTTTATTTTGTGTGGAAAGAGCCTCTTGTTTTTAGCTAGAGCTTGGCCTATATAACTATACGGGAAAAACGTGAAATATAGTTTTTTATTGTCCAAAGATTGCCCAAAGGATTCTCAGAGAATTTCCAAAGTGTGATAAATGGGTTAGGTTCTATTTCAAAGAATTTCCAAAATGTGATAAATGATTTAGACAATTTTCAGTGAACTTTTATTAGGAAAAGCAATTGCATCACTACAACATCATTTTATCCCCATTTTAGTTTATTTTTTTTAAAATATTTTTGCTTTTTTCTATGAGTTTACCTCAAAGTTTTTTTAGAATAATGCATCATCCAAATGTCTACACGAATGAGACGTGAAAAAGCATATGAAAAATTCTTAACTATTCTACTTCAAATCAACTATTTACAATCTACTCATAAGTGCCTATAAAGGTAGAATTCAAATATTGATTGTATTTTCTGAAAAAAGATAAGTTGAAATCTAAATATATGCATACAATATATATGGATTATCCAGTCTGGTATCTGATTTGCAAGCGAAAAATCTCACAGGCCATGTCTTTGAATATGATAATTTTTCATGAAATGTTTCAAAAATGTACAGGGAGTGTGTGGAAAAAACACTTCAAAAAATTATTCCAGAAATATATTTTATAATAGATAAATAGAAAAAATACAAAATAAAATATTACTTATATCAACAAATCACTCTTTATCGCTCTCAAAAGCCTTATCAAGGTCTTCCTGCCATTGTTTATGTACAATTCTGATTTCTTCGTATTCATTCACGGATTGTTGAAGCTCCATTTCAGCTTGTTGAAGGCATTCAGTGGTAGGAATATGATTCAATTCAATCTCCTTTTGCAAATTCTCGGACTCCTTTTGCAACTCGGAGATTTTCAACTCTAAACAAACTATTTTGTCATGGATTTTATTTTTTTCAATAATTTTTCCACGGATACAAGTATCCATTTCTTCGTAACGATGAACTGATAGTTTGGCATCAATAATCCTTTGTTTGCTTAATTTCTTCTTCACTATATATTCCTGAACGGGTTGGAATGATAATATTGACGTTTTAGACTTCACTTCATATGTCCCAGAAGTCGAGGGCCTCGAAATAATGATTGGTTCGATGAGTTTTTTTTTCTTCATTGGTACTTGGCGAATTTTATTGGATAGTTTTTTCACAATTTTCTCCTTTTCTTCATTGATCTTGATTGATGTTGCAGGCATAAGATCGTCATCTATCATAGTAAGATCAATGTAGTTATCTTGATTAGGCTCTGCAGCTGTAGGCGAAGTCATCTTTAGGAACTCGTTCATATTTATGGTGTACAATTCATTTGAGTATTCACAATCATAAGTCTGTTGGTCTTGATTTACTATTGCCACGGAAGATTCCTTGGATTGAACAGTTTCACTACGTAACAGAATATTTTCCAAAATAACGATTGGACCCATTTTTTACAATTCAAATAATATTTAAAGTCAAATTAAACTGATCTAAAGTTAAAGAACTGTGAACTATTCAACACAAGTTAATTCATTTTATAACCATCTCAACCATTATGTAGAAACGCCCACGAAAGAAGTAGGAAGAATCCAACCCCAAAACGATAAAAAATAGAGTATCAACCACTAGATGTATTGCATGTATGAGCTTTATCTAAAATTATTTCACCAATCGAGGGGCTTCTTCGACAGCATTATAATTCGTTTTTCTTAAACATTTGAAATTTATTTTGAAATATCGATAGCATCCCTAAGGAACATTGTACTTTTTAGCGTAGAATATTCTACCCAAAGACAATCAAGTGAATTTTAACGAATTATTTCAGTGATCTGAGTTTCATTTTGAAATTTATTTTGAAATATCGATAGCATCCCTAAGGAACATTGTACTTTTTAGCGTAGAATATTCTACCCAAAGACAATCAAGTGAATTTTAACGAATTATTTCAGTGATCTGAGTTTCATTATTCATTATTTTTGGTGTATTACTCTATCGATTTGGCTGTGAAATCTAAGATAAAGAGTATCGAAAATTTGAAAATAATATATTTTTTAAAACTCTTGAGGAAAAAATGAAACTTGGTGCACTAATCTAAGTTCATCAATATGATACCTAATTAACAAAAATCATATGCATGTGAGTATGGTCCGTGGTGGAGGGCGGGTAAAGCGATTACCTTATAATCCATAGGTCGAAGTTTCGAAGCCCATCGCGATCACCGGACAGCTGAGCATTACTCGTTAGGGTGCAGCCGATTGATGGAAATAACAATTACAACAATCTACAACGTCAAATAATTCGACGACTGAAAAACCAAAGTTTCACAATATTCACTATGTTTTCTATTCTCCAAACAATGAATGTTCAGGAGATTATAATTCCGATTTCAAGACTGCACCTACTATTTTAATTTTGAATATAAAAATAAGGCTGTCTTTCTTCTGGTAAGCTATAAATTAGATGGTCCTACGTATCTAGCATGAAAAAAAGGGTTCTGAGAGGTAGGAATTCAAACCGTAAGTTTGAAGGCAATAAATGTCAACCGTAACATGGACTCAAAAGCTTTTCGATAGGTACCAAAAATGCCGACCCACTGTCCATATAATGAATCGTTAAAACTCGTAAAGGACTTAACGAGCGATGATACCCTTGAAAAGACCGACATTTTCAATCTATGGAAATAATTGCGATACGTGTTTGATTCAAATTTTTAAACAATAACCATACCAATACCATTTGATATCAATGGTTAAAAACTTTTTTTTAAGTTCTGTCTAAGGTTTTTAGAATTTAGTTTCAAAGTTATATGCGAAGTTAAAATTTATAAATTAAGAAAATTGAAAACTGCATTTTTTATAAAATTTTCCGATCTCAACAAAAATATTATTTTATTAACAAGTCTCGAATATAACCTATCAAATTTTATAACAACGAGAACATTGTTTCTCGGAAGAATGTCATTTGTTTTCTTTCCAAAATAGTGCAATGTGATGTAATATCGACAAAAATGCCTCTCAAAACTTGATTTTCTGTTTCACACCAACAGCTGCTTCAATTTGCGTTAGCTGTATTTGATTTATAAGAAGCATAAAACGAGTGAAATCACTTGAAAATTACTACGAGATCAGTCAAAATCCCTTTCTCTCCACACCATCTCACAAAGTGGAAAGTTTTTTGCAAATATCTGTCAGAAAACAACTACTTCCCCCTTCGAACATTGAAAAACATCTAATTTCTATTTGTACTATGCCCCTCCAAGAGGATACTAGAATTTTAAGCTTATTCTAGAATTGATAAATCGAGATAACTGATATTAGCATTTTTCAAAAAAATTAAAATACAATGGAAATAGAAAGGAAATATATTGGAAATAGAATGGAAATAGAATGGAACTGGAAAGGAAATGGGTTTGTCCATTTTTAATGCATTTCAAATGGGGCATATGTAATTCTTTGAAATCTCAGTGTTTTCTTCACAGTTCCTGCAAATTGTCAGAATCATGCTACTTTCAATTATATTTAGGCTCCTTTCTCATTTAAAGGCTGCGATATCCACTACGCCAAATACTTCATAAAAAACAGGAAATAGATTTACATGGTGTTAAGTACGTTGACAAACTTCGGGAGGTGATTCTTTGAAAGTTTTCAGGAAGAAAAGTTCATATAAACATGTCCCAAACAGCTTGGTTTTCGAGGTACAGGGTGATAAAAATTTTTTTTCTTTCTTTTTTTTGGAGTTAACTTTGACATTTTCGACAATAATCAGTTGAAATTGTGCAAGTATAATACATTCCTCGTTTTTCCTATGTCAAGCCTTGCTCAACCCTTCAGAAATTTTTTCCGCCAGAAAAATATTCTGAAGTGAAAGGAGGACCCTGTGAGTTATTTGAGAAATGAACCATTTTGTATCTTGCGTACTAATGAATGTATTATACTTGCACAATTTCAACTGATTATTGTCGAAAATGTCAAAGTTAACTCCAAAAAAAAGAAAGAAAAAAAATTTTTATCACCCTGTACCTCGAAAACCAAGCTGTTTGGGACATGTTTATATGAACTTTTCTTCCTGAAAACTTTCAAAGAATCACCTCCCGAAGTTTGTCAACGTACTTAACACCATGTAAATCTATTTCCTGTTTTTTATGAAGTATTTGGCGTAGTGGATATCGCAGCCTTTAAATGAGAAAGGAGCCTAAATATAATTGAAAGTAGCATGATTCTGACAATTTGCAGGAACTGTGAAGAAAACACTGAGATTTCAAAGAATTACATATGCCCCATTTGAAATGCATTAAAAATGGACAAACCCATTTCCTTTCCAGTTCCATTCTATTTCCATTCTATTTCCAATATATTTCCTTTCTATTTCCATTGTATTTTAATTTTTTTGAAAAATGCTAATATCAGTTATCTCGATTTATCAATTCTAGAATAAGCTTAAAATTCTAGTATCCTCTTGGAGGGGCATAGTACAAATAGAAATTAGATGTTTTTCAATGTTCGAAGGGGGAAGTAGTTGTTTTCTGACAGATATTTGCAAAAAACTTTCCACTTTGTGAGATGGTGTGGAGAGAAAGGGATTTTGACTGATCTCGTAGTAATTTTCAAGTGATTTCACTCGTTTTATGCTTCTTATAAATCAAATACAGCTAACGCAAATTGAAGCAGCTGTTGGTGTGAAACAGAAAATCAAGTTTTGAGAGGCATTTTTGTCGATATTACATCACATTGCACTATTTTGGAAAGAAAACAAATGACATTCTTCCGAGAAACAATGTTCTCGTTGTTATAAAATTTGATAGGTTATATTCGAGACTTGTTAATAAAATAATATTTTTGTTGAGATCGGAAAATTTTATAAAAAATGCAGTTTTCAATTTTCTTAATTTATAAATTTTAACTTCGCATATAACTTTGAAACTAAATTCTAAAAACCTTAGACAGAACTTAAAAAAAAGTTTTTAACCATTGATATCAAATGGTATTGGTATGGTTATTGTTTAAAAATTTGAATCAAACACGTATCGCAATTATTTCCATAGATTGAAAATGTCGGTCTTTTCAAGGGTATCATCGCTCGTTAAGTCCTTTACGAGTTTTAACGATTCATTATATGGACAGTGGGTCGGCATTTTTGGTACCTATCGAAAAGCTTTTGAGTCCATGTTACGGTTGACATTTATTGCCTTCAAACTTACGGTTTGAATTCCTACCTCTCAGAACCCTTTTTTTCATGCTAGATACGTAGGACCATCTAATTTATAGCTTACCAGAAGAAAGACAGCCTTATTTTTATATTCAAAATTAAAATAGTAGGTGCAGTCTTGAAATCGGAATTATAATCTCCTGAACATTCATTGTTTGGAGAATAGAAAACATAGTGAATATTGTGAAACTTTGGTTTTTCAGTCGTCGAATTATTTGACGTTGTAGATTGTTGTAATTGTTATTTCCATCAATCGGCTGCACCCTAACGAGTAATGCTCAGCTGTCCGGTGATCGCGCTGGGCTTCGAAACTTCGACCTATGGATTATAAGGTAATCGCTTTACCCGCCCTCCACCACGGACCATACTCACATGCATATGATTTTTGTTAATTAGGTATCATATTGATGAACTTAGATTAGTGCACCAAGTTTCATTTTTTCCTCAAGAGTTTTAAAAAATATATTATTTTCAAATTTTCGATACTCTTTATCTTAGATTTCACAGCCAAATCGATAGAGTAATACACCAAAAATAATGAATAATGAAACTCAGATCACTGAAATAATTCGTTAAAATTCACTTGATTGTCTTTGGGTAGAATATTCTACGCTAAAAAGTACAATGTTCCTTAGGGATGCTATCGATATTTCAAAATAAATTTCAAAATGAAACTCAGATCACTGAAATAATTCGTTAAAATTCACTTGATTGTCTTTGGGTAGAATATTCTACGCTAAAAAGTACAATGTTCCTTAGGGATGCTATCGATATTTCAAAATAAATTTCAAATGTTTAAGAAAAACGAATTATAATGCTGTCGAAGAAGCCCCTCGATTGGTGAAATAATTTTAGATAAAGCTCATACATGCAATACATCTAGTGGTTGATACTCTATTTTTTATCGTTTTGGGGTTGGATTCTTCCTACTTCTTTCGTGGGCGTTTCTACATAATGGTTGAGATGGTTATAAAATGAATTAACTTGTGTTGAATAGTTCACAGTTCTTTAACTTTAGATCAGTTTAATTTGACTTTAAATATTATTTGAATTGTAAAAAATGGGTCCAATCGTTATTTTGGAAAATATTCTGTTACGTAGTGAAACTGTTCAATCCAAGGAATCTTCCGTGGCAATAGTGAATCAAGACCAACAGACTTATGATTGTGAATACTCAAATGAATTGTATACCATAAATATGAACGAGTTCCTAAAGATGACTTCGCCTACAGCTGCAGAGCCTAATCAAGATAACTACATTGATCTTACTATGATAGATGACGATCTTATGCCTGCAACATCAATCAAGATCAATGAAGAAAAGGAGAAAATTGTGAAAAAACTATCCAATAAAATTCGCCAAGTACCAATGAAGAAAAAAAAACTCATCGAACCAATCATTATTTCGAGGCCCTCGACTTCTGGGACATATGAAGTGAAGTCTAAAACGTCAATATTATCATTCCAACCCGTTCAGGAATATATAGTGAAGAAGAAATTAAGCAAACAAAGGATTATTGATGCCAAACTATCAGTTCATCGTTACGAAGAAATGGATACTTGTATCCGTGGAAAAATTATTGAAAAAAATAAAATCCATGACAAAATAGTTTGTTTAGAGTTGAAAATCTCCGAGTTGCAAAAGGAGTCCGAGAATTTGCAAAAGGAGATTGAATTGAATCATATTCCTACCACTGAATGCCTTCAACAAGCTGAAATGGAGCTTCAACAATCCGTGAATGAATACGAAGAAATCAGAATTGTACATAAACAATGGCAGGAAGACCTTGATAAGGCTTTTGAGAGCGATAAAGAGTGATTTGTTGATATAAGTAATATTTTATTTTGTATTTTTTCTATTTATCTATTATAAAATATATTTCTGGAATAATTTTTTGAAGTGTTTTTTCCACACACTCCCTGTACATTTTTGAAACATTTCATGAAAAATTATCATATTCAAAGACATGGCCTGTGAGATTTTTCGCTTGCAAATCAGATACCAGACTGGATAATCCATATATATTGTATGCATATATTTAGATTTCAACTTATCTTTTTTCAGAAAATACAATCAATATTTGAATTCTACCTTTATAGGCACTTATAAGTAGATTGTAAATAGTTGATTTGAAGTAGAATAGTTAAGAATTTTTCATATGCTTTTTCACGTCTCATTCGTGTAGACATTTGGATGATGCATTATTCTAAAAAAACTTTGAGGTAAACTCATAGAAAAAAGCAAAAATATTTTAAAAAAAATAAACTAAAATGGGGATAAAATGATGTTGTAGTGATGCAATTGCTTTTCCTAATAAAAGTTCACTGAAAATTGTCTAAATCATTTATCACATTTTGGAAATTCTTTGAAATAGAACCTAACCCATTTATCACACTTTGGAAATTCTCTGAGAATCCTTTGGGCAATCTTTGGACAATAAAAAACTATATTTCACGTTTTTCCCGTATAGTTATATAGGCCAAGCTCTAGCTAAAAACAAGAGGCTCTTTCCACACAAAATAAAAGACGCAAACGGCCTATACTACTTTTTATAAGATAGTTCGTAAATGAAAACCCCGGATTTCGTCCCAGCAAAATCGCTTTGTGGAATTTTTTGAACAAGAAAATGTGAAAAGAATGAAAACTTTTTTGCTAATATCTCAAAAAAAGTACTGGAGGAATCGATTTACAGCCAATAGAACTTTTGTAGAGGATTATAAAACCCACAAATTGTTTTTTATACGACCAGATCGGTGCATTTTTCACTGAGAAAATTCGGAGAATCCTCGAAAAGAAGACTTTTTTTCTAAAATTCATAATTTTTATAAATCTGGAGCTGGACAAACAATATTACGGAAACTGATAAATAATAATATGTGGTTCAACTGTACAGAGTGGGAAATGTGTTGAAAATGTCACTTAAAGTTGATAAAAACGCTTCAAAGTACGTTCGAACTCACCTGAAGTCGTCCAAACTCAACTTGAGTTGAGTTCTGGCGACTTCGGGTGCACTTTGAAGCATTAAGAGTAACTTCCAGTGACATTTTCAACACATTTCCCACCTCTCAGGTGGAAATTTAAAATATACAAATTGTAGATATTGACCTCTACTTCCAGATGCCTTATACAGAATTTCAATACGACGATTTTCCTTAAATCCACGCATTCATAAAGATTTGCCCTCAAATTTTTTATAACGCGATTGTACAAAAACTACACATCGGACAGAAAACATCTTCCGCACAGTTGAACCACATATTATTATCTATCAGTTTCCGCAATATTGTTTGTCCCGCTTCAGATTTATAAAAATGAAGAAAAATTGGAGAATGATCTTTTTTTTCGAGGTTTTCCTTGATTTCTCAGTGAAAAATGCACCGATTCGGACTATGATAATCCATTTTGTAGGTTTTATAAATCTCTACAAAAGTTCCATTGACTGTAAAACGATTCCATGAATAATATTTGATGTGTTGAAAATGTCACTGAAAGTTGATCGAAACGCTTCAAATTCCGTCCGAAGTCACCCGAAGTCGCCCGAACTCAACTCGAGTTGAGTTCTGCCGACTTCGGGTGCACTTTGAAGCATTTAGGGTAACTTTCAGGGACATTTTCAACACATTTCCCACCTCTCAGGTGAAAATATAGAAATTGTAGATATTGACCTCTACTTTCAGATGCCGTATACAGAATTTGAATACGACTATTTCCCTTAAATCGGAGCATTTAGAAAGATTTGCCCTTAAATTGTTTATAACGCGATTGTGTAAAAACTACGCATCGGACAGAAAACATCTTCCACACAGTTGAACCACATGTTATTATCTATCAGTTTCCGAAATATTGTTTGTCCCGCTACAGATTTATAAAAATAAAAAAATTGAGTTATGGCATTTTTTCGAGGTTTTCTTGGAATTTCTCAGTGGAAAATGCACCGATCTGGTCGTATAAATAACTGTTTTATGGGTTTTATAATTCTCTACAAAAGTTATCTCGACTGTAAAACGATTTCTTGAATAATCCAAAAAAACAAAAAAGTTGTTATTTTTTTCACCATTTCTTTTTTAAAAAATTCCACAAAGCGATTTTGCTGGGGCGAAAACCAAGGTTTTCATTAACGAGCCATCTCAAAAAATCAGTATAGACCACTTGCGTCCTTTATTTTGTGGAGGAAAAAACCTCTTTAGCTTGGTTTAATAGTCGCCATACAACATATTTTTCCAACACACAAATGACACACGGGGCCAGGTAGCCGAGTGGTTAAAGCGACATTGTTTCAATAGCACTCTGGCTGCAAGTCAAAGGTTCAAACCCTAGCGACTGCAGAACTTTTTCTGATGGCCCGAGAAAGTGCTAGGAATCGCACGTAAAAAGGTAAGACCTCGTTAATCCTTGGCTCGCACAAGTTTCAACTTCTGAGTGCTACCGTTCGTAAGGGGACGACAGCTGGTTAACGGAAAAACCAATTTTAAACAACAATTTTTTTTTTAAACATGAGTTGAACTTCAATAAAGACATTATATTCAACTGCTCTTGTGTTTTCCTAATTTATTTTATGTTTTATTCGACTATCATACTCTATATCTATAAAATAAACACGTCTTACGGCAATTCATATTCATATTTAAGGTGGTCGGTCCTGCAACGGATAGAGTATGCCGTTGTAAACTTCTGCCTGCGTTCGAGAGAATTTTTCAAATTTTCCTTGGAGTTTCATAGTAATCGTTAGATGATGTGAGTTACCTAGATGCCAATCCCGAAGTCTGGCGCTTAATTGGAGTGCGCAATGACCACTCGGGGTGGTGCTGTAGGTTTTTCAGGTTTACCTATAGCTGAAACGTGAATATGCCAACAAAAATCACTAAGTCGCTCCGGAGCACCACAGCAAATGATAATAATAGTCGTCGTTCACCCGCACAGGCAACGCCTTTGGGTGCACTCTACGAGTTTAGTTTATTTTGAATCAGTAGTAGATAATAACCGGTGCTGGACGTTTGAAAAAGTAGTGAATCAGAGCCAGTTCTGACACACGACATTGGGGTTATGTTTTATGACCTTCGGTCATAATGTTGATGCTTCTGAATGATGTCATCAAATTAATATGACAGATCATTTCACTGAAACGGTGTTGCACTGACGACGAATCAAAATTTATAGCAAATATTTGAATATAATTCACGAATTTCCAACCACAAACTGATAGGATTTGGACATTTCATCTATAAAAATTATTAGCATCCTTCAACCAACTATAACGCTTATTGGAGAACGGTCTTGTAGTTTTTGTTGACATCAGATTATCGCGGTACTTTTGCATGATTTGATCACGTTCTTCAATTTCTGTCAATTGATTTCGTGTGATTCTTACGTTTATTGCCACGATGAGTATATTCATAATATGTAGCAAACATTCCTTTATTGGGCAATGGAGACATCCGCGGAGCAACTCTATTTCCAACTTTACACAAGTTTTCACGCAAGTCTTCATTTCCGCTATATTGTGATGAAAGGAAGGGTTAAAAACTTCTTTGGGACACTATAAATTCGGCCTTGAACATCTCAAACGTACGACCGCTACCAAACCGCATTCCATAAAAATTTGATGTTAGGCATAAAATGACGTACGTGGGGCATAAAATGACATACGTAGTATATAAAATAACGTACGTGACAAAGAAACAAGTGTAAAGGTTTTCTCAAACCAAAGCGTGACGCGGGAGCGGGAATGGAAAATGGGACCTGTGCGAATTGCTAGAAAAACAGTGCACGGAGCAAACCAAATATATTTCGCTGTTTGCCTGCATTTAGGAATACGAATAATCGCACTGGTATGCATTTTTATATATCCTACTATCGAATTTAGTCTCGCGTTCATCCAGTTCCTGCTCTCGTCCCGCGTTCCGCGTTGGTTTGGGGAAACCATTACATAAGAAATGTCTGAAATTTCCCGTAAAATGCACCTACAAAATGAGAAAATGTGATGAAAAGTTTTCCACAAAAAATAATATAATCAACACGTAGCAGGATTTTGGAAGAAAAAATCGAATAAGGCATACTTTTACTGGTAGAAATGCAACAATAAGAAATAAATCGTCAGTTTTTCTCATCATCAAGATTCCAGTTGAATAATCTTGATTTATAAATATTTCTCCTATGCTCTTCAATCAGATTAGGTGCCAATATCTTCTCAGCTTCTTCAAAACACCGCTTGAAGCGACTTTGATCAATACTTCCAAAATTTACTTCGTGATTTATTGTAGGCATATGTCCAAGCAAACATGTAATGAATTTCATTGTATTCTTCTCGAATGCAGACGTTTTTCATTGTAAAATTTGAGATTTCAACTTGTGCATAATTTTGACACATATTTTGGAAATTTACATCAACGGTACGCTCGTAATGGAGTAAATCAACTGCAAACGCAAATAATTTGATCAAATAACAACTAAACGATTGAAGACGAATTCGTTTAGAAGCTACTCGCATGATAAGTTCACTGAAATAAGGAATAAGGTAGCCCTATCATTCAATGACGATAAACGACATCTTTATACAAAACCAGTGGAAAATTAATATTTATCCTGGTACAAAATTATGTTTCACTCAAATATTGCTTCAAGTTCTAGTTAAAACAGTCAGTTTTAACTAGAATGTAAAAAATTACCCCAATGAAAACAATAGTAACCGCTCGACTGCTAGGTATAAAACATCTGATATCATTTCACCTACCCAATTCTTTTATAATAGATAGTGAACCACCCCCACCACCGACTTATGCACCGCGTGTTCGATCTAAAGCCCCCACCATGCGTGATTTTGCACTGCATTGATCGGGGACGGAGAGTAAATAGTGGTCGCTGCATCGCAGCATATGGGTGTGTGACGTCAGCGGACCCACCCCACCATGTCGAGAGCGAGGGCCTGACACCAGTGGATCGTAGTGCGCATAGCGCTGACGTCACGCGACCTCTCCCCCCACCACCATCGCAAGCCATACATCACGGAAGAGGAATCAGAGTTCACATGTCTGACTGGATCTCCGTGCTGTGCAGACGTGAGGTACCAGAACTAAACTTCAGTATATATTTTATATTTGTACTTCACATATAAGAATCATACACAATAGCAGAGTAAGTAAACATGAAGGATATGCAAGACATGTTGGTGAAAAAAATATATGTACTTGGAAAAAGTACTTGACCGAGTATGAAAAAAATTCCAAGTCATCACAATGACATCACAAGGTCGACACACTAACCCTGAGCCTGAACCAACACTATACATCAAGGTCAAACACAAAACTTCAAAACCCTGTCATTGGTATGCTAAGGTCATAGACCCGCACACAGGTACCTATGTACCAAGACGATTTTTCAAGGTCACTGATGGTGGTGGAAGGAGATCCAGAACCGGTTTTATGTCCAGTTCGCACCAACACCGCATCGATACAGAGAGGGCTGAGCGTGAACAGTTCAGAGTTTGCATATCTGACGGGAGCTCCGTGGTGTGCAGACGTGTGCATTCTCGAATTTGCTACTTCAGATTTTCATGTTCACTTGTGTGTACACATGAAAGTCATACGCAGTAGCAAGTCTGGAGTACATATGATCGTACACAGTTGCAAGACATGAAGGTAATAAGTACTCAAGTACTCCATCACAATTACAGTACACAGGTCATAAGTAGTGGCAACACTTGGAGGTATTCGAAACATGCCTCGTCATCATAACCGTGTATGAACAAATCCCAATGTCACGCCAAGGTTAAACTCAAACCCAGAACACTACAAAAAATCTACATCAAGGTCAAACAACCACCAAATTACAAAGTAATCTCAAGGACATCTCAAGGTCATTGCCACACAGTAGAGCCCATCGCCACCACCACTCGAAACGTTAAAAGAGTGGTAAAATAAAGCCTACATTTGTTGATAATCAATTTTCAATAGTTTCACAAGTAAGGGAAATATCGGTAAAAGACACATGGTTTTCCCATGTACTCTTACAAACTAGACAGTTTATAGTGACTACACACGAAAGTCACACATGAAGATGAAGTGCAGGAACGGAACAACTTCTCTTCTCTTGCTAACTACTCGACTGCTAGGTATACAACTTCTGATTTCATATCACCATACCCACTTCTTTCATAATAGATAGTGAACCACCCCCACCACAGACTTATGCACCGCGTGTGTGTTGCAAAGACCCCACCATGCGCGAGTTTGCATCGCATCGATAGAGGACGGAGAGTAAATAGTAGTCGCTACATCACCACACTGTATGGGTGTGTGACGTCAGCGGACCCACCGTGTCGAGAGCGAGTATCTGACACACATCAGTGGATCGTCATGCGGTTAGCACTGACGTCACGCGACCTCTTCCCCCACTACCATCGCCTGGTAAACATCACGAGAGAGGAACCACAGGTTACATATCTGGCTGGATCTCCATGGTGTGCGGACGTGTACCGTCTCTATACTTTGGTATATAGTTCTATGTGTACTCTACACATAAGGATCATACACAGTAGCAGAGACATGCAGGTAGAGATATACGTACTTGGAAAAAGTAGTTGTCCGTGTATGAAAATTAAAAAAAAATCTCAAGGTCAAATACAAACCCTGAACATCTCTCCCAACAATATGTATCAAGAACAAGGTCAAGGTCAAGGTCAAGGTCAAGGTCAAGGTCAAGGTCAAGGTCAAGGTCAAGGTCAAGGTCAAGGTCAAGGTCAAGGTCAAGGTCAAGGTCAAGGTCAAGGTCAAGGTCAAGGTCAAGGTCAAGGTCAAGGTCAAGGTCAAGGTCAAGGTCAAGGTCAAGGTCAAGGTCAAGGTCAAGGTCAAGGTCAAGGTCAAGGTCACTGATGACGTCATAGTGGTGGGAGGAGGCCCAGAACCGGCTCAAATCTCCTACTGACAGAGAATAAAGTAATTGATGATTATATGTGTTTCATTGATTAAATGAATTTAATATGTTGAAGTAATTAGTAAATCGATTTTATCTCGTGAACTTCACTGAGTAGCGGATTTGAGCATGATACAAATATTATAGAACCAAGTATTTTCTATCAGTTTCATCTCTTGAAATTTTCACATAAATGTGATAGATACCGAGTTATCACCCAATTTAGATGCTAGGTCATCGGACCCCACTCTCCCCCACTTTAAATACGCCAGACGCGAAACTCAGTTGGCCACCAACGCTTTTGGTGTTCCATACGTCCCCCTGAACACCCTGATATAGCTCCCCATACTTAATCATTAACCTACATACGGGATGCCTTTTTTCAACATTGCGAGATGGACTAAATGCTCTGATCGGGTCGTAAAACTTCCCATTTTGTTCGTATTTCAATTATCTACGATTCTTTGAAACAATCAGATTGCTCCATTAGTTTTAATTTTATAAGCAAAATAATTTAAAAAAACGCGTTTTTTTGGTATTTAAATGTTTATAACAAATTAGTAAATGACAGTTGCGAGTCGAAAACATAACAGAAGGACTATCTTTCATGTGATGGCATACGGTTTCCTACTAGTATTTTTGTTAGAAACTCACTCATTTTATGCTCTATTGCTTGGTGTATATGTCGCCGATATTTTGAATAACCCAAAGTTACAGTGTTTGTAGTTCTCGAATAGGGTCTTGACTCCTGACTAAGCAAAATCTGTAGCAATGTCGCAGTTGTGAAAAAAATCATTATTTATTGTTAGAGAGAAGGAGTGTTTTTTTCTATGACGCCGATATTTTGGTAAAACCAAATTCAAAGGGTTGGTAGTTCTCGAATAGAGTGTTGATTCTGACTAATTGGATTCATGAAAATTGTATAAAGCAAGTTGTTTTTATAAAACTAAGGGCGTTAGCACAAGCGTTCTATTCATTTCTCTAGTGTGAACTGGACTTGGTGGTGGGGGGTGGTTGCCAAAATTCAATTTTTGAACGATCATTGAACGATAAATCTGTAGCAGGTCCTAATGAAATGCCTGTGAAAACTTAAAAAAAATTACAGGGTGTCCCACGAAGTTTAGGACAGTGAATATGTAGGAACTCGAAAGTAGTGGAGAATTGTAATTTTGGGGTTCTGAGTAAAAGCAATTGGTGCAGCTTTTTTGATATTATGTTACCCAATGAGCTTTTTGTTTTCGGTCACGTGACATCAGATTTCTAGTTCCGAGATATTCCCTGTCCTAAACTTCGTGGGCAACCATGTATATCTTCATAAGATTCGTCCTTCAACACTTATAACAAATTTGAATTTTTCTCAGCACCTGGAAAGAGTTACTCAACAATTCCCGTTTTCAAGATGGGAAACAGAAAGAATGAAGCAAATTCCATATTGATTACAGTTATCAATAATTTTGTGAAAATTTCAAAAAAATGTAGAATGATGGAAGACTAAATTCTTTGAGGATTGCCATGGTCTGTATTACGGTTAGTTTGGTTTTCGAAAGGACGTGTCAACTGGAGGTGCTTCCGTTGATAATCTAAAATGCGGTATTTTTATATCAAGAACCTGTTGAATATAAATAATAATTTGCCTAATGAAACAGTAATTATTTGTCAAATAGGCAACAACATGTCGTTGTTGATAACGTGAGGTGTAATTTTTTACCAGTTACAAAGGGAATTCCTCAGGGAACAGTCCTGGGTCCAATTCTTTTACAAATTTCAATTAATAATATAACAAAGATTAAAGCAATGAATGCTTCTATAATATCTTACGTCGATAACACTGACCTCGTATCAACTGGTGAACTATATAAATTCTACTAACTTAGAGATAGGCCAATCAACAGGGCTATCAACCTCAACTTAAATTGCTCCGCCGATATTTTTTTTCAAATTGTATGATACAGTGTGCACATTACTTCTGAGAAAAATTATCACCTCCAGGGGGGGTGGAACCCCCCTAATAAACGCTTTGAAATTAATTTTTGAGGTAATTTCGAAGTATCTCAAAAAATTTACTTTAAATAAAAAAAATAACTTGATATTCAGAAAGAGCACAAATTTTTACAAAAAAACTGTCTCAACCAAAATTTTGAGAATTCGCACGGTATTCTTGAAAAAAATTGTTGAAATTATATGCTTTCGCAATGGGGCAGGTGTTACGCCGGCTCCCGCCAACGTGCATTTTTTCAACCAGCGCGTGAAGTAAAGTTCTATAACTCCTCATATAAATGTTCAATTCGTATAAATCTTACGTCATTTTGAAGATAAAGATCGCAGCTTTGTATTCTGATATTATTTATATTTATACGCGCAGTTGCCAACTGCAAAATTGCAATTGAAAATCTTATAATATTAAAGTTCCTGACTTCGTGAAATAATGCTTGTGATTACTGAAATGATGTCTTATCACTTGTAGCAAGTAAAATGAACAGTTGAGGAATACTTCATTGTCAAATTGCATAACGTTTAACCGGTCCAGATAATGTTGGTTTTAAATACGAGTGTTTTCAATTCTTCGCATATTTTAGGTTACAAAATCTTGAGGGAGTTTATAAATTCAAATGCTAATAACTCATAGATAAAAGCACGTATCAACATGAATGAAAAGCCAGTTTGCAGAAAAAACCCTGCTCTTATTGAAAATATTCATACAAATTTGGTTTCTTGTACCAATTTTAAATGCAATCCTGTCAGTCTTTTAAGTACTTAAAATAGAGGTTACTCGGCATTTGATCGCATTATTGTTCTATGGAAAGAAAAATAAAATCATTCCATGATAGAATATGGGGATTTGAGACCGAGGAAGACAGTGCACCAAAGGAAACTGACCCGAAGTGTACTGCTTTAAACTCATTGAGATTCTAAAACCTGAAAAATATCGGCTTGGGACCTTATCAATGCGGCAGCTAGCGCGCCGCTGTATAGTATACAGCGGCGCGGTATTGTCGGTGCGCAGTGAGCAGCAGTCAATGTTGCTCTACGTAAACGTCAGATAATATAAAAGTAGATGAAGTAGATGATGAGTTCCGTTTGATTTATACAATAAGTTGTTCTTCTCTCGAATTTGCAAATAATTTTGATAACAATACTTCTAAATCTCAATAACGACAGTTCCCAACGATTATTTACCCACATTTATATCTAAGAGTAGTAGTTTGAGAGTTTTTTCAAATATTCTCCCACTTCCCTCTCACCCCAATGTCTCCGCGATGCGGGGGATATACCCCGAATGCGGGGCGGGAAAATTGTTTGTAATAATTTATACCTATTATTTTTTCAAATTTTCACTCAGTTTCATTACTCAGGACTGACAATTTTACATATTGATAGAAAATACCCCAAAAAACACGATTTTGGGAAGGGGTTGATGCCCCGGGAGGGGGTTTAATTGTTGAAAATGATTCGCCACCATTATTAATACCGATTTTCACTCATGCTTATTGCCCAGAGCTGAAAGGTCAAGAAAATACCTTCCAGAATTTTATTTTATGATTTTGGGGGGGTTGCATCCCCCAGGGGGTGATAACTTTATTGCTAATTATTTAACCCTCCGTGACGAACCAATTGCAAAAAAGAAATCGGCTGAGCAATTTAATTTGAACTTTTATAAGAAAAATTGCTCTGTTTATTGGCCTAAGATGTTTTGAATAGGAAAACTATAATGCCTCAGCAGAATCAATGACGATCTCGTGTTGCTTTTCTTTCATGTTTTATATAGCTAATAATGAACTCAGGCAATAAATAACTAGTAACAGACGGAGAGCTAGCCACGGAAATAGGGCAGCAATTTATAGAATGATTGGAACCACCTAATTAGTCTACCTTAACACCATTATTAATTAATTCGGGCGCCTGTCAGCTTTTCATTGGTGGGGGTGGGCGTGGTACGGCCGTAAAGGGGTTGAAAAATCAATTGAAGCTGTTCAATTTATAGAGCGCTGGTTTTTGGTGTTATTGTAGCCAATTATGTTCAAAATTCGAAAGTAATATTGCCAGGTGATTTGCTTGGGGGGAAAGTAGTGCCAGGTGACGTTAAAGGTGCGTAGAAAAGTGCCGAAGTCGTCTCATTTATAGAGGGCTGGGACAAAATTTTTCGTTACATTCAACCCTCAGGATAGTGTGTGTAAAATGATAGGCGGAAATATTGAGCCGAACACCTTGCCAGGCGCCGATAAAGAACGAGAAATGCGCGCACGATAGTCAATCAGATGCTTATACAGTTATTTTTTCTTATGAACGTTGTACGTTATTCTATTGTCATGGATTGAAGGGAGAACATTTTTTATTCATTATTGTTTATCATTTTTAAGCAGTCCTAACATTTACAATGTTAATTATTTATCTTTCATCAATTAATATAATGCATTTTTTTAATTTTCATGCATGTAATTGTGTATGAAAACACGGTAACAGAAACGGCTAGATATCTTGATAACTAGTCTGAATATTTAAGTATGAAAATTACTAATAGTTTGTTGGCCAGTTATGACTTTTACATATTGTATACCTGGCCTCTGATTACTAAAACTGACAAAGTTCAAATCGAGTAGATTAATAATTAGCAATTATTGGAAGCTAGGGATACCTGTGTGTAATTAAGTTGGGGGTATACAGAGTAGGCCATAACGTTTGCAGCATATGGGAAATATTTTTATTATCAGAGTTACAAAAATACGTTATAAGGCATATAGGACTACCTGAAAAAGGGCCTGTTGTAAAATTGTACATTGTATGCCTACAAGAATTCGAATATGTGTTATTCGTAAATTGGAAATCCACCACCACCATGCACCCCCTAAGGTTGAGGCCCGGAAGGATGAACGCCCCAGCACTCGTTCGTACTCGAAAGCTCACCCCCCCTATCCACCACCCCGCTCGTTAAAGCGGTTCCTCATCCTGATGATTGGCGATCAGCAGAATAAAATCTGATCGTTTGATATGGAGTGCTCGGCCTGAAACTCTCTTATATCTGACATGAGTTTAATTTGATTTAACAATGACTTTACTTAATGTGCATGGTGCCCCCCTGAAACTGGCAGAAGGCCTGAAAAACACTTGACTGAGGGCCAAGTGTTGTGTATTGAATTTACTGAGTTTACTACTTGGTCGGTTCTTCCTGGAATCTGAAACATAAAAGCATGATTATCGAAATTTAAGCCTGTTGAAGTAAACGTTGGCGTCGCCGAAGGTTTCGCTTCTGTTTTACTTCTTCAGGGGTGTCGTTGTCTCCCTGGTTCACTGGTCGTCTGTATTTGTCTCTGTCTCTGTCGTCTTGCTCACGTCTGTTCTCTAGGAGTTCCGTGAGCAGCGGGTTCGTGTGGGTCTCTACTCTGTCTAGAGTAGTCCCCACGTGGTTCCTGATCAGTCTGTCAATGTAGTCCGGATGGATGTCTAAGTCTCGATATATAAACCTGTTTGGCATATATCGTGGTGCGTCTGTTGCCATTCTCAGGCAGACATTGAAGAAGGCCTGCATCCTCTGCCTATAACTGTTCGCGCATTGCCCCCAAGCAGTAGACGCGTACAGCATGATTGGCAGAAGGATTGTCCTGATGAGGCGTAGTTTCAGCTCGAGTGCCATGCTGCTCCTACGCCCGATGAGTGGATACAGCTTATGCCTTGCGGCTTTCGCTATAGCCAATCTGTGGGAGACGTGCCTCTGAAACGTGAGTTTCTTGTCCAAGGTTACTCCTAGGTATACGGCTTCGTCTACCCATGGAATTCTCTCATCGTTCATAGTAACTTGGCCCTCGGGTGTCCTACGTCGCCTCGTGAACATTATGGCCTTGCTTTTGTCTGCATTTATTCCGATCTTCCAACGATTGAACCACGGTTCCAGCTTGTTTATCTGATGTTGCAGCTTCGATGTTACTCCTCTCTCATGGGATGACTCAGCAAAGATTTCCGTGTCATCTGCATAGAGTGCCAGTGTGGTCATGGGGTTGTCCGACATAGGCAAAATTGGAAATCATGGCTTCAGCTTCGCCACTGTGTATAATTTGTAAAAGTGCAAGTGCAAAAGTAATATTTTTTAACGAGGAAACGTTGGAAAAGTGTAGGGACATTAAAAAAATTAAGTACGGATTAAAATATGGTGATATTGATTTACCATCTGCCCCAAGTGACTCAAAAGGGTACCACCACAAATGCCGTAATCATTTCATCGCGGTGATGAGTTAATATTTAAAAAAAAGAAGAAGATGAACAAGCCAGTATGTCTTCTGTAACTTCGCATCAATCTTCCTCAGTTGAAGACAGTATCAGCGAACTTTGGTTTGAGGGTGATCAATCGCCAGCCTACGTTGATGACATCGTCGTTCAACCCGTACACCTGGAGAAGGAAATGGATGTGACAGGTATATATATGTAAATATAAATCAGGATAGATTTATCGAGGGGTAATATATAAAAATATAAATAGAAAAGTTATTGGGTATAGCCCTCAAATTGTTGTGCAACCGTAGACACGTGTTTCTTATAACGATTAATCGCAGTTGAGGCAACCGCAACATTTTAATAACTTTTATTTAATTTTACAGATGAAGAAGACGATGACGATACACAAGGAGATGACTATGAATGAAAAAGCGTGGCAGCATTAATGTTTGAGGTATACTTTATTATTGTTTAATCAACTAATTGTGAATGAGATCGCTGCAAGACATGTATTGATAACTTTGACTTCATCTTATAGATCTCAAGAATTATCGGATAGAGAAGCCAACAATCCGAGAAACATTGATGTCAATATTTCATACTTAAAATAGTTTTTTAATTTTTATTATATAGAATTGATATCTTTTTTTCATAACGAGTTATAACAATTATTTTCATACATAAATATTAAGAATAATTATCAAGATATCTAGCCGTTTCTGTTACTGTGTCTTTGATTGAATAGTAAAACATAAACAATTAACATAGTGAATGTTGATACTGCTTAAAAATAATAAACAATAATGAATAAAAAATGTTCTTCCTTTTACCCATAACATATGACGTGCAACGTTCATAAGAAAAAATAACTGTTAGCATCTGATTGACCGTGCGCGCATTTCTCATTCTTTATCGGCGCGTGGCAAGGTGTTCAGCATAATAGACCGTCAGATAACGACAGATTTTGCTGACTTATTTTCAGGAAATTATGTCAGTGTTGAGCCCAAAAAATGAAAATTCAGCGATCGGACGTGTGCTAGTCATATAGAAAATTAATTTTCCTTTTGCAGAAAAAATTTCTTTTCTTTTCATTTTCTCGTTTATGACATTTTAACACATGAATAGGTATAACAATTTAATAATGAAGAACCAAAGCCATAAGATTTGCACGTGCTTATAGGGTTGAAATACGGACGCGATCTTGTGAAAAAATAGTTGGTTGCTGATGCATTTTCTCGCTTATGGCAATCAACAGAATGAAATTTAATATCGTTAGGAACCCGATAAAAATTTCCCATAAGCCGGTCAGTTGTTGAAGTACATTTTCCGGACGGAAAATTTCGTGAATTTTTTTTTCGTTTTCCGGCAAACTTTCTCGTTTATGGCATTTGAACCATATGATTCTGTTGATGGATAGACATCATAATAAAATTCCCATAAGCTTTGCATGTACCTCAAGAAAAGCCATAAGTTGTAAAGTTGTAGGAAAATTTGTGGAAATTTTTTCATATTATCGTTGATGGGAATTGGCATGTGAGAAGAAAATAGTATTTCAAGACCAGAAAAAAAAGCCATAAGTCGGAAACATGATATCGATGTTTTATACAGTGTGGCCCATTTAAAATGGAAGCACCCTTATAAATCATACTTTTTTCAACAGATTGGAACGCTTTTTTTTCATTAGGTACATAATCAAAAAGTCCACTGGGACACCAAATTTCATGAATAAATCTTCATTTTCAGGGCCAACTATTCTTTTTTTTTTGAGGTAAAAAACTGAAAAGTTTAGCAATTTCTGGGAAGAAATCAGACTACACCACTGGAATTGTGACATGTTCAAATGGTTAATTTTTGAATTTTGTTGGAATTCGTTCATCGATAAAAAAGTTATGGGAGAATTAAATTTAAAAAATATGCCGGTTAAATCAACCCACCATTTCAATTTCTATTCTTATCCAAAATTCAGAATACACCTCAGGATTCAGGAAGTCTCAAAATATCACTGATCAGAATTTCATAAAAATCTATTGATAAATAATAATGAAAAATCATTAAATAAAATGACATTTTCATGAAATTCCATCAACATATTTTACAAAATTTTGTTATCCTCTAATTTTCTTATTTATGAATAGATGTTGATGAAATTCTGACCAGTGATATTTCGAGACTTCTTGGTGTATTCCAAATTTTGATAAGAGTTCTGAAATTGAATTGGTAGGTTGATTAACCGGCATATTTTTAAAATTTCATTTTTTAAATTTTTATAACTTTCTATTGATGGACGAGTTTCAACAAACTTTCAACAAGAACTATCTAAAAATGTCGCGAATCCAGTGGATTGATGTAATTTTTTCTAAAAAAAATTATTTTAGATTCTTAACCTTGAAAAATGAGAACAGTTGGCCCAGAAAATGAAGAATTACTCATTAAATTTGGTGTCCTCATGTACTTTTTGAATGTCTACCTATTGAAAAAAAATCATTCCAATCGGTTGAAAAATTAAAGTTTGATATGAGTGCTTCCATTTTAAATGGGTCACACTGCATAAATAAATACAATTATTTGAAAATTCTACTGCGATAAATTAATGAAGATAAAATTGCTCATTTCTTTCTCCATAGGATTTGGCATATGCATTGCAAACTTCATACTTAGGCTATAAAAAAAGTCCGAAGTATGATAGTAATAATGGAACCAAATAATTTATTTTTTAAAATAATTTTTTATAGAGTGAAAAAAATAGTTATGGGCATTATTGTGACAAACTGATAGGGGTTGTGAAGATAATTCAAGCAATTTTGCCTCAACCCCTAAAAGTTAAAAATCTTAACTGCGTAATTCCCCCACGCCTACTGGCTTGCTGTGTCATAACCGGATGATCATTCGAATTTGAATACGGTACATCAGATTATTGAAATAATGTGATTATGCCCATTACCTGTTTATTGTGACTATGTGACACGATGTGGTGAATCAAAGTTCACAAAAAAGTAAACACAGCAAGCCAGTGTGCGCAGGAATATAATAAACACTAGTTCGTTTCCCCACCACCTTAGAGGCAGAGCTTCCGGCGCGTTTTTTTCATAGTGGCCTGCCCTCCAGGCCTAGTTCACCTTTTAGAAGTGAAAGTTCCAGAATAATAAATTGCTTCTATGTCTAAATGAAAAATCGAACTCATTTCCAGATTAGAAGCAGTTCTGGACCATAGGTTGAAATCGATTTGCAGTGTCTTCGGTACAATTCAAATGGTGAACAGAAGGAAATGTAATATTTTGTTGGTTCCTGGACTTACAAGTACCGTTGTGACCTGAGATGGGCTGATCTTCTAGATTATCATTCTCGGTTTCTCTAAAAACTACCCATTACATAGGTTCCTTGGAATTTCTGAAAATATTTGAAACCCCAAAAAATTCTGTTCTTCAATGGATTGGTGAATCTCAAGGGTTTTCAACTGAGCCCCTGCTCCATTAAAATAATTGGGTGAATGACTGTCACCTTGAGGGGGGTGCAGGAGGGGTGATTTTTTTATGTCACAGAGTATCTTTTCCGAAACATAACTCGACGTTTTTCTTGAAAAATAATAACGTAGAAAATTAATGTATCCGTTACTTCAGGAACTCACTGTATAAAACATCGTAATCATGTTTCCGACTTATGGCTTTTTTTTTCTAGTCTTGAAATCAGTTTTTCTTCCTACATGCCAATTCCCATAAACGAGAAAATTAACAAAATTTCCTGTGTTTTTCTGCAAGTTTCCCAGTTTCATATAGTATGATAAGCACGAACTAGACTTATGGCTTTTTATATGACAGACTTTTACATTAACACATTTTCATTGCACATTATTTCGTTCACGAGAAAGTTTGCAGGAAAACGAAAAAAATTTTCACAAAATTTTCCGTCCGGAAAATATACTTCAACAGCTGACCGGTTTATGGGAATTTTTTTTCGGGTTCCTAACGATATTAAATTTCATTCTGTTGATTGCCATAAGCGAGAAAATGCATCAGCAACCAACTATTTTTTTACAAGTTCGCGCCCCTATTTCAACCCTTTAAGCACGTGCAAATCTTATGGCTTTGGTTCTTCACTATTAAATTGTTATACCTATTTATGTGTGAAAATGCCATAAACGAGAAAATTAAAAAAAAAAACAATTTTTTTCTGCAAAAGGAAAATGAATTTTCTATATGCCTAGCACACGTCCGATCGCTAAATTTTCAATTTTTGGGCTCAACACTGACATAATTTCCGGTGGTTAAAATCCCAGAAGAGAGAAAATAAGTCAGCAAAATCTGTCGTTATCTGACGGTCTATAATATTTCCGCCTGTCATTTTACACACACTATCCTAAGGGTTAAATATAACGAAAAAATGTAGTCCCAGCCCTCTATAAATAAGACGACTTTTCTTTTCTACGCACCTTTAACGTCACCTGGTACTACTTTTCCTCCAAGCAAATCGCCTGGCAATATTATTTTCGAATTTTGAACATAATTAGCTACAATAACACCAAAAACCAGCGCTCTATAAATTGAACAGCTTCAATTGATTTTTCAACCCTTTTACGGCCGTACCACGTCCACCCCCACCAATGAATAGCTGCCAGGCGTCCGAATCAATTGATAATGGTGTTAAGGCAGACTGATTAGGTGGTTTTAATCGTTCTATAAATTGCTGCCCTATTTCCGTAATTGATGAAGCACCCATTGCTTACAGGACCCATGGACGAATGTCGAGGAGGATACTCGCAATATAGCAGGCTGGCCACTGCTGGTCTCCGTTTTGGATGAACAAGATACCCCTCCTGTGTTCACTATCGCCCCTCCGACTACTACCCTCAGTCCGAGCCTGACTCCGGGTGATACGATTCTCAGGGTTCGTGCTGAAGACGGAGACAGAGGCAGCCCGAGAGATATCCGATATGGACTGGTGCCAGAAGAGGGAAATCCTTACATTACGTTTTTCAATATCGACGAGGACACAGGTGAAAATTACAACAATTACATTTATTTACAAACTGCAATTGTATCAACATAATATACAGTAGTTCTCACAGTGAACGAAACATGTGTAGAATAAGAATAATTAATTTAATTGAAAATATAAACAGGATGTTCATAAAGTCAGTTGTGGAATCATCTGCGACTGAAAGTTGGAATTTAGTCACTATTTTCCATCGTACAAGATAACCTTTCTTGGAAGAGATTCATCTTGTAAAGAGAAATATTCTCAATTGAAAATTGAACCAATACATGACTAATGTATTGGTTAAATTTTCAATTGAGAATGTTTCTCTTTACAACAAGAATAATTGGTTTAATAACAAATATTTTTCAACATTCTACGTTTTTAATAAGGACTTAAAAGATAATAGTACATCAAACAACGAGGTTTGAAGACGACTCTTTGCACACGAATGAGACAAGTTGATGGACTGAGCCGAAGGCGAGTTCCGCAAGTTGAGCGAGTGTGCAAAGAGGTTTTCAAACGAGTTTTTTTTACTAAACTTTCAACACGACTGCAAATAGAAACCACACAAATTTTATTTTTCGCAGAATCCGACATTTTCTTCAACAAAATTTGAACATTTATTCAAGTATCCAATCTACAAAACCTAAGAGCCGTAATGGATGCTAACTTGAAACATTGCAGAATCTTGACGTTGTCAGGAGAGAACCAAAGAAAATCACACTGAACGAGAAATGCGTGCGCAAAGATGGCATATCCGTGCGCAAAGTGTTTTTCCAACGACAACAGGAAAGTAACGTAATAACGTATATCGCACTGTTCAGTCCCACAGAAAGTGGCTTATATCCACAAGCGTGCGGAATACTTTCCGCACAGGTGAAAAGGTGATCGATGAAAATTTTTAACTGGGAAGATAGAGCATTTCGAGACATAAATACTGGAATAAAATTTTTTTTTTTAAATCCACAGATTAGCAAATTGCAACACGCAGTGTATAAGTAAAAATAGAAGCGTCTTGAATTAGTGATAAATTGGCCGATCTAATAAAAATATTAAAATATGTACTATATTTTTCGAAGGTATTATTTTTAATCGTAAATACCTGTATAATGATCGATCGATCAAATAAATAGAGTATAACGCCCTATATTTTTATAAAAGGTACATAATTGTTTTAAATATATATGCTTTTATATTCGAAAATATTTTTCGTGAACAATGGCGGCCACTTGCAAATGCTCAAACCCGCAAATAAATATGGCGTTGAGTTATACAATAATTATGTGTCAATGAAAACGTAAAATTGTTTTTTTATTCTATAAGAAACGTTATAGAACCTAATGATTTTATAGAGCTGTTTTGAATGGCACTATAAAACAATATTTCCGGAACAAACCTACCTTGATTTTGTTTATTTCAGAGAGTGCCACATATTGTTTTTTTTTATCCTGGTTTAGGGGTGATCATGTAAAAGGCACCGAAAGAATTATAATGCTTTTTTACATGATACATTTCCATTGTCTTATTGGGCACCAAGCGCTTATTCTAAAAATGTTATATATAGTATTTATTGCGCGCACACTGTAACGTTTTCGTTCAAAATTTTGCCCTCTAAACTGTTTATAACCGAGTAAGCGACGCCTTTATAGGAAGACTATAAAATAATGTTATACTTAAACAATTGTCTCTATCCAAAAAAACTGTTTTATTCATTACATTATAAAGCTTTTATACAGCTTGTATATAACTGTTACAAAACTGCATTTTACCGGAGAACTATATAATCATTATAAAGCAGTAATGTTATTCTGGACTTCCATTGTCTAAAAAAGAACAAACAAAAATTCAATTCTGTACAATTTTTATTCTTGTTGCTTGTTAAAGAGGAGAAACATCAAAGTCAGGGATAGCGGATCATGTCTGGACGACCCAACAGTATAAAATGGACTGACGCCGAAGTCATCCATAAAGAAGAGGGCTGGTATAGAAGGAAGTTTAAAGAGAGTGCCTATATCATGAACAACAAAGTTTTCAGTCAAGCTAGCATATAAATCCGTAATGTGTGGAAACCCTGAAATTGCGATAAGAATTAACAATGCTGTACCGGAGGGGCCCGGCACTGTAATTAACAAGCTTACCTGAACACCAGCAAATTACCCCTGGGCTAATGACACAAAATTAGCCATAGCATATATAAGAAGTATCCTTTAGATTGTCGCATTTATACACTTGATAATGACTGTAGATTTTAACAGTTGAAACGTCGTGAATACAAATTGCAGAGATTTGAATTTTTCTTTGTTCTTATTTAGACAATGGAAGTCCAGAATAACTTTACTCTAAGTGAAACATTGTCAACCACTTTCAAACAAAAGCATTATAAAGCACTTAAAACACTCTTTCAAAACGGTTTTGAATCGGTCTTATAATGTGTTTTAAACTTATTTTATGCCAAAAGCAAGCTTCAATTTTATAATGCAATTTTTTAACAATTTTATTTTTCAATAAAGCAATGATTTTGCTACTTGAGCATTGTTTATCATCTACATAAATGATTTGTAAGCATTTATTGATACTGCAGACGTTTTTATGTATACAGATGACTCCACTCTTATGATACAAGACAATACGCAAATATAGCAAAAATCAGAGGAAGCACTGTCACAAATGAAAACTTATTTCAACGCAAATGGCCTTAAATAGTCAATGTTGACGTCAAAAGTGCTTTATTGTCGAAGATGTAAAATCTCATGGTCAGCCTAATCAAATAATGAAATACACGGACAAGGGATATGAAATATAAAATCAGAATGACTGTAGTCTACTATAGATGAGTGATTAAAATAATAAAATTACTAGATAACTGACAAACATTCAAAGAGTAAAATACACGAACCTAACCTAATCAAATATGGATAAAAACAGCTCATAGAAAAGAAATCTTCGTTTTAAAATATTTCTTTGTATAATTCCTCCAACGAAATGCATTATCTGAAAGTAGCTCCTTGAGGGCATTTCAAATATACAGATAAGGATCGGCAAGTGATCGAACATTTTTTTGGCGTTGTATATTATAGATTTTTTTGTCCGCTTGCTCCTGGATATTGGTAAAGGAATCATGTGGTTGTAATGTCTTGTATTATAATTGGAAGTTGAAATAATTTCATGTCGGAATTTTCTGCAGATCAGACATCCTACTTCCATTTCAGATATACAAGTCAATGTCATGATTCTGTGGGTTTTAAACATGATGATTGATGGTTTCGTTTTGCAAATGTAACATATGGCTCTCTTTTGAATGACGAATACCGAGTTGAGTAAAAATTGAGAACTGTTATCCCAAAAACATATTCCATATCTCAAATGCGAGTCAAATGAAGCAAAGTAAGTAGATTTTGCTGCAAAAATTCAGTTTTCTCGCAATAACCCTAGTTGCAAAGCATCCAGAAGCCAGTTTTTTGCATAAGTACGAGATATTAGTTTTGAAGAAGAGATCCTCATCCATATAGAGTCCAAGAAGCTAGTGGTGAAGCACCTATAAAATTTTCATTGATCCTGCATTTGAGAGTTAAGATGGGTGTCTTCGAGAAATTGAGAGACCATTTATTCGCATCGCAGCATTTCTTAACTCCTTCCATGGTTGCCGCAGCGAGATCATTCCAGTTCAGTATTGTTCTTCCTATGCCATACTTTTGTCGTATTATCTGCAAATAGAGTAAATTTTCCTTCTACGTTAATTGAGACCAGATCGATGATATACTTATAAGAGAAACAAGAGCGGACCCAGCATCGAGCCTTGGGAGACCCCACACGACATGACTTGAGACTTACATCCAACCATGTAATGAGACTCTTTGGGCGCGCTTAGATAAATAGTAGTGGAGCCATCTCCATAAAACAAAGAGTACAACATTCACAAGAAATGAAGGAACATCTTCTGAAACAACATTAAAGTAGAGCTACTGGGTTTTCATATCGATTCGCAACTGAATTGGAGAGAACACATTAATGGAATACAAAAAAAATATCCAAGAGCCAATTTGTGCTAGGACATCTCATATAAGTTTTATCATTGGATGTGCTCAAGACCGCATACTATGGTACACTGCCATATGGTTATGGAATATGTTATATTATCTTATGGAGACAAGTCCAGCTTGTCCCCTGCTTATGGTGAGCCAGAAGAAAATTATCAGAACTATGGCTAAGATTAGTCACAAGGAACTAACACGCCCAGCCAATTTTCAGTCACATGCAAATATTGACACTTCCCTGAATATATACAATGCGGCTTTTTTTACCCCACCCCTATCTTAACTTTTGAACGGTTTTCGTGCAAACATATAGAACATAAACCATTTGGTATCACCGTGTAGCAAATCCTAAGAGAATTTCCGTCCAATACTTTAAAACTTAAATGTATTATATTGTAAGATGAGCAACCAGTTGTGCAACAGTTTATTGGTTTGGTTGCCTATGTTGGAGCGCAACTATCCACAGTCCTTTCATGAGTAGGTTTCTCCGTGTGTTTCTAGCCCGGCGCACGATAATAACGCTATCCTCCGTGAGATGGCGCCAGCAGCCTTGAATTGGGAATAAATAATTTTAAATCTCCCCAAAAAACTACAGAAAAAAGTAATTAGCTCGTTCGTGAAGGAGCTACTTGGTATCTCGGCCATTTCGCCTGGTTTCTCAGCAAGAAAGCCAAGTTACAAATGTTTGTTAGGAGTTTATAGAAAATTTCATCGATTTTACTTGCACTCGCATTTATTTTAGCTGTGGTTTTCACTGTGAACGTTACATCAATCGCATTAAATCGTAAGAGTGGAAATATAGGCCATTGGCAAAGGAACCGAAGTTTTTGTCCAGTCCGAACCCCAACTAAAAATCCGGTTAGTCCGGCCCTGAGAGTCTCTTTGCAACAGATACAAAATTTTTTAAATAAAAGACATTGTGGTTGTCCGATAAGGGGGGTGGGGGGGTTTATTGATTTTAAAATTTCAATTGGCATGGGGGGTCAAATTACAAGTATTTTCACAATTTCGATATCTTTGCCTTTCGAAATTTCGAGTAGTTGAAATTAACCTTCTCTCACAAAGTTGTATCGGCAATACCATTCAAATTATTTTTGTCCCATTGTTCCACACCAACCGCTCAAATTTATAGAGAGTTCTGTAATTTTTAGAGATCTATCTATTTGTGGCGTCTTTCCCCTTTAACCCTTACACTCCGGAAACACTATAAGTAGATATATGAAGTCGCCTGTGTTTCCTCCTATTATGGATAGGGTCAGAAAACATGCTATTTCTTTTCAACATCTTTCCACGTCAATTTGTAGTTTTTGATGATACTCACAATTGTGTTTGACAGGAGCATAAGAGGGACATGCACAATTGTGACACTTAAACATTTGTGAAGGTTGGGAGTCTACTGTGGTTTCAGAGCAATAACACGGAGCATTAAAAACAAATAAAATACATAACGTTTGGAATTTATTATGAAAAATTAAAAGTATCACGTTATTTAAAAAATTATGAGTCAAATAAATCCTTTCGTTCATTATTCATCAACCAGTTTTACATTATGAAATTTCAAAATACAGTTCTGAGTTTTGTTCGTACATAGATAAACCTTAGGCTTGCTGCATGAAACTCTAGATTTACCTTGATTCGAATTTACAACAAGAGGGTAAAGTTCTTACGAAAATTTAAGAGTCATTCGGCAAACTCTTTGATTTTTTTATTTGGTAATAAAAAACCTCAAATGAGCCGCTTACTCCACGTGGACTGCGTGTCATTGGTCAATATTACACAAACTGCACTGTGATTGGATATAACGTCATAAAGTTCTCACTAGAGAAGTGATGTAAAGTGAGAAATAAGATTCTGAGTGGACAAAGAGGGAAATTGTCAGTAATGTCATCAAATTTATGCAGGCAGAAGCAATGATAGGTGAAACCAGTATTCCTCTTGTGAAGGTTCAAGAACGAGTTGCTGCCGCAACGGGAGTTTGCGTTAGAAGCATTAGGAAAATTAATTCAGAAATGAATAAAATTGAAAAAGGTGAAATGGAACAATTCTCAACTCCAAATAAAAAGAGAAACAAAAAATCAAGAGTTACCATGGACAATCCTCAGAAAACATCTTTATCTTGCTAAACAAAACAACGAGGAAAATTGCTTTATAAAAAACAGCAAGCTGTTTGTTGGCAACCAAATTTATACAGCTGCCGAACTAGAAGCAACCCCAGTCATATTCGAAGATACTAAAGCAAATAGTGACCCAGGTACACCATTAAATACACGAAAACTAACCCAGAAAGAAGAAAGTGAAGAAATACCCCTCAATATCCAAAATCCACGAAGAAAAACTTCTAAACATACGGAAGCAATACACAACCCTAGAAACACTTCGAAAACAGATGCAACAAAAAAACCGATCAAGGAAAACACCACCGAACGTCCAAATACTAGACATAATTCGATATCGAAGTAACCACCGCCCTCTCGCATTTCATCTTCAGATTTATAAATTCAAATCAAACCACATTTATATTTTCATGCTAGATTAGGTAAATTCCCTTATGTAATTCATCTGTCAATCACACTCCATGTTTTAAGAGAGTCCAAAGCTCAAAATGGATCCTTATATAAGGGACTTTGTTATAACCAAACTAGATTCGTTCTCTTTGGAAACTGTTGAAGAAGTAAAGGAAGTTTTAGAAATCAACAATCGATATGAAAATTTCAAAATTATACACAGCAACATCCGTAGTATAGCAAAAAACTTCGATGAATTCTCGATCCTCCTAAATTCACTAAATGAGTCCTTTAATTGTATAGTCCTTACTGAAACTCACATCGTTCACGATATCAAAATCTACAATATCCCTGGATACAAAACACTTTATAATTTCGGAGAGCTGAACCAAAACGACGGAGTCATAATGTTTGTTAAATCGGAAATGTACGACTCCCATACCACAATTAAACTAAACAATAGTTTCCTCCTGAAAGTCAAAATGAACATACATGACTCAATTTTTTTAATTAATGGTATATATAGATCACCAGCAACAGATATTGAATATTTTGTTGATAATTTAAATAACATTTTAAACAACGAAAACGAAAATTTCGATTACAATTTGATAATTGGCGATATAAATATTGATTTATTGAATATTTCTCGTGACTCCGAGTTCTACTTAGATACCATGAGCGAAAACGGATATGTATCTGCAATTAATTCACCCACAAGATTACAGAAAAATTCTAGCACATGTTTGGACCACATATTTATAAAATCAAAATACCACACCTATGACACAATACTACCAATTATATTTGAAACAATCGTTACAGACCACTTCACGACACTAGCCCAAATAGTTCTCAAGAATAAACAATGCGATGAAAAAAATAATATTCATTATTATAAACAAATAGATGAAAATAGGTTTTTCAATAAAATACAAAATGTTAACTGGGATGCAATCTATCACTGTTGCGATCTCGACACTGGAACAAACGACTTCATTAAAATTATAACAAAAAAAATAGATGAATGTACAAAGTATGTAAAAATAAACAACAAACACAGAAGACGGAAAAAATGGATAACCAAAGCTCTAGTGAATTCTGTGAACAAAAAAAATTATTCATATCAAAGATTAAAAAAAGACCCAAATAATAATGCCCTTATCAATGAATATAATAATTATAAGAAATCTCTTGATAAAATTATCAAGGATACCAAAACGTCATATTACAGAAACCGACTTGTAGAAGTAAGAAATGACCCTAAAAAGCTCTGGAAAACTATCAATGATGTATTGACCAATGAAGAAAATTCACCTATTAAGTCAATAATATCCAAAAACAATGAACAAATAACTGACCCTGTCGAAATAGCCAACAACTTCAATGAATATTTTATCTCTGTTGGAAAAAAGTTGTCAAAAAAAATTAATAGAAACATTCGATATTCAGAAAAAAAAAAGATGTGTAACCACTCAATATTTCTAAACCCTGCCACAGAAAATGAAATAAAGGAAATTATCTCTCAACTGAAGAACAAGAAAGCTCCCGGGATTGATAATCTGAAAGCAGAAACCCTCAAACTTGTTTCGAAATACATAGCACAACCACTTACATTCATAGTCAATAAATCACTAGAACAGGGATATTTTCCTTTATCTTTCAAAATGGCAGTGGTCACTCCAATTCATAAAAATGGAAATAAGAGTGATGTTGCTAACTACAGGCCAATCTCATTAATAACTTGCCTAGCAAAAATTTTGGAAAAGGTTATTCAAAGAAGAATCAATAAGTTTCTAGAAAAACACCATTTAATGTCAGATTCGCAGTATGGTTTCAGAGAAAATATGTCCACGCAAGATCCAATTAAAATATTAACACAAAACATCTATCAATCCTTAGATGAATCGACACCATCAATTGGTGTCTTTATAGATCTGAGGAAAGCGTTCGACACTGTAGATCATACTATACTACTAGAAACCCTCGAAGATATAGGAATAAGAGGTACACCACATGATCTTTTCACAAGCTATTTGTTGAATAGAAAACAAATTGTAAAAATAGGTGACAGAGTGAGTGAAGAAAAAATCGTATCGTGTGGTGTGCCTCAGGGGACGGTGTTAGGACCAATATTATTCAACATATACCTCAACAATCTTTTCCTCCTGAATACTTACTCCAAAATTATTAGTTATGCCGATGACACAGTCTTGATCTGTAAAGATAATGACTGGTTTAACCTGAAATCGAAATTAGAACAGGATTTGAGACAGATACAGATGTGGTTCGATTATAGGCTATTATCAATAAACTTTGAAAAAACATTCTACTTACCTTTCAGTAGTTATGATATAGCCCTGCCTACATACCAAATAGCTCTCTCCGATATGGCCGTCATAAGGAATGTCAAAAAAATTAAGTACCTAGGTATAATCCTAGATAGTCACCTCAGATGGGACCATCACATTCATTACCTGGTTAAAAAATTACGATGCATTCTGTATAAATTCAAAAATATAACCAGCATTCTCAATTTCGAACAAAAAATAATGATATACAAAAGCCTAGTAGAATCACATATAAATTATGGCATCATTGGCTGGGGTGGAGTTTCCAAAACCAATCTGCATTCCCTTGAGGTAATGCAAAAACGTTTTCTCAGATGTATTCTGCATAGAGACTATGCCTACTCAAGTGACCTCCTATACGAAGAATCGGAGATATTCGATCCAAGACAGCTTTTCTTTATTAGTATAACCACAACCCAATATAAGTACAGAAATGAATTGATCATTTTGTACCATAAACATAACACCCGACACAAAAAAACTATAGTGATACCAGTCATGCACAAATCAGTAGGTCAAAAAACTATAGATACTTAGGCCCAAAACTCTTTAGCTCACTACCGATAAACCTGAAATGTGAGACAAATCCAAAAATGTTCAAAAAAAATCTCAAAAAATATATGAAACTAATACCCCGTACAGAAATAACTGAAAATATTGAGCATTAACTTGAAATTTTCAAGCTCTACTGTAGTACACTCTCCAAATACATCTCTTTATAGATATATCTCACATATATCTTACCCCAATCCCAGGTCCCTCAATACCATGATGTCTGTTTTCTACTATTGTATATAAACAATGGATTGTCAAGTCATGTATGTTCATTCTGATATTAAGTATTGAGAGTCCTCGTATGTCCTATACCATGTGCATGTCGCCACCATATGATTTTTATCATGATGTTATTCCTAAATATGTAGTCTACTATATTGAGCCCCTACTAAACATGTCTTAATTTAACTGTAATCGTTTCCTAATGCTATATTTTTATTTTCATTGCCGTTTTTCCATTACACCATGTATATTCCCCCTGATTCCACGATCTTTATATCATGTATATGTAATACTATGTTAATGTAATATGTTAATAAGTTATTTTAATCTTCAATTTAAGTTTACTGTACTATGTCCCTTACTTTATATATCTTAATTACTTTGTAATCGTCTCCCATACAAACAATTTTAACTGACATTTTAGCCTTCCTTACACACAAGCAGTTCGCTGCTTCGTAAGTTTCTTGTCTCGATTTGTTCACCATGTATTGTTTAAATGATATGTTTTCTTTTTGTTCAGAATGTGTGAATAAATTATTATTATTATTAAATTATTATTACAATGCTGATTTGGCAGTGGTCAGAGGTCATGTGATATTGTTAGTCAATTTCTGTAAGTATGTTCCTCGTGTTCTTTATTATATTTACCTATTTACCTATTTCTGATATTGTGTGGCGATGCATTCTTTTGCTAGTCGTACTTTATTTACACTTATGGCTTAGGGAAAATTATGCAATTTTCATAAACGGTCCAGTGATCACAGACAATTATATTATTCGAACAGTTCATTAGGAATTAATGAAAATTCAGATAAGAACCTACGTTCCTACGTGTTGCAGAAAAAATTCTCTCCCGATTGTACATTCCGATGATAACCAGCCGTAAACAGTTGTCGATCTTTGTCGCACATCTACTCACGCTTTCTATCGTTTGCGCATCTCAGAGGCATCCTTATGCTTGTCGACCTGTACATACCGTAATTCGTAGCGGCATAATCATATTCATAATATAAATCCTCATTCTCATCTCCCCTAACGGTAGGCAAAAATTAAAAATATATACAACATTGGATACAGAATTGAGATACCTTCCAATCGAGGTGCCACGTGACCTATTTCCCAAAGTAATTTTTTCCCCAAATGACGTCACGCTTGTGCGGATGACGTCATAAAGAATACAAGTATTGTAAACAGTAGTATTTAAGGTTACGTTGATTTTGGTGCGAATCGAATAATAACAAAATACTCATTCTTCGTATTATAAATTTATAATTAAATTAAATGTCATTATCGTTACAAACTAGTTTTATTTGATTTAAAAAACATGATTCTAAAAAACCTGGAAATGAATAGTATAAACTGATACTGATATATCTATCTTATTAACCTGATAACAGTAAACGGTTAACGGGCTCATGCAACTAGACCAAAGTAACCAAACGCGACACAACCTCAAAACTGTCATAACATCAAGTTTAAAAATCAATGTTAAAAAATCACAGTGACAAATATCAGTGTGATTCACAAAATCACGGTATCGCTCATATCTAAATTGTTGAATCGCCTCCCGGACTATAAGCACATCTGACGAACCTGTTTAATATCAATTTCAAAGAATGCCGAATGTGTCTCATTAGCATAAATACTAGTTGGGACTTTATGGCGTTATATCCAATCACAGTGCGCTATTGTCTGCAGTCCTCGTGGTTTAAGCGGCTTTTTTGTGGTTTTTTATTACCCAATAAAAAATCAAAGAGTTTGCCAAATGAGTCTTAAATAATCGTAAGAACTTTACTTTAAATATTACAGAGTAGGGCGAGTAGGCCAATGATTGAAACCATCGTATCTTTTGTCACTACAAGATAAAGGGAAAGGTATGTTTTCTTTGAATGATGTTCATCGCATTCATCATCTACATCAGCATTATCTTCTTTTGAAGGAGTAGTCCCACTCAATAAGTATTCTGATAATTGCAAACGGAAAGATAGAGTGGATCTAAAAAAAATACCTTAATATCACCTGACTTTTTTCACTAAAAGTCATTTACCTTTTTTGCAATTTCAAACCGTTCACTCCCAGCCCTCACAATCGTGAATCTTTCAAAACATATTTTCCAAGCGTTCACTCCCAACACTCACAAACGTGACGATGTTCAAAACCTTCCCTGAGATTCTAACCCTCATTTAAAATTGAATGATTTTGTTTAAACATGCAAATATACACTATTTGGAATAATCGTATGTTGAATAAACTGCAAAAAAAAACAAATATAAATAATTAGTTACGTCTGGAAGTCATACTGAAACACATGACAGAAAATTGAGAGTACCTACGCACACAACAACAAAATATATTTTGAACTGTATTTGAGCTCAACCTTAACGACAAGGTTGTAGATATGTTGTAGATATAGCAATTCCATTAAAATGAAATTTTGGTCCAAATTTCACCTATAACTACGACCCTCACATCTGTGAGTGTACGGAGCGTAAGGGTTAACTACCACGTGGCTATAACGAAAAGCAGAGTAACCTACTAACAGATTTATTTATGTCTTTCGGCATTGCATCATCGCGTTCACAATCCCCCAAAAATAAATACAAAAATACACAAAACAAACTTGTTTTTGTTGACTCAAGTTTCACAACTTTAACACTTTGCTCTCCTAATGGTTTACTGAAACAATCAAAGTCTCGCGTGTCGAAAACTTCGGCAAAGCTGTTGGATGAAAAAATTGAAAGTCTGCGTGTCGCCGCAACGGAATTTCCATTTAAATGAAACAGAAACAAGTGACGTGTAATTGATAACATGATGCACCATTCTTTTTATTTAAATTAACTAGAGTGACCCATATTTTTTCATGCCAATCGATTTTTAGTCGTCCGATAATTAATGTTATTTCGGATTATTAGCAAACAGAACTAGAATAATATGATTGATTCATAAGACTGTGTAAATGAAGATACCTATTAAGACCAGTGCTGATGGACGACAAAAAATGTAAAAGCAGGAAAAATATTAACAGCATGAGACCTACTAGAAGAGAAGCAGAATATTGTTCGAATGACGGGAAAAATGAATTGGAGTCGAAAAAACGGAGAAGGGTAGGACGGGGTGAACTTTTAGGGGTTGAATGTGATATTTCACGGTTTTTCGCCATTGACAACGAAAGTTGACCTCCAATCGAAAAAAGTTGCATGGCAAAGTTGTTGAAAATGAAAAGATCTACAACTTCTGTATCGAACATTTTTCCACATTACCTCAAATTTTCCGGAAAAATCGGAACAACCAATTTTTCATTTTTTAATTTTTTTCTGCCGAAAATTTTTCACGAAATTTGGTATAAATATAACTTATTGTGTTTCTAGTAAGCTGTAATTTTTTTGTAGCTGAATACATATTTTTTTTTGTTGACAAATTCTGAAAAAACGTTCTCATTTTCAATAGAAAAGTTTCACCGATAAAGTTCGTCTTTTCAAGCTATGTACCTACTAAAAGAGTAGCACTACTGAGGAAATTTTCTTCAGAAAAAGCAAAAGCATAAAAAAACAGATTTTCAAAAATCATTTTTTTAATTTCTGTTTAAAATTATTGAAATTACCAGTTGGAAACTTTAGAGAATAAAAATTTCATGTTACCTTTATAGGTACAAAAAATAAATAATATTTTCGATTTTCGACTTTCTTCATTATTTCAACAATTGAAATGATCACTTATAGACCTTCAAAATACCTAAAAACACCAACAATTGTTCGTGGAAGATAAGGATATTTTTTTCGATAAATTTACCTAAATCGAAAACTAGTAGTCTTCTGCAGAAAAATCATGCTCATTTGACTCCAAAAAAGACATATTCCTACAAATGTTCATGTGAATTGAATCATACAGGGTGTCCGGTAAACCTTATACAATATTGAAACTAGTGATAGACCAGATCATGACTGTTCAGAATATCGGAATTTTACCTTAGTAAAAATCTCACTGTTTTCGAGATAATGAGCATTTTTTTAATTTCTGGAAAATCACTACCCCACCTTGGATTTTTTAATGCCATGTATACAAATCGGGAAAATATTTGAATATCTTTGCTGCTGAAGATTACTGATGAGTGATGCTGAAACAGTTTTTCAGAAAACAATACAATTTTTCAAGAAATGAGGGTAAAATGACAGATTTGAGTTACACCAATTTTTTTAACAACAGTTTGACATTATTGTTTGAAAAACATAACCAAGTGGAACTGGATATTCATAACAAACGAATGCCCATTTGTCCAGGATTTACTATGGTATAAAACATACGATGATTATTTTTGGAAGGAGTAGAATTTCGATAATATTAGAGTGTGATCTTATTTTAAGCTAAAATCAACTCCATTAGACTTTGTCAGTAATGTATTTTATTTTTATGCTATCAAGATGAAATGATTAAATAATTATGAGTAATAACGAATCAACTGCGTAGAAGCATTCAATGAGATGTAATGAAGTAAATACTAATTCAAAGTTTTTTTTTAATCAACATACCCTAATAGCACACTATGTCCCAGGGACGTCCCTATTTGGTACAAATCATGTCCGAATGTCCGGGACTTAAAATGATTGTCCATGGGACGTCCGATTCAGTGCATTTTCATGAATTTCCCCAAAGGACTTCCTATGGATGTCCCAATCGGTACATCGTATAAAACGTCTCTGCGAGGACGTCTTTGGGATATCCTGGGTCGGATATATTTTATAATGTTTACTAGGACATCCATCGGACGTCCTTGTTAGTAAGTATTCTGGCATGTCTTTGAAAGGACGTCCCATGGTTGTCCTGGTACGGGACATTTAGGAACATTCCGCATGAATGAATATTGGACGTCCCAATTGGTTAATCTTAGAATATCTCCCTGCGAGGACTTCCTTGGGATGTCCTGGTTCGGATATATTTTGTAGAATTTTCTAGGATATCCATTGGATGTCCTGGTTGGCATGTATTTGGCATGTCTTCGAAAGGACTTCCTATGGTGGTCCTTGATGGATGTACATCGGACGTCATCCCAATCAGTGAATTTCAGAAAATGTCCCAGCGAGGACTTCCTTGGGATGTCCTGGATTGAACATTTTTCGGAATGTTTCCTAGGTGCATCCATCCAAAGAATACATCCCAGCTAGTGGTTTTACAGAAGAGGTATAAAATGGGCATATTTACAATAGGGCTAAACGTTACAGCGAAAACAACCCATCTGAAATAAAACCCTTTTCACTATCATTGAGGTAATCAGGGGCCATATACTCGAGTTTGTGCTTATGCCAATAAGATTCACTGTTTCACAACAATGAAAATAAAAAATTTATGTTTGTCTCTCTAGTTCGTATACGGATTGAAACCAAACAATTCCTCTATTTATGGATTCCGTGCATAAAGTTGTTTTCTGTGTTTTGTGTTCTGTGTTCAAGTGAAGTGTTGACGAATTGACACAATTGTTGAGTATTTACCAGCTATGGCGGCTTTTCTATCGTCTTTTGTGATTAATTAGTTTAGTGACTGTTCTGTAAGTTATTTTGTGTTCATTCAGTGTAGTTATATCTTTAAATGAAAATAAAAGTTTTGTTATACTATTCAATAGTTATTACTAACCTATTCAACACTGTTTTGAAAAAGATGTTTCCGTAAGACAAGTAGAGTTGTGTGTATCCTTTAAACATGTACAAAACCGAATTGAATGACTCTGGGAGAGTGCTGAGCTTACCTAGTAAGTAAATCTGGTTCCATCCAAATTGTTATCTCCAGTAATCCACAACAATATCATAATCTGAGTCCTGAAAGAGATGTAGGAACAAACACATGTGATAATTCTGCACATCCTAAGGACGTCCCAGATGTACTTTCGATTGATGTAATTCGGGGACGTCCAATGAACACCCCAGGTGGATGTCGATTGAATATCCTTATAGGACGTCCAATTTTGGTGAGAAGTCGAGACATTGGTGCTTCCCACGGATGTCCAATGGACGTCCGCGGTACCAATACTGCACGTCCTAAGGACGTACCAATATTGCACGTCCTAAGGACGTCCAAGGTGGTCCAAGGTGTACTTTCGATTGATGTAATTCGGGGACGTCCGATTAACATCCCAGGTGGATGTCCATTGGATATCCTTATAGAACGTCCAATTTTGGTGAGAAGTCGAGACATTGGTGCTTCCCACGGATGTCCAATGGACGTCCGCGGTACCAATTTTGTACATCCTAAGGACGTCCTGAATGTCCTGAGAGGATGTCCTATGGATTACCATCGGACTTCATGGTGCTATTAGGGTACACTATAAACCACAATAACGATTATTCAACATCGCACTGAATAATATTACAAAAATGTTATTTTCCATCCACTCGTACGCATAGACGACATATTTTCAAGAAGAACCTTTTCAAATGCGTTATAGGTTATAGCCCCCAAATCAGCGATTCTATGAGCGGCATTGTGCAATCGGATATAGTTCTGCATAAAGCGCTGCTGCAGCAGTAGCACTACCTCCACATTGACCATAAATGTAGTGCATATGCGCATATTCTCGGGGAGTATAACGTTTGTACGGCATGACAAAGAAATGAATACCACTGAATGAAACAATTGGAATAATTTCAAAAAACTACGGTAGAAGTCACAAGTTGTTCAAACAAAAGTTTTTAATTTTCGACAAGGATTCATCTCTTAAAAATGTTTGCACTTTTTTGGTTACACACTGTATATCTGTCGGTCTCTGAAACTTCGTTGGAATCTAGATGTTGGACAATATTACAAGAATTCGTATTAATCGGTGCCATGTCGGATGATCGACATTTCATTTCGATAATTTTATTAGGCCTAATTACATGAAAAGTTAATTTTATTGACATACTATTTAATGCTACCAAGCAGTCTATTCTTTATTATTAATAATTATTTCCTCATTTAATCTTGATAAAATCTAAATAAAATAATTTTTGGGCGTAAGTATAAAAGTTGATCAAATAAATGAATATTTTGGAACCTTTGGTGTAAATACAATTCAAGAAAAAATTAAAATACCCAAACACCAAAACTACGTCACAATCTTAAAAGCTTACATTTAGCTCCTGAAGATGCGAAACGCGAGTCGAGTGTGATTGTGACGTAGTTTTGGTGTTGGGTAGTTTCCTTTTTTTCTTGAATAAAAGTTGATAGAAGCCTAGATTAAAACCACGCCTAATTCAATGGAAACCACTTCTTCCAAAAATAATTATAGTTTGTTACCATGGTAGAGTCTGGACAAAATGAGCATTCTTTTGAAATGAATCTCCACTTCCAATTGGTTATGTTTCTTTCAGATAATAATGACAAACTTTTTTTAAAAAAATTGATGACACTCAAATGTCATTTTACCCTCATTTCTTGAAAAATGTTTTCACTTTCTGAAAAACTGTTCTGTACGTCTGAAATCATCACTCATCAGTAATCTTCAACAGCAAAGATATTTGGATTCGTGCCAATTTGTATACATGGCACTCAAAAATCCAAGGTTAGGTAGCGATTTTCCAGAAATTCTTAAAATGCTCATTATCTCGAAAACGGTTATATTTTTACAGAGGTGAAATTCCGATATTCTGAACAGTCATGACCTGGTCTATCACCAGTTTCAATATTGTACAAGGTTTACCGGATACTCGAGGAAAAATTAAATACTGAAAAATGGGTTTTCCGCCATTTTGACGGTTAATTTGAGGGTTACGTCGAAAGATCTTAGTGGCAAAAGTTTTAGATTTTTTTATTATCTACAACTTTTTTTTCGAACATTTTTTGATAAGAAGTCACGTTTCGAAGCAAATCGCAAAAAACTGTTTTCAACCCCTGAACTGCATCCCATTTTCACCATTTTGAGTGTTTTCATATTTAAATATTTTTTTACCTCAAAGTTGGAACCTCTACAATATTCTCCACCTGGTCCTTGCCTGTTACTTTCTTCCTTATTTTAGGCGTTTAAAATTCGTATTGGCACCAGCCTAACTAGGAGCCGCCCCCTTAAAGAGGTTGAGAAAAATAAATATTTTGCTGCAAAAAAACACCTAATTCAGAACATGAAAAGGTATATTTCCAATAGATTTTGCGATAAACATACAATTTTCATCCAAAAAAATTAAAACAGGTTTTCCGATTTTTCCTGAAAATTTGGGGTTATGTGGAAACATCTTGACCACAAAAGTTGTAGATCTTTTTATTGCCACAACTTTTTCATTTACCTTTTTTTGTAGGAGGTAAATTTTCGATGCAAATCGTGAGATAACCATTTTTAACCCCAAAAGGTCACCTCCATTCTCCCTTCTATCATAATCAAATCCTTATTTCTGTCCTTTATTATTTTTTGAGGCAACATGAAGTTTTTATTTTCGAAGGGTTTCAACTGTTAATTTCAATAATTTGTGTTTGTGTGATTAATCTTAGCCAAGCAATAATGAATTATAGTTGCTATATAAGTTTGAGAAGAATGGACGAAGTATAGTGTTAGGGATGCGCGAATTGTCAAATTTGCATTTTCATTATATAACAAAAATAGCCGTCCTCTACCCGCACAGGCTATGCCTTTTGATACACCCTTCGAGTGTTTATGAGGAAGTATTATTATTATTATTTACTATTATTATTATTGATAAAAAAATTGTCAGTCTCTAGGGCGCCAATACTTCTGAAAACTATTCACTACAAAAATTTCATATTTATCATTATTCAGTATGCAGGAAGTTTAGGGAATCTGACAACGTTGCATTGTACTCATATACAGTTATTAAGACTCATTGTTGATTACATGAAAGACATTGATACTAGCTACTCTTTGTTATGAAAAAAGCCATTTAGTTGTGGGATAACTGGATTGAAAAAAAAAATTGTTGATATTAATATTTTGAATGCACAAAAGATATTTTTTAAACAGACAGAGCTGCAGGAGGCATTTTTGCGAAGAAATAATTACTTAAAAAATGTGTCGGATCACAAACATTCATTTGTGGTACGTGCGCAAATAGATAGAGAAAGACGCAACCTAACCGTATTGTAGGTATAGTCGGGTAAGCTCGGTTAGGTTTGCATAAGGTCGGGTCGGTCGGGTTAAGTTATAGTCACTAATGGCGAAAGAAAATAAGATCGCAGCGCCACCTATAGCAAGACTTTTAACTACGAATCACGGACAAGGTTTTTGACTTTACACGTGTTTATATGGCGTTTTGACGATCTGTACTCCTATTTTCAAACAATTTGTGAAAATTTGTGATTTCTCGAACTGAAAAGTGATTGTGTTTCTATTGAAAGACTCTAAAGATCGTTTCAGTCAGGTGATTTAAAGGAATTTCATCTCCGATTAGTTTTGAATGCTTCTGCAATTCAAGGTTGCATGGCGTTTTGATGATCTATTCTCCTATTTTCAAACAATTTGTGAAAATTTGTGAATTCTTTAACTGAAAAGTTATTGTGTTTCTATTAAAAGACTTGAACGATAGTTTCAGTGTAGTTTACAAATATTTTACGTGTTTTTTGAAGTCATGATTTGTGAGTTATCGATCTGATTCATTCTGTTGATTAAGGATATTTCTATACTCGTTTTCTGTTTCTGTTCGTATTTTTTTGGTTTATACTGTTAATAGACTGCCAAATATGGGAAAATACAATCCTAGTTGTTCAGTCCCAGGATGCAGGACATATGGCAAGAAGGAAAATGTGGGATATCACAAATTTCCTCCAAAAATAAAAGCAAGGTTAAAAAATCACCAATTGGTTCGACCAGATTGAAGAAATTGACCAAAGGAAAGCATGGATTTTGAAACTGAAAATTGGCAAGCTAAATAATATCGAAAGTATTTGCTTGTTTGACAAACAGACTGATGAATGAATCAGATCAATAATTGATCGCAAATCATGACCTCGAAACAAGTAAAATATTTGTAAACTACACTGAAACTATCGTTCAAGTCTTTTAATAGAAACGCAATAACTTTTGAGTTAAAGAAATCACAAATTTTCACAAATTGTTTGAAAATAGTAGAACAGATCATCAAAACGCCATACAACCTTGAATTGCAGAAGCATTCAGAACTAATCGGAGATGAAATACCTTTGAATCACCTTACTGAAACGTTCTTTAGAGTCTTTCAATAGAAACACAATCACTTTTTAGTTATAGAAATCACAAATTTTCACAAATTATTTGAAAATAGGAGTACAGATCGTCAAAACGCCTTATAAACACGTGTAAAGTCAAAAACCTTTGTCCGTGATTCGTAGTTCAAAGTCTTGCTATAGGTGGCGCTCCGATCTTATTTTCTTTCGCCAAAAGTAGGTTATTTTATGTAAAAAGTGCTCTTTATTTGTTTGTCCGTATGTGTATTCATATTATGTTTGCGAACATGTCCGTGATCTTCTCGTCCTTTGAATTTTGCTAGTTACCATTGTTTCAAATGGGGAGTTATAGTGTTGATGGGAAAATGTAGTGGTTATATCAACTCATTTTTCATCCTTATTCACTAAAATATTCCATGTGATACGTGAATTAAATATTTCTGTAATTACAATGACAATGTCGCAAAATAAGCTTCGCCTTCATGTTATTCTATTGTTTTGAAAAGTTGGCGGCAAGTGATTTCCAATAACATAACAGATATTCACTAAACAAAACACCATGAATTTGTTGATTTTGTTATTGTTAAAAGAAGGTAGAAGTTTTTGATAAAAAACTATTTTTAAAGAAAAGAAAAAAGTGTAAAACTGGTGAATTAGAGTGTGTATAATGTGCTGGTGAAAATAAGGAGGCATTTGAGTGTTTTTTAAAAGAAGAAACGTGCTAGAAAATGCCAGTTATCATTCAAAAAAAGGCCCGTATCTCCGAAAGTACTTGAGACCGCCAAAAATTTCATTTGGATTTTTTGTTCAGGAGGTCAAAATACGTAAGTTCCAAAATATTTTTTTTTAAATTCAGATGGTCAATGAAACGGAAGTTTTACCCAATCTAGAAACAAGTACAAGAATAATTGCTGAAGCTCTCAATTCTACTCAGTCCGCAGTTAGTGAAAGGCATTATAAGTATCAGTTTCCTGTAAATGTATGGGCGCAATAATTGATAATTGCTTCATAGGCCCTTTATCTTTCTTTCCGCTCCGACTGAATGGCGCAACTAACAGAGACTTTTTAGAAAACTAATTGCAGGGACTACTCTGGCCCATTTTAGCTTTGTAGCCAGGGAATTCCTTAATACTATCTATCCAAATCGATGGATCGGTGGGGGTGTACAAGAACCTAACCAAGGTCCTCAGATCTAAAATAGATTTTCAGTTTTGGGGACATTTGAAGTCACTAGTTTATAAAACTCTAGTAGCGAACGAGGAAGATTTAACAAACCCAATGAAAGACGCCTGTGAAACAATGAGAAAAACACCAATAATTTTTAAGCAGGTACGAGATTCAACGACTAGTAGACTGATCTGTACTTTCGCTGAAGGGGACTCTTCAACAATGGACCTTTACATTTACGAAAAATAAATTTCAAAACTCCTTTAAATGGATAGTTTCTAGTCTGAAACGTCCATTTAACAAAGAGTTGCACTAAAATTTTTTCATTTTGAAAAAATATCACAAGTGTGCCGCTGACGTTCATCGGAATCCACGTTCCGAAATGGGCAATACCGTTCTCCTTAAAAATATAGCTTTTAGCTTGATGCAAGCCATTGAGAAATAATTAAAACTTCGTCACTTGATCAACTCAGAGAAAAAATCCACATATTACCTATTTTTATTGTATTTATAGCTTTCAAATTTTCTGAACGGACCTTCCTTTTGATAAAAAATGAGCATTGGCAATACCGCAAATCGTAATAACCTCCGAGCAATAAAAGACATAGATATGCCATTTCTATAATCACAACAAACATTTGTTATGAAAGCTCCATAACACTATCCTTTGTTACAGATTGTGGGTGAGGGGTAAAACTCCGAGTTCGGAGGGGGAGATTTGTTATTGTTATGATATTCGGACGTAAGCGTAGAACCAGTGGCGTGCTAATACATTTTCTCATGTTTCATTTTTAATTAAAAATATGTATAATTAATTAGAAACGGTCGGTGCAGAGAAATTTGTTCTAACATGTATTGATATCGATAGAAGACCACATGCCTGGTTAGAAAGCACGTGTGTTATCAAGATGTCAATCCTGACGTCTAATGCTTGGCGGAAGTGCTGTAGGTTTCCCTAAGCTAAAAGGTGAATGCGCTACCAATAATTTCTAAGTCACAACGGGGGCAAATAATAGCCGCCATGTACCCTCACAGGCTATGCCTTTAAGAACACTCTACGAGTGATGTCAGTAGAGAGTAACATATTTTATTACGATGAATAGGTACAAAAATAAGTGTCAATTGTAAATGACATGAGAATTGTTAAAACTCCATGTGTACTACCATGGCATACACTATTTTTTCTACGATCTTTTAAAAATTGATCTTTTAAAAATTGACAATTGTGAACGCAGAAAGATAGTAATTATTGCTGTGTGGCAATAGAAACTAAATTGCTTCAAAGCAATTCAAAAAAGTAAAAACGTCAAAATATCGAAATCTTTGAATCACATTATTGAACTATAATATACACTTCATATACGATATACATGAATTACAATACACATTAGAGTTTACGCATGAACTATAATACACATATAAGAGATTACATTCAAATTTATGATGAAAATTTATCATTGAAATACGCATCCAAAGTGTAGTAAGCTAGTAGCTCTCTAACTCTTCTTGTGGTGTTTTTTTCTGAATTCATGTTATTGATATTCTGAGGCAGATGATTGAAATTTTTTTTAGAGTTGTCAAAAAGTTATTTCTTAACTTGGCAGATGATTGAAATTTTTTTTAGAGTTGTCAAAAAGTTATTTCTTAACTTGGCAGATGATTGAAATTTTTTTTAGAGTTGTCAAAAAGTTATTTCTTAACTTGTGTGGAGTTAGGCTTGGGAGCGGTCGATATTACAAGTCTGTCGGTAGAAAATCGATAATTTCTTATGTAGTTATTATTTAACTTCTTGCATCTCCAAAAGAATTGAAGAAATTCAATGAGGGATCTCCCGAAATTGAGAAGGAGTATGGGCTCCCTCAAGAGATTAAAAATACTACTGAACCAATTGATTAGATTTCAAACCTGCGATGATTCACAGTGTTCCATTCACAGTAAAGAAGTTTACGTCCACGTCCGGTTTTACCAGAAGCGATACGTCACTGACAATATTCCAGATCGATTATTCATATTGACATATGTGATATTTCTTGTATATAAAATATTTTATTCAAATGGGAATATCGACAACTTCTGATGAACGGATAACCTACGTGATAATCCCTGTATGTCAGCAAAACATTCCAATACCCATTAGATATAGCTAGTGGCTTATGATTTGAATTTGGTTAATGAAGAGTTAAGTTTGCTTACTTACTTACTTACTATTTAGTATACCTACATTTCAACAAATTTTTTCCTAGTTATTGATTGGTGATCGTTCAGTCGATTTACATAGTAAAATAGTTTTTTTTTACAACTACAAATACTATATTTTTGTCTCAAAATCGGGATGAAAATGAGCAAATTCAATGAAAATGAACTTATTAATACCAATGAAAAGGTCAACTATGGTTTATGCCATGTTGCGACGCCCATGGTTTGATTTGACAAGACGACGAATAAGTCGTAAACGGACGTAAACAAACATGATCGCCAAGTTAAGAGTGAATATAATACGGAATTCCAACCTGATCACCGAGTGCAAACGAATGTTTCCGACAATGCCCTTTTTAAACATAATTCGTGCTGAGATGTTTGTAAACAACTTCGGGTATGTTGCCTTAGAAAAAGAGACAGAAAAGCCCTCTCTATATCTTTTATTACTCGGAGGTAATAACGTGCTCATTATTCATCATCATCATCATTTTTTGATAGTTCAAGGTCTTTTTTGCAATGACCAAAATTTTACAACTTTCTTTGAACTCTGCTTTGAATACAATAATACACAGAGTTTATTCACTGCTTCGAAACACATTTTACGACGCGCTTCATCTTAAGGTGCATGAAAAAATTGTTTACCTATTAGAATTTTCACTGGTGTTCAGAAAACCGGGTACAAAGTACTTTTTCGACATGTTCACAGTGATACAGAAACAGGAACTAAGAAAACTGTAGAATACAAACAACAAAAATTTTCAAAACTTTGAAAACCACATTAACCTTAATTAAGAAATCACGTTGGGCCTGTTCGTGTGCAGCATATATATTTTATGGAACTGCTTTACTTGTATCCAATTTTAATGTAGGCAAACGAGTTAAACAGATACAAACAATTCTTATTGGTTTGCTCCGTGAAACAGACGAACGAACCCATCTGGTATCAAATGACACCTGTCATTCGACTCATTATATTTTAATGAGAATTTGAGATTCCATCATGCACAACTTTCACAACGTTGTCAAGTCAAGTTTTGATGAACGTGACGCCACGAATCACTTTTCTTCTGATTGTAGAGAAACTAGCTGCCAGAAAGAAAAATAAAAAAATCCCGAGTGATATTAGCGTATACACTTTCTCATTACAGTGTTATCTCATATCTCGTGGAAAAGTCCATTCATTTGAATACAATTTAGTTTCCTTCATTTTATTCTATTCTACATATTCAAAATTTCTTGAAATAAATTGTTGATATTTCTTGCGAATTTTATTAGAACAAACACTGATTTTGCATTATTTATATCGCTTAAAGATGTCATACAGAGACATATCTACCCAGAAGTAATGACCTCTTCAAACGAGTAAAAAGTAATAGAATAGATGGCGTCTAACTACTGATCGACAAGCGTAAGGATGCCTCCGAGAATTGGTTGCGCAGTAGACAAAACCCTGGAGTGGGGTAGGAGCTCAATCGCTCTGCCTTATTAAACAGTACTCGATCTTTGTCGCACATCTACTCACGCTTTCTATCGTTTGCGCATCTCAGAGGCAACCTTCCCATATAGCACACGATGTCCAGTGGACGTCCATTTTGTGTCCAATATTGATCCAAACGTCCAGGGACTCGATATGGATGTCCAATGGACGTTCTATTCTGGATGTGCTTTGTACATTGCGTATAGTACGTCTTATGGATGTTCAATGGACGTAAAATATTGGACCAACACGAAATATCAACTGGAGAACAATTTTGGATGTACAATAATGGACCATAATAATCGAAATATTACTTATTATACGGATATGTACGTCCATTGGACGAACAGTACTGGATCAACCTGATACGTCCATAAACTGTACGTATTTGGATGTATATCTCAAACGTTCAATATTGGACCTGATCTGTACGTTCAATATTTTACGTTTTTGTACGTCCATTGGATGAACAGAACTGGATCAAATGGAAATTTCCATAATTGTACGTTTACGGATGTACACCGAATGTAAAATACTGGACCACATAGGTACGTTCATTATTGTACGTACATTGGACGGACAACACCTGGTCAACTTGAAATGTCTTTAATTGTACGTTTTCTGATGTACACGGAATGTAGAACCCTGAACATGATTTGTACGTTCAAAAAGCTACGTTTTAGAATGTCCTTTCTATGAACAAAATTGTGTGATTTGGAAATTTACATTATTAGACGTTTACGATTGTACACTGAATGTAGAATACCGGACCATACAATATGTACGTTGCATGTGACTTTCTGTCATTTTGAACTTCCCGCCATAAACAGTGACACATATCACTTTGCCCATTCGCCGTTTATGGGTGTGATGCTATTTGATGTTTCGTTTGTTTTGCTTCTTAGTCCGCCATTAAATATTATTATATTGTGGTTGTTACTGTTATTGTTGGTTGTTGTAACTGTTATTGTTGTTGTATTGTGAGTTTTGTGAATATTTTTGAGACTTGTTATTGTTAGTAGTTTGGTGAAGATCGAAGTGTGTGAAAAAAACAGAGGTTAGGTTAGGTTCAATGAATATATCAATAAATGTTGAAATAGATATTATATTATTGTTGGAAAAACCTGTAATAATGGCCACAAAAGGCCATGAGCCGCAGTGAATGGACTTGTATAGGTACTTTTAAACGTAACCTAACCTGTAAGTCTGAAAAAGATGTTTTTTTCTAAAAATGTGGCTGGAACTTCCGATACAGGTCCTGATGTTTGCTGCTGCTGTCCAGCACGTAAACAAATTGTTCAGACAGGTATGCAGGATAGTTCAATTCAGTTTGGAATGAATACTTCTGATTCAATGAAATTTTTTGATTCAAACTGAATTTTACAGGGAGTTGCAGAACACTAGAGTATAGTGACAACAAGAAAAGACAGAAGAATCCGTCTCCAAATGGCTCAGAAGGGTAAATGAGAGAAAAGGGCGATAATACTAGTCTAGCTCTTTTTGTTCATGATACTTTATATTTGGAAATGTGCATTAATAATATGTAAATGTGCATTTTGATACGTATTTTTTTTGTTTGTTGAATGTGTGAAATGAGAGTTCGGAAGTTCTCACTTTTTGTTCTGAGGTTTGATATTTCATTTATATTTAATTTTTTGTTGAAAACAAGAGTGGATTTTTATTTTAGAATATTATTCTTTTTTTTAATGAAAATATAGTCATATCTATTGAAAACTGTTATAAGTAATAAAATAAGTGAGTTATTACCAGATTCTTATTTTATTGAAAAACTTTTACCTGTGAAATTTCAAGATCCATATTGTACTTCCAATAGACGTCAACTGGGTCCTATTTCCGTATATCCCATGGACGTTCTTTGTGTACGTCCATTGGACATCCTCAGCGTATGTACATACGATGTTATATCCAGTGTATCTGGACATTTAGTGGACTTATAATGGACATTTATGGAGGTAACTGGACGTCCAGTGGACGTCCTTGAGATCCATGTTGTACATCCACTGGACATACATTAGACGTACATGTGCTATGTGGGTTACGCTTGTCGATCTGTACTTATTTAAACGTTGAATTCATTTCCTATGCAATCATGTGAAAAATGCAAAATAGTGGTAATAACTTCAACATCCATCGATTACCGAATAATCAACTTGAAATTTTCAAGTCCAAATATCTAGAAAACGGTTTATTATAGCAACTTCTAACAAGGGTAGCTTTTTCACGTGGATAGGATAGAAGAATCGATTTTTCACTAAAAAATGTGCTAGAAGTACGATCAAAAAAGTTTTGAATCTTCGAAAAATAAAGACGTGTAGGTGGCGCCCCCTACGAGTAAGAGCAATAATAACACGAGGTTCGAATTTGACACCCCAAAAAACCTTTCAACACCAATTTTCGTTTAATTATATAAGGTCAGTATTTCGAAAAGTATTTAAAAAAACCGAAATAAAAATAAAACTTAACACCCTGTGTCTTGGAAACGAAGCGTTTCCGGATATATGTTTATTTGGACAATTCATATTAGAATAATGTGAGGAATCACTTCCTGAAATTTTTCAAAGTACTTTCAAATCACCCTGTATAAAGATTGGTCATTATAAATAATTTGTGATTTAAAAAATGCTGTTTGCATGATTCTGATCTCGAAAATCCCAGAATTGCTCGTAGAGCCTTTTTTCGATGGAGTATATCGACCAAATATCCGCAAAATTCAGTACCACAACAAAGGGTACTTTGAAAATATGTTTAATAAATTAATTTTTCCACCTTGAAACCCACATTGATTCTGAGGATATTGATTGTATGGATTGAGCTAGATAATTTTTTATTCATTACTGAAATATGCATCTTCCAATCCAACCTTTCGTCAGGCCAGTTTCTAAGGTTTTTCAGTATATTTCCTGAAAACCAATCAAACATATTATTCAATATGGTTTCAGACGATTTTAATAAATCACTGATATGGAATTGAGCAAACTCTGTAGAAGATCATAATATACCTACATACAGGAAAAATAAAATGGGTCCTAATAGTGATCCTTGGGAAAACATACAGGTTGACAAAAATCAATGTGATAATCCAATACATGTTTTCAAATATCCATAGCCAATAACTATTAGAAAATGAGTTGTGTTGTGATTGCCCGGTATACATATGTTCAACAATATCGGTAGGACAAAAATTGCACATTTTCCATGGTGTAATTCTGAACTAACACACCATTTTACGGCTAATTATTTTTGCCGAAGACCTCGGAATTTTAAGCAGCAGCGCAATGAAAAGCTTCTATTTTGGGATTTCAGCATGAAGTATTGATTCGAAAATGAATGGTTTCGTGCAAGATCAAGCCGATATGCAGCTTCCGGAAAAACCTTTCAGACGCCAAATATGGTAAAATGTATTCAAATCAGGGATTTTGTGATGCAATCAACAAAAAAAGTGATTTATTCGTGATATCATCATCTTCATCATTATAATCGACGGTTCTTAAACTATTTCTTATATTTGATTTCGGGATGCTACGAATGACAGAATGGTCAGAAATCATTCAAATAAGCTTTATAGAAATGTTCAATGGGTAGTATCTATTCATCTAAATTATTAGTCAATTCTTATAGTGACATTTTTGTTTTGAGGAAATGCGCTATTGCCAAGGTAGTCACTTCGGATTACCGGATAACAGGGAAATGTAGATTGATATGGATAAGTGGAAAATATCCCATTGAATCAAATGATTTTGACATTACGGAAATGCGTTGATGCCAAGTTTTGGACACGGGAAATCATTCAGAGAAGTGTCATAGACATTTTGGACACAACCTAACTTAATATAACTAACCTATCTATCCAAGTTGCTGGTAATTCGATCACCAATTAGTATAAAAAGGTGAAATCACAATAGATGCTCGCTTTGCTCGCATTTTAGAAATTACCAGAAGAAAAAGACACGCCTTTGGCGTGTCTCTCTCAGATTTCCAAAAGTATTTTAATTAATCAAATGAATATTTATATTAAATTTCATTTACCAAAATTTCCACATATCTTTTTTTGTAATTTTCAGCGTCACAACTTGACAACACTGGCGCAATTCTGCAAGGTTCTAATTTCATAGCCCAATTCATCTGATTGAATCGGTATAGTATCCACTTGGAACTATCCTCATATCAGATTTCCATAGTAATCTAAAGAGACCAAAAGTTAGCAACGGCGCATTTCTGCAATACAAAACTAGTACCATATCAGAATAGATTGAGGGACATAATTGAGATTTCAATTGTTTTTTTTTTCATATCAGATTTCCAATAAACCAAAGTTTAGCCAACTGCTTGTCTCATTTTGTAAAAACTGTCTTCTTCGATTCCGGGCATGCAAACTTAGTATGATAAAAGCAACTAATTAAACATGAAATATAAATGAAATATCAAACCATCAGTCAGAAGAAAAACTGAGAACATCTGAACTCTTATTTCACACATTCAACAAAACAAATACGTATCAAAATGCACATTTACAAATTAATACACATTTACAAATTAATGCACATTTCCAAATATAAAGTATCATGAACAAAAAGAGCTAGACTAGTATTATTGCCCTTTCCTCTCATTTGCCCTTCTGAGCACTACTCTTGATTGTTCTGCAACTCCCTGAAGTAAAATTCAGTTTGAATGAAAAATTTGCATTGAATCAGAAGTATTCTATTCTAAACTGAATTGAACTATCCTGCATACCTCTCTCGAAGACTTCCGAGGGTTGGGCGTAGGAGTGCAATCGGTTGACAGAAATAACAATAACCTGTCTGAACAATTTGTTTATGTGCTGTACAGCAGCAGCAAACATCAGGACCTGTATCGGAAGTTCCAGCCACATTTTCAGAAAAAAACATCTTTTTCAGACTTACATGTAAGGTTACGTTTAAAAGTGCCTGTACCAGTCCATTCACCGCGGCTCATGGCCTATTGTGGCCGTTATTACAGGTTTTTCTAAGAATAATATAATATCTATTTCACCATTTATTGGTATATTCATTGAACCTAACCTAACCTCTGTTCTTTTCACACACTTCGATCTTCACCAAATTATTAACAATAACCAGTCTAAAAAATATTCACAAAATTCACAATACAACAATAATAACAGTAACAATAACCAACAATAACAGTACCAACAACAATATAATAATATTTAATGGCAGACAAAGAAGTAAAACAAACGACACACACCCATAAACGGCGAATGGGCGAATATCCCTTACCATCAGACGACAGTGAATGCTCAGTGATTTGTCACTGTTCATGGCGGGAAGTTCAAAATGACAGAGAGCCGGATGCAACGAAGATATGGTATGGTCCGATATTCTACATTCGGTGTACATTCGTAAAAGTCTAATAATGTAAATTTTCAAATGATCCAATTTTGTTCATATACAAAGAACGTTCAAAACCGTAGCTTATTGAACGTACAGATCATGTCCAGGATTCTACATTCCGTGTACATCCGAAAACGTGCAATAGTGAACGTACATATGAGGTCCAGTTTTCTACATTCGGTGTACATTCGTAAACGTACAATAATGTCAATTTCCTATTAGTCCAATTTTGTTCATCCAATGGACGTACAAAAACATAACTTATTGAACGTCAGATCAAGTCCAGAATTCTACATTCCGTGTACATCCGAAAACGTAAAATTAAAGAAATTTCAAGTTGACCAGTTGCTGTCCGTCCAATGTACGTACAATAATGGACGTACTTATTTGGTCCAGTATTTTACATTCGGTGTACATCCGTAAACGTATAATTATGGAACTTTCCATTTGATCCAGTTCTGTTCATCCAATGGACGTACAAAAACGTAAAATATTGAACGTACAGATCAAGTCCAATATTGAACATTTGAGATATACATCCAAATACGTACAGTTATGGACGTATCAGGTTGATCCAGTACCCTTCGTCCAATGGACGTACATATCCGTATAATAACTAAAATTTGGATTATTGGTTCATTATTGTACATTCATTGTACATCCAAAATTGTTCTCAAGTTGATGTTTCATGTTGGTCCAATATTTTACGTCCATTGAACATCCATAAGACGTACAATACGCAATGTACAAAGCACATCCAGAATAGAACGTCCATTGGACATCCATATCGAGTCCCTGGACGTTTGGATCAATCTTGGACCCAAAATGGACGTCCACTGGACGTCGTGTGCTATATGGGATAATAACTGCAGCAGCACTAGATCGGTCCATTTTTAAGTCAACGCTGCGTTTAGTATGGACGCGCAACTGGTTTTGTTTTGGATGCGCCACACTGTTGGCCACATGTATCCAGCTACTAGTTGTTTTGTTCAACAAATATGTTGCCAACATCCCTCAACATGTTGCCAACATTTGGCAACATTTTGTTGTCTGGTTTGTACATACCTTTATAAACTGTTCAAAATGTTGTTCATTTTGTTCTGTAATAAAGTCTGTTTTTCTTTTTGTTTGGGTTCTCACGAAAAGGAAAATCCTGTAATATTCTGAAAGAACTTCGTGAGAGCCGAGGGAAAGTTGGTAGGAATTGGTGTTCGTCTTGAATTTTGGCAGACTGAATGCCTCAGGGAACACCTCCCGAGGCAGTGAATTTCAAAGCTTTTCCATTCGTAGGAAGAATAAGTCCTCGAAAAAAGAAGTTTGGCCTGTCTCCAAAGTGACGACAAAGGGATGTGAAGACTGACCTCGACAGGTCAGTCTCGATGGGACCGCTAACAATGGAACGATTGATGATATTTCAGAAGAGCATCGTCCTTGAAATTATCTGTAAAACAGAGACGAATGAATGAATGAGCTCAGCACCACAGATGAGATGAATGGCTCTTTTTTTGATAGAATCTAAAAGTTTCAGTGTGTTTTCAGGGGCTGCACTCCATATATGGGAAAAGTATTCCAGGACAGGTCGGATCTGTGCCTCATAAATCATAATCAACTTACGGAATATCTCTTGGCAAGAAACAGAAAACCCAGTTTTTGAGCACTTTTGGCAATGTACTTCACATGGCTTTCCCATGGTACCTTGGTACTGCTAATAGTAATACCGAGCATTAAAATGGAGGACTTCAATGGTATGGAGACTCCTGACATTATTACGTTGGCCACTGTGAGATCGACTTTTCTAGAGAAAAGACATGCTTGGGTTTCATTCGCTTTGAATTCTACCAAGTCATTAGATCCCCATTCTAGAATATTTGCTAGGTCCATATTTGAATCGTTCATGGTCCCTCCTCCCGTTCTCTTTTAGTTTCAGCGTCATCCTCAAAGCTATGCACTGGACATGAGGTAGCTCCTAACAAATCATTGAGGTGAAAGGAAAACAATGGAAGCTTGGCGAGGAAACCCTGGTGCCAAACGCGATCAAAGGACTTGGAGATATCTTATACCACGGCCAGAGTTTCACCATATTTTTTAATGGATTGTTGCCATATATATATATATATATATATATATATATATATATATATATATATATATATATATATATATATATATATATATATATATATATATATATATATATATATATATATATGAGACTTAAGCTTATTTACTACAAAACAGAAATAATTACAGGGCATCATCACTATCAGTGTAAATAACGTATAACATAAATGTATCTAATCTAGATATGTTAAGGCAGACCTGTTGAGGTTGAGTTTTGATGAAGTTTATTAACATTCACACAGAGGAATGAATGAAGCTTTTCATAGTTTTAGGGAAACCTCAAACTATGACATTGACTTGAATTGCCAGGTGATCAGTAATAAAGTGAATAAATATGCAAACAAAAACAAATGGTTTGACCAAGAGATTCATTAGAAAGGTAAGCAACTCAAAAAATTATATACTTGGGAGGGCTCGCAGTCTGAATAATGAAGGCATCTGGAAAAACTATCGAAAGTACAAAAAAGAGGACAACTGTATAATAACCAAAAAGAAAAAAGAGCACAATCATCTACTTATTACAAACAGCGATAACAAACAGAAAACAATTTGGAATATTGTCAACAATACTGTTGTTAGAAAGCAGAAAATAAATAAGATTCAACTAAACATAAATGATGAAATAATAACCGACACTATGTCACTTGCCCAATATTTTGCTGCAAACTTTAACGATAAAACTAGAGAGTTAAAACATATTTTCAATGAAAATACTAACAGATGCACCTATTCAACTAATTGGCCAACAAGCAGTTTTGCTTACTTTCCTTTGACCAAGTCAGAAATTGTGGACATTGTTAGGGATATTAGTGATCTGCAGGTGATGATGGTATTAAAATTATACTTATCAAGCATATAATTGATGTGATCTCAAAACCGCTTGCATTCTTAATCAACTTATCCTATCAAACAGGAGTATGACTTAAAATTGAGTAAACTAATCCCAGTTCACAAAAAAGCCGACCCGACATGTATTGACAACTATAGATTAATCTCTCTGCTAAATGTAATTTCGAAAATCTTTGAACGGGCTTATCATAGTAGGATAATCACGTTTTTAGAAAAAAATTAAATCTTGGCTAGTAATCAATTTGGCTTACGATCTGGAAGATCAACTGAGGGAGCTACACTTGAGTTCACGGACACTGTCTATAGTTATTTGGTCAAGGGGCTATATGTGGCAGGTATTTTCTTCGATTTAACCAGAGCTTTCTATAGCATCACAAGAGAATTTGTTAAGGATTAACTGTGGTATGCTTACGGTATACGGGAATCAATGTTATGGACTTATTAGACTCTTATTTATCAGATAGAAGTTTTAATGTGCAAATTACAACTGAAAGGGCTGATATGTATGATATAGTTATGGGTGTTCCGCAGGGATCTATGATGGGGCACTTTTATTTTTATTATTTGTCAATGATTTTCAAGACCATATCCACGATCAAATGGTAATGTACGCGGATGACTCCTCTATAGTGGTCTCATCACATACCTCTGAAGGGCTCCAAGAAAGAATATTATATAATAAAAATCGTATAAAGCTGAACCTAGGCAAAACTGTTTACATGCATTTCAGATGCAAAAAAGGTGAGCCTGTTGTCTGCATACCTGATTTAGCATGTGTGTCAGAGGTACGGTTTCTAGGTGTTATCGTGGACCAATTTATATGTTGGGATTCCCATATAGACCACTTGGGTAAGAAACTTAACTCCGCATACTATGCTATTATGCAACTTAAAACAAAAAAACGTTAAATTTGAACACTATTATTAAGATTTACTATTCACTAGTTTACAGCCACCTCACGTACCATGTTTGCTTATGGGGAAATTCTGTGAACGCCAAAAAACTACTCATTAAACAAAAGCTTATAATAAGACTAATATTCGATATTCCATTTGGTAGTACTTGCTAGCAGGTGTTTGTGGACAACTGCATCCTACCATTACCATCTGTCTACATTTTGAAAATTCTATTGCATATCAAACACAACCCAAGTAGACTATCTAAAAATTCTGACAGCCATGGTTGTTAGCTCACAAGAAATGCCAATGACCTTATGATAACAAAATATAGCTTGTCCAAGTTTGAAAAATCTGCAAACTATACAGGAATTAAGCTTCATAACCACAAGTAATCAGAGAGATGCCAAAAGGTAGATTTAAAATTGTCCTGAAACAATTGCTTGGTAATGGGGCATATTATAGCATCGATGAGTACTATGCAACGAGCTTACTTTGAACTGTTGTTGATGTTAATTGATATTTAATATTTATGTACTTATATTAGCAACCGGTGCTTTCGTATCGTGAATTTGATTTTGTCTACTGGCATTTAGACTTATATCTATATTTTGACGTGTATATATCCACCTATGGTGGTTGCTATGGCAGTGCGAATAAATTCTATTCTATTCTGTATACAATAAAAAAACATACATCTTGCAAAGATGGCCTGTTACATTATAAGTACTTACATGTTTTCACATCGATTCTACCTATGAAACAGGCTGATGATCTTTCGAGTTAATTACAATCCTGTCACACTAATTTTGAATATTCCAGGCGAACTTCGATTAGCCCGTCCTCTCACCGAAATTCTATCCATTTCCCATACCGGTCAGCCGATACTCATCAGCGTGGTAGCCGAAGAGGTGCGCTCGAACCCTGAAGAGACTCCGGCCCAATCTTCGACGGTCCAGTTGGCGCTGATACCCCCGGGCGTTACCGCGGGGAAGCCCACGTTTGGTTCCATCGAATACAACGCGCTTCTAGACGAAAACTCGCCCACTGGAACTGTGCTGGATCTACCCCAAGCTGAAATTAATATTCAACCTGGCAACGTTGTCACTTTGGAGTTGATGAACAATAATGGTAAGAATATTGAAATTATATCAGATTTGACATTTGCAATTAATTCAAGCACGCGGGGGATTTGGTAAGAAAATTTCAGACCCAAATATATTAAATTAATACTTATTTCATCTGACTTGAAGATTATTCAAGACAAAACAAGTTATAACATCAGTGGGCCATGAATGGCTTTTGTTGACACAATGACAGATATGCATTCGTATTATGGCGGTGTGGTGAAAATATGTGTTTATCAGAAAAAAGTGGTAAGCGCTTTGCTGCGTAAAAGTCCACTAGACGGTCCAAATTACAGACCACTGAACCGCTTCAAATAAATCCAGCGGAAAATAAAGCTCTTTATTTATCTGTAACGGCTGGAAGACCTGTCAGCCGTCACGTGAAGCGTAAACGCGGCTGCAGGCGCTGCATGCTGTTAGACGCACCAATTGACAGCTTAACAACTAACCAGTTAGGCTCAATTTTCTATTGTTGTAAAGTCGTTTTCAAGTTTTCGCAAGAATAATATTGCGGAGAATACTTTATAATTATGTAAGAAATAATGGAAAACAAGAACAATAGACATTATGCATATTGCGAAAAACTTTGCGAAGATAAAAGAAGTCACCCATAATTGAAATACTTTAACAAAAATGAGAAATCAATCAGCGTAGTACAAAGAAAGCGTCTGGAAATTTCAACCAAGTTTTCACGAAACGATTGGTTGAGTTAAATTGTTTTAAATATTAAATTCATGTAGTCAAGTATAAGTAGATTGATTTAATTTTTTTATCGATGGACCTATTCATTGTTGATATGCAAGTAGTCCTCAAAATATTTTCAGACACATTCGAAATATCTAGTGAATACATAATTATGAAATATTATCTCCTTTCATATGAAAAAAAAATCCATTCGTACATAAAAGCAAAATGTCAACTATCACATATCATATATTTGACAGAAAAATTTCCACTTTCGCCAAAGCTACCCTGGAGAATAAAAATTTCCAGAAATTTTTTGGGTTTTCATGGCAACTAAACAAAAACCAATTTTTTCATTTACCAAAAAAGCGAGGTGTGAAATTTTCATGTAAATTAAATAATTTATACGCGAGAATAGTTATTTGTTTAACTAGGCAGCAAAGTAGTAGATTGACTCCCGAGGCTGAATTCATAGCCGAGCGTAGCGAGGCTAGGAATTCAGCTAAGGCAGTCAATCTACTTTGCTGCCGAGTTGAACATATAATTTTTTCTCCGATTGTTCATAATGATATAGGAGGATATTGTATTTGCAAATTATTACAATTCCCACAATCTCTTTATTTTTCCTGTAATGTTCAATTAAAATAAAATTTGATAGAAATCGCAGTTGTTGAAATGGTTGGTTGCTATGGAAATGTCCATAATAATTATGGTTTGACAATTCATGAAATTTCTGACAGTTGTGCGAAAAAATATCGGTATATTTAAATTATTATATAATGGACAGTGATACCGACCTGGAGGTACTTACTCCTCCAGAAATAACGGAGGTGGCAAAAAATATAGAGTTGAATTTGATGCCGGAGAAGTCTCGGATGAAATATAAAGGAAATTATAAACGATTTATGGATTATTGCATGGAGAAAAATGCGAAGACTTTTTCGGAGAATGTATTACTTGCTTATTTTGCTGGATTATCTCAAACAATGAAGAGTTCTACCCTTTGGTCTGTATATTCCATGTTGAAGGCAACTATGAATGTTAAAAATGGCGTAGATATAGGAAGATACTTGAAGTTGCGGCAGCAAAGTAACCACTCTGCTGCCTAGGCATCAAAGTACCCACTTTGCTGCCCAGGCAGGAAAAGTAATACTTTGCTGATTGATATGTGTCATCAAAATTAATATTTGCTGCCAATCGGAGAAAAAAAATTAAATACTGAAAAATCGAGTTTTCGACATTATGACGGTTAATCTGAGGTTATGTCAAAAAGTGTTAAATAAAAAAGTTTTTGAATTTTTCATTATCTACAACTTTTCAATTGAATATTTTCCGCTAAGAGGTCAAGTTTCTCCGCAAATCAGAAAAAACCGGTTTCAACCCCTAAACTGCACCCCATTTCACCATTTTGAGTGTTTTCGTGTTTAAATATTTTTTTCCTCAAAGTTGGAACCCCAACAACATTCTCCACCTGGTCCTTGCCTGGTACTTTTCTTTTTATTTGAAACCTATTTGAATTGGAAAGACAAATGAGTTTAAAACTTGGCAACGATCTACCCAAACTACACTGATGACGAGCATGCACACATCGTAATAGAGTCACATACACAGAGAGAAGAGACTGCAGCAGGTTCATGCACAACGTTGTGTAAGACAGAGTTGTGTAGATATTTTACACAATTGTCCATTCTTTCATCATACGCGTTTTGTGAAATTCAATAAAAATTTGTACAGTATTCATACACTTCCACATTGCCTAAAAATACACAAAAATATGCACATTTACCATAACACAATTTATATGGAAAACATCTAAAACGCATTGAACTCATCTTACACCCGTTGTGCACTTTCTATTTGATATGCACAAATTGTATACTATTTTAACACAATTGTATAATTTGCCACAACTTGACCAAGGCGTCGTCTCACCCAACTAAATACGCATGCGCGGCATTCCAAATGTCCAATCCATCATTGTTTGATTGTTTTATGGTAATCGAAGGGTGAAGCTGGTTAATTGTACTTACCTAATATTCATTATTTGCTCATGTGTATGTGGTTTAGTGTCAAATGGAAGTGTTAGAATATTTGCAAACTGATACCAATATTTGAAGGTTAGTATTGCTGTTATTTTTTGTTATAACATGAAACCTACAAACTGACTCATTTTCATCATTTTTAACGGTTTGAAAGGTGCATCCGCGTACCTACTTCCTACTTAAAATAAATATAGTTTGACATGAAGATTACTTTAAACTTTATTATTATTCAACGTGTTCCAAAACAAAATGTATGGTTCATTTATGTTCTGTTTATTTGTAATTAGAGTTTATATGTTATTGATTCTTTGTGATGAAATAAACATTAGTTGAATGACATTTAATATTATTTCAACCTTCTGGAAAATGAAGCTTATAATTTCTGAACAGAATAAGATATGAAGAAACGAGCAGGTTGAAACTGATGCATTTTCTTATCTTATTCCGTTTGGATGTTATGTGCCTCAAGTGTATCCTTTCTTAAAATTATAAATGGTACCTATAAAAATTGGCATTACTTTGTACACGAATATGTACAATGTACCTACACAATCCATGTATGCGGAGTACACAAATTTGTGACATTTTTTGCATCCTATATGTAAAATATCTACACAATTTGTACAAACTAGGTACACAAATTGTTGCCATTCCTTACAATTTATGCATAAACAGTACACAAGTTGTTGACATTCGTCGCACAACATACCGAGTAATTTTGTATATTTTGTGTATGAAATTAAAACAAAACTATTCAGAATAATACAATACTGAAGTGTATCGTTTATACACAATATCTCTAATACAATATTATAGAAGAAAAATGAACAAATTAGTGCTGTCAACTTTTTAGAAACAAATTGTGCTGAAATTATTCACAATTGTGTAGAAAACATACATTTATTTCTCTCTGTGTACGCGGCGTGCTTGTCATCGTCAAAATTGGTGGCATTCGAATTCTAGAGTAAGGGCCAGTTTCACTGGTTTTAGTTAAGCTCCTCATCAATAAACTAATGGTTATATTGTATTAGAATGTGAACCTTCTAACACCATTTAGAGAATGTCATTCACCATCTAAAATATCAGTTAGTTATCTGGAGTTTAACTGGAAACTGTGAAACTGGCTCTAAGTATATAATACGAGGTTGTATTGATATCTAGTTAGCCTAGACCAATTCCCTGCATAAACAAAATATTGCGTTACCATAGCAACGAACAATAACTTATTAGAAGTGTCAGTGTAAAGTTTGACGTCAAAAAAGTAAACCAGAGTTACGCAATAAATGAAAAGAAAAAATATGTCCACCGAAATATTGAAAATCGGAAAATTGGAGTATCGAGCCATCATCAAGTACCTGTATCTAATAGTTTTACCAAGTGAGAGAAGTGTTGTTGTGATAAAATGTAAGATACATAGATCCAGAGTAGATAGAAACTCGTGATTTTCGACAAGTGATCAGATAAATAGTCCGGGCGCCTAGAACAAGATTTTGGTTATCAAAATGGAATGTTGTGCATGCAAAATAACAACTGGTGATCCTGTTTTACAATGTGACAGCTGTCAAAGATCTACGCATAGAGAATGTTCTGGACTTAATGCTAGCGAACTCAAAGTCATGGATCTAAAAGGCAAAAGAACTCTCAAGTTCTACTGTGAGGACTGCCAAAATGGAGTAAAGCTTATTCCTAAGCTCCTGGTCAAAATCGATAAACTAGAGGCACAAATTAATGAATGTAAAACTTCTACGACTTATAGTGAATATGGACCTGGAACTGTTCATATGGATAATAGAGAAGAATTGATATATGAAATGATAGAAAGACAATCACGTGCTTCTAATATAAACTACTCAACACTAATTTCGTCGCACCCCAAAATTTTGCTCATATTAAAATCTGAATAACTTTTTTCTGCATTGAACAATTTGAATTCTGTAAACACTGTTCGCTAGCCCAGTCCTTCAGCTATAATCTCGTACTTATGAAAACATAGGGTTTTCCGCATAAAATCGCTACAGGGTATTATCTGAAACTATGCAAAATTTCTGAATTTTCAAAATGATCCCAAATGAAGATTTTTTTTTTCAATTTGACAGCAGTGGCATGAAGATGAATCATTACCTCAAGACATTTTTCGAATTGTCTTATTATCTCTTTTGTTTACAGGGTGATCTTAAAAAATTAACTATTTGGTTTTGCAGTCATAACTTTTTTTCTCGTCAACCGATTTTCAAAATCTCCGGCTCATTTTTAAGCTGAAACTTTAGATGAAGAGATCTGAAGATCAGAATAGACTCAAGATGAAGATTGAAGATCAAGGGTTTCCTCAAAGGTGACCTAAATCTGAAACACCCTCAAAATTCGGTTGGGAGGAGAATTAAATGAAAATCAACTTGTTTTCGGAATGATCATCCATTCTGAATACGTCCAGATTTTTCTTGCTGTCAGTTGTCAAGAATTGTGCATGAAAAAACCCAATTGTAACGGCAGGATTTTGAAAAAAAAAATAAAATCAACCCATTGTTCGCCTGAAAAGCATTGCTCATAACCAAGGTAACAAGAATCACAATCAAGCTAGGTTAGACGTCAATTTTGATTCGTTTGCAAAAAAAAATTATCATATCGATGCCGCATCTAACGCCCGACCAGCTGGAACTGATTCCACGAATGACGGAACAAGGATTATCTACCCTCCAAATTGCCAATCTGCTTGGAACAACAGTTAGATCCGTCCAAAGGGCCCACGTCCGAGCTAACGCTGGGGATATTCAGTATCGACCTAGGGGGCCAAGAAGGGGTACAAGAAGAACAACAACTCCCGCTCAAGACCGCCTTATTGGAAGATTGGTACTGAGGACTCGGACTTCAACCGCCCCCAAAATTCGTCGTGAATCGATCGATGCTACGGGAATTCAGGTTTCAAGTCAGACAATCCGACGCCGTATCCACGATCTTGGATTACACGCAAGGAGACGAGCTGCCTGCCCCTGAAACTGAAACCTGTACATCGAGCAGCAAGACGATTATGGGTGGAAGAACATCAAAACTGGGGAATAGCAGAGTGGAATAGGTGTATGTTTACGGATGAGAGTAGGTTCAACTTGTTTCGAAAGGATGGTCGTGTGTTGGTTTGGAGAGGGAGGAATGAAAGGTTTTTGGAAGGAAATATGGAGGCGAGGGTGGCTTTTGGTGGAGGAGGAGGGACTGTGTGGGGTGGAATATCGATGAATGGGAGGAGTGAATTGGTGATTCTGACAGGAGAGAGTATGAAAGGTGAGAGGTATAGAGATTTATGTATGAGAGAAAACGTGGTCCCTTACGCCGCAAATATCGGCAACAACTTTCTTCTCGTTGATGGCAATGCGAGACCGCATAGGGCTCACATTGTCAACGAGTTTTTGAGGGATCACGGTATTGAGCGAATGAACTGACCGCCTTTCTCTCCGGATATGAATCCGATGGAACATGTCTGGAGTCGTATGAAATTGAAATTGAAATTGAAAGAAAGGGAAGGGCGAATGGAAAATTTGGATGACTTGGTGAATGCGGTACAGCAAGAATGGACAGCTGTACCATAGGAGTTCATTGATAGTCTGATAGACAGCATGCCGGAAACGGTCAATGAAGTATTTGCCAAAATGGGAGGGCCCACTGAATACTAAATATCATAAATATTTTTCAATTCTAATGTTATCCAAGTTATTTTCTCTTTGTTGTTGTTCAATAAAAACTCAATAAAACTTGTTTTCTTGTTCTTGCTTACTAACACGATTAATGCTTCACGATTGAGAAAAAAACCGCTATTGTGTAATGAGCCTTAGCTGGTCAGGCTTGTCAGTCACTGAATGTGATTCTTGTTACCTTGGTTACAGGCCATTAATTTCAGGCGAACAATGGGTTGATTTTATTATTTTTTTTTTCAAAATCCTGCCGTTACAATTGGGTTTTTTTATGCACAATTCTTGACTACTGACAGCAAGAAAGATCTGGACGTATTCAGAATGGATAATCATTCCGAAAACAAGTTGATTTTCATTTAATTCTCCTCCCAACCGGATTTTGAGGGTGTTTCAGATTTAGATCACCTTCGAGGAAACCCTTGAGTCTATTCTGATCTTCATATCTCTTCATCTAAAGTTTCAGCTTCAAAATGAGGTGGAGATTTTGAAAATCGGTTGACGAGGAAAAAAGTTATGACTGCAAAACCAAAAAGTAAAATTTTTGAGACCACCCTGTAAACAAAAGAGATAATAAGACAATTCGAAAAAAAAACTTGAGGTAATGAGTTCATCTTCATGCCACTGCTGTCAAATTTGAAAAAAAAATGTTTTTCTACATTTGGGATCATTTTGAAAATTCAGAAATTTTGCACAGTTTCAGAGAATACCCTGTAGCGATTTTATGCGGAAAACCTTATGTTTTGAAGAAGTACGAGATTATAGCTGAAGGACTGGGCTAGCGAACAGTTTTTACAGAATTCAAATTGTTCAGTGCAGAAAAAAGTTAATCAGATTTTAATAAGGTCAAAATTTTGGGGTGCGATGAAATTAGTGTTGAGTAGTTTAGTTGTATTTAATGTTAATGAATCGAAAATGAGAACACAGTCCGAACGAGTGTCTGAAGATTCAAATGTCAAAAATATTCTTAGTGTATTTGATATAGAAAAAAATGATTTGAAGATATTTCGATTAGGAAAATACATCCCAAATAAAACTAGACCCGTAAAAGTCGTTTTAAAATCAGCCGATAATGCAAAATATATATTAAGAAATAAAACACAAATTAACATACCAAGTATTAGAATTAGTAATGACCAGACAAAAGCACAACAAGATTACTTTAAATTTGTTAAAGCTGAGCTACAGAAATTAATTGACAATGGCGATAATAATAAAACGATCAAATTCATGAATAATAAACCAACAATTGTCGAGAAACAATTTCAAAAAAACTAGTTGAAAAACCTAATATACTTTTGAATTCGGACATAATTTACCTAAATTCTCAAAGTGTGATTAAAAATAGAGATGAAATCCAAGATAGTATATGTTGCTACTAGCCAAAATTAATACTACTCAGTGAAACACGACAAACAGATGATGTTGAAGATAGTGAAATAAAAATTGATAATTATAATCATGTTCGATGCAATTCAGCAAGTAGACATACTGGAGGTGTTATAATTTATGTGAAATATGGTTATACTTTTACAACATACAAAACATTCAAACTAAGGGGTAATTACTGGTGTAAAGTATTAAAAATTGATTTAATATCTGCAATGTATCTGATTGGATGTTTGTACCATTCACCTTCAAGTTCTGAGGCCACAATTATTGAAGACCTTGAAGAAATGTTTGATGTTTTATTTTGCACTAAATACCGTTGTGTGTTGGTTGGCGATTTCAATATTGATTGGATGGTTGATTCTTTTTATGGTAAAAAAATTAAAAATATTTTTTCTGCTCATGGTATTTTGCAAAGTGTCACTGAACCAACACGGGTTACGGATATCAGTAAGTCATTAATTGATTACGTGATATCCAATATTGATGAAACTAATATAGTGGCTGAAGTACGCGACTGTCCAAAAATAACGGATCATTCTGTTATTTCAGTTAATTTCTGTAATACGACCAGTATCAATGAGAACATCAGAAAATTTAGAAACATTAATAATGAAAATTTAGAAAGTATTAAAACTAGCCTTATAATGCACAACTTTGTTTTAACTTCTGTTGACGTTGACATAATTTACACTGAAATTTCAGAGATATGTGAAACAGTACTTAATAGTATTGCTCCTATTAAAATATGTAAGTACCGATCAAAATTACCTTGGTTTGACTATGAGATTTATGATTCAATTAAGAGACGAGATAGGGCATACAAAGATTTCAAATCATGTAACAATAATAAACAAGAGAAATGGGAACTTTTCAAGCTATTAAGAAATAATGTTGCCAATCTTTTGAAGCAAAAGAAAGAACTATATTATTTTGACAATATTGATAGAGCTAGACATAATCCCAAAGAAATGTGGAAAACTTTGAAGAAACTGGTAAACAGTAATAGCCAAGATGTCTCCAATTGAATATGCTTCGATTCAAATGTGCATAAAAAAATGTTAACGAATAACGTAGAAATAGCTTGTAGTTTTAATAATTATTTTGTTGATAGTATTGTTGACATCATACAAAATATTAACATTACTGAACGTTGGCATAATGTAAACAATAATTTATATTTGAAATTCGAAAACTTTGAGATGCTCTCTATGAAAGATTTGCGAAAAATAGTAAGTAGCTTGGACAATAAATTTTCTGTATATGAAACTCTGAACTGCAAAATGATCAAAGAAGTCTTTGAAACCATTGGTCATATATTACTAAATTTAATTAATACATCTCTGCATACAGGAATAATACCTCACAAGTTGAAAAGTAGTACTGTTATTCCTATTCCGAAAATCGCCAACACCAATAAAGCACCAATTGAAAAAATCTTGGAAGTTGCTGTTTATGACCAGTTATTACATCATGTCACTAAAAATTCAGTTTTAATAGATAATCAGTCGGGTTTTCGAACAAAATTCTCGTGTGAAACAGCATTACAGCTCACAATATGTAATATTAAAACTAACTTAGATAGCCAGAAATATGTTATTGCTGTATTTTTGGACCTGAAGAGGGCTTTTGAGACAATTGATAGAGGAATTATGTTGTTGAAATTGAAACAGTATGGAATTGATGGAAAAGTGTTGGAGTGGTTCATGGATTATTTGAAAAATAGGAAACAGAAAGTCCGTTTTAAAGATGCACTATCAAATGAATTGAATGTTGATGTAGGTGTTCCACAGGGTAGCGTTTTGGGCCCTCTCCTTTTTGTTTTATATCTAAACGATATTGGACTTTTCGTTGAATCTGAGTTCATAAACCTTTTTGCAGACGATACATTGCTTATTTGTAGTGATATTGGACTAGATAGAGCTGTTCTTAAAATGAACGGGATTTTAGAAACTGTGAATAAGTATTTATGCACCAACAAATTGAAGTTAAATGTAACAAAAACGAAAGCAATGATCTTCACTACAAAATATAAATACAATTCTCTCGATATCAACAGTATAAACCTACATATCAATAAAGAAAAAATTGAAGTTGTGTCAACGGTCAAATACCTTGGTTTCCAACTGGATAATTTTTTAAATTTTGACAGTCACTTTGAATATATTCATAAAAAAATATCAAAAAAACTATATTTTTTCAGTAGAATAGCACAACATTTGTCAATACAGTGTAAAGTTACAGTTTACAATACTATCATTCAACCACACTTTGATTATTGTGCGTCTATATTATCATTATTTAACCTCAATAAACTAAATATGTTACAAAAATTACAAAATCGAGGGATGAGGGTAATATTGAAAACGAATCGTCTTACTCCCATAAAAAATATGCTAGATTGTTTAAATTGGTTGTCAGTTGAAAGTAGACTCTACTATTTCACAATGATTCTGGTATTTAAAATTGTAAATGGTATGGCACCAGAATACTTTAAGCAGTATGTCAACTTGAATAAAAACATTCATTCTCACAACACTAGAAATTCAAATAATATACATATAAATCGAATGGCATTTAGGAGTACCATGAACTCTATATTTTTTAAAGGTTTCAACAAATTCAACGAATTACCTGAAATATTGAAGAAAAAATCCAAATTGGAAGATTTTAAAGCAACACTGAAAGAATAAAAAAAAAATGAATAATAAAAAAGTAATAGGTAATGTTATACTCCGTTTTGTTTAATTATATAATAATGTAATCTTAAATACCATTAGTCTATCTAATTTTAATTTGTCAACGTCTGATTTTACCATTTTTTTTGTGTATACTTTGTTGTCTATCTAGATAGGTACTTTTTTAATTTTTAGCGCTTGATATTTATTCCATTGTGCTTGTGTCATGTTATTTTTAACTTGTAGTTGTGTATATTATATACCTATACCTAATTGGTCTATCTACTAGTGACTGAAGTTTTTAACTTGTGATTTTGCTATTTTTTGTATACACTTCGTTGTCTGTCTAAATGGTTATTTTTTTAAAAGTTTAACGTGTGATATATATTTAATTGTACTTGTGTCATTTTATTATATTTTTTACTTATAGTTATGTATATTAGGTTTCCTATTTCAATAAAGATGTAATGTGTATTTAAAAGGGTTAAGAGGTAAGCAGATTTACGAAGATATGCTTAATACCCTTGGTGATCAATGTCCTTCGTATGCGACCGTGAAAAATTGGACTGCAAGCTTCAAAAGAGGTAAATTTTTCCTTGAAGATGATGACCGATTGGGAAGGCCAGTTTCTGTGTCAGTCCCCGAAAATATCGATGCAGTTCATGACATGATTTTAACAGACCGTCGAATTGGGCTAAAACGGATATCTGAAGCACTGAATATTTCATACGAACGCATTCATCATAAAGTTCACGTCAATTTGGACATGAGAAAAATTGCTGCAAAATGGATCCCCAAATGTTTGAATGTTGACCAAAAGCGTGCAAGGGTAGTAGCATCGCGTTCGATCTGTGCTCGATTTGAAAACGATGTAGACTTCTTAAACCGAATTGTTACTATGGATGAGACTTGGGTACATTTCTACGATCCAGAAACAAAGCAACAATCGATGGAATGGCGACACTCCGGTTCTCCAAGACCTAAGAAGTTTCGTGTCCAAAAATCTGCTGGAAAAGTTCTTGCTTCAGTTTTTTGGGATTGCCATGGAGTAATCAATATTGATTTTTTGGATAAGGGTAGAACAATAACTGGAGATTACTATTCGACATTACTGACCACTCTACGGGAAAAAATTAAAAAGAAAAAACGCGGAAAGCTATCCAAATGTGTTTTGTTTTTGCAGGACAACACCTCTGCACACAAATCTCATGTTGGCATGCAAAAAATTCGTGATTCAGGGTTTGAGTTACTAGAACACCCCCCTTATCACCAGATTTGGCTCTGTCCGACTATCATCTCTTTCCTCAACTGAAAAAAAGTTTAAAAGGTCGTAAATTTTCTTCCAACGAGAAGGTAATAAAAGCTGTGGAGGTGTGGTTTGCAGAGCAAGAAGAAACATTTTTTTTTGAAAGGTCCAGAGACGTTGCAGGTTCGCTGTAATAAATGTATCCAATTAAGAGGAGAATATGTTGAGTAATAAAATATTTTGACATTGAAATTTTGTTTGGTTCTATAGTAGACCAAGAATTTTTCAATATATCCTCGTATATATTTTGAGCACACATTTAATATGATCCTTGGGCAGGACCAGTTTGTACACTACAGCTCCATTTGGGCTCTCCCATTTGCGATGCAAAAGGTCATCACAAAAACATAAGAAATCCCACTGGACCTTGGCAACTGCTGTAACTATCTTTGTCTATTATTTGTCCGCATTGTATGTAAAGCCTTCAGCTGATTGTGCGTCGTTGGACCACCCTGTAGTCTTCCCAGTAAGATTTTCATCACTATCAGTGAATAGTTGTAATTTTGAATAACGTTAGGGCTTCACCATCATGATAATTTACTGAAATTCCTGTCTACTGAGTTAAAAAAGTTCGTTATCAGGGTAACAAGTTCTGAGAAAGTTGTTCGGATATTACTTAACTTCACTCTCTGCTCTCGGTTTGTTTACAACTTTCATTAGTTCCTTTCTTTATTTGGGATGGTAAATATCTATGATCTAAGGTAAATATCCTGCCTTGCTTTACCACAACGTATCGTTTTTATGAAGGATGATTTTTTACTGGATAAATATTTCTTGAAAATTTTTTGTTTCAAATCAAAATATCTTGAGAACACCGAATTTCATGAAAATATGTTATAGAATCAGTACATTTCAATATTCATGCCATTGAAAGATTGATTAGCAACGCAGTGCTATAATTGATAACGAAAAATCAGAATATACAGTACTTCTCACAACACTGCGAACAAAAATAAAAATATCAGAGCAATTAAAAACTGACTGGCTATAAACCAATATCATACAAATTTTTCGGTGACAATCTCTCGTCAAACGTCAAGGTCAAGATATTACTCTATTTTCGCTTGTAGTTAGTTATTCATTAGGCGGGGGCTCAGCAACAGTGAATTGACCCCATATTCTCTCCTATGTCCGCAGTGTTCAGAGATGATCTGTATAATACTCACATGCCAAGTCGTAGAAATGTCTGCTCTTCATCCAACCCTATTCGCAGCAATGAAACATCTCTCTCAGTTCGTAAATATTTCTTGTGACCACTTGAGGTAAAGACCCTTGTATAACTTCGTCAATTTGATTTCTAGGTACGTTCGATATCAGCCCCACAGTTATGGAAAGCAGCTCACAATTCCAAATAACAGTCCACGACTCCAAACTCCTCGACTACGAAGCGAGACGTTCCGTGGAATGCTACATAGTCGTGAAAGAAGTAGGCGCCGCCAACTACAGTACCAGAGCAAAACTGACAGTTCTCCTCAACGACATAAACGACAACCCCCCTGAATTTACGCAAGACGAATACCACGGCAGCGTCCAAGAACACGCCAACATTGGCACCAACGTGTTAGTCGTGGAGGCTGTGGACTCTGACAGAGCACCGGGAAGCAGGATCAAATACACCAAATTGACAGGTGAAGGAAGCGACCTCTTTCGGCTAGATGCCGAAACTGGACTGATTACAGTGGCGGACTCGAAGAGACTTGACGCGGAAGTGGCTTCAACTGTTGCGCTGAAGGTTGAAGCCACCGACGAAAACGGCAAAGGATTGAGCGCTACTAGTACAATAGTTGTAACCCTGATAGACATCAATGACAATGCTCCCCAGTTCGAAAAAACCGTCTACGAGTTCATACTGAATAAAGATAAGATAGGCTTCACAACCCCAGCTTTCATCAAGGCTACAGACCCAGATATGAGTCCTCCTAACAATGAGGTTAACTATGAGATCATCAACATTCCCGACAATTTGTATATCAGCCAAAGAACAGGGGAGCTTCTAGTTACAAAAGCCTGGAACATGGATGATGTCGCTGTTTTCAGAGGAAGAGCGTGGGATGGAGGGGTTCCAAGGCGTTCCAGCGAGTGTGAAATAAGAATCTACCCCCCCGATGGAGGGGTGAGAAAGATGCTATTCGTTGTGCCTGGTAGGAATCCAGATAGAGCGGAGATATTGAGAACCTTAGAAACAGTGACTGGAGGGCGCGTGGATATTGAAAGGATACGACCTTACAGAGGGGATGAACCTGGTGCTACATTCATCAAGCTGAGTGAAGATGATGGAGACAGGTGAGATTCAAACAAGCGTGTTGGCGTGTGACACACAATCGAATGTTTTTCTACTTTATATGAATGAAAACTAATATCTTGTAACACCCGACTCTCCTGAAAACGCTTGACCTCAGGTCAACTGTGATCAAACACCGATAACTCTGAGACAAAGTTCCTAGTCGATCGAGCTTACTGGTACAAAACACACCCAACACACTTCAGTGGTTCGATGCATTGGACGTATGTTCGATGTGTCGGCCGTTGAATATTCCGCTCGCATCTGACCCGGTTCGAATCTGAAAATGACTATTTTTCAAGTGCATCGGTATCGATAGTTTGGTGGTTCACCAGCCAACCCCCTGTAGAATCATTTAATCATTTGATTAGATGCGTAAGGAAACGTAAGGAAAATAATTAAAACAATAAAAACCTCATGTTAGGGTAAACTACAAAAGGAGAAAATGAAACGTGATTACTTGTATTCCAGATGCACAAAAGATTTCAATCAATTAGTCATCAGAGAGCACGTGTGTCATAGGCAGCAAAACAAAATGATAACTGTCATATGAATTTATAGACTATAATAAACGAAACGAATTTGCGATGTTTCAGACACTGCCCGGTAATAAAACTCGATTTGACCTCATCACCGACGTGTGAGCGATTGAAATCATGAAATAGGATAGACAGACTATTAAAGGGTTATTAATAGCTGTAATTAATGTCTCTGTTGTCAGGTTATTGTCCATTAGAATAAAATTTACCCGTTTCTCGAGGATATAAAATGACCAATGGCGTACTCTTCAGCCAGTTCTTACTTAGAGTGTAGAATAAACAGTTCGCGATGTCCAGTTCTTAGTTACAGTTCAGAATTAGCAGTTCATAGTTGTGGTACTTATCCACAGTTCGCGATGTCTAGTTTCTAATCAGAAAGTTTTCAATTAGCAAGTCCACATTAGCAGTTTCAAAGTTTGTGTTTCTCAATATTCCATTCGCGAAGTCCAGTTGCTAGTGTCCTAGAGCCAAAAGTCGATAATAAGAAGTGACAGCGTTTCTTTTAATTAAAAGATACAGTGTGCTGGTTGTTGAGGATCAGATTCCATATTACCAAATATTCGTTGGTGTAATATCCTTTGTATACGTAGTGGGCAGATGTGTATTGTTTTATAATATAGAAATTGTTATTGTCATATTGATAAATAAAAAAACTTCAAAAGGTACATTTGCAATCATTTCTAATATATTATAATTGGCGACGAGGAAAACTATTACCATGACTGAAAAATCGGAAGATAACAATTTCATGATAGGCACAGTCCCTGAATATAGATTTGGAGAAGAGTGGGACATTTATGAAGAAAGGTTGGAGCAGTACTTCGAAGCTTATGCTGTGATAGAGAAGAAAAAGGTTCCAACTTTGTTAATTGCCATAGGACAAGAAACTTATAAAATTCTGAGAGATTTATGCGATCCAGTTCTACCCAAAAACAAGAAATTAGAAGATTTATTTTGTATTCTAAGAGGGCAATTTTCACCGAAAGTAGCAGTTTTCAAAGAATGGATCCACCATGCACCCCCTAAGGTTGAGGCCCGGAAGGATGAACTCCCCAGCACTCGTACGTACTCGAAAGCTCACCCCCCCTATCCACCACCCCCGCTCGTTAAAGCGGTTCCTCATCCTGATGACTGGCGATCAGCAGAATAAAATCTGACCGTTTGATATGGAGTACCCAGCCAATTCTCGGCTTGAAGCTCCCTTATATCTGACATGAGTTGACTTTTAAACAATGACTTTACTTTACTGTGCATGGTGCCCCCCTGAAACTGGCTGAAGGCCTGAAAAAACTCTCGGCTGAGGGCCGAGTGCTGTGTGCTGAGTTAACTGAAATTGAAATTACTACTTGGTCGGTTCTTCTTGGTATCTGAAACATAAAGGCATGATTAATCGTGATTTGGTGCCTGTTGAAGTAGACGTTGGCGTCGCCGAAGGTCTCGTCTCCGCCGTACTTCTTCAGGGGTGTCGTTGTCTCCTTGGTTTACTGGACGTCTGTATTTGTCTCTGTCGTCTTGCTCACGTCTGTTCTCGTGGAGCTCCGTGAGCAGCGGGTTCGTGTGGGTCTCTACTCTGTCTAGAGTTGTCCCCACATGTTGTCTGATCAGTCTATCGATATAGTCTGGGTGGATGTCTAAGTCTCGATATATGAACCTGTTGGGCATATATTGTGGTGCGTCTGTTGCCATCCTCAGGCAGACGTTGAAGAAGGCCTGTATCCTTTGCCTATAACTGTTCGCGCACTGCCCCCAAGCAGTGGATGCGTACAATATAATAGGCAGAAGAATTGTCTTGATGAGGCGTAGTTTCAACTCGAGTGCCATGTTGCTCCTACGTCCGATGAGTGGGTACAGCTTATGCCTTGCGGCTTTCGCTATAGCTAATCTGTGGGAGACGTGCCTCTGAAACGTGAGTTTCTTGTCTAGGATTACTCCTAGGTAAACAGCTTCGTCTACCCATGGAATTCTCTCGTCGTTCATAGTAACATGGCCCTCGGGTGTCCTACGTCGCCTCGTGAACAGTATGGCCTTGCTTTTGTCTGCATTGATTCCGATCTTCCAACGATTGAACCACGGTTCCAGCGTGTTTATCTGAAGTTGCAGCTTCGATGTTACTCCTCTCTCATGAGATGACTCAGCAAAGATAGCCGTGTCATCTGCATAGAGAGCAAGTTTGGTCATGGGGTTGTCCGACATAGGCATGTCTGCAGTGTAGATCGAATAAAGAATGGATCAATTTCTATGATATGAATTAGCCAGAAGGTGAAACAATCAGACAATGGCACGTCAGATTGAAGAATAAAGCTAGCAGCTGTAAATTTGGTGCTGAATTGAATAGCAAAATGAAAGACAAATTCGTACATGGTTTGTTAAAAGGACCTATTTTGGATCGAATACAGGGTGATTCAAAAGTACTTTGACAAACTTCGAGAGGTGATTCCTCACAAAATTCTAATATGAATTGTCCAAATAAATATATGTCCGGAAACGCTTCGTTTCCAAGATATAGGGTGTTGAAGTATTATTTGTATTTTCGTTTGTTTCAAATAACTTTGGAAATACTGAACTTAATTAAACGAAACATGCTAATAAGAGGTTTTTGAGGTGTCGAATTCGAACCTGATGTTATTATTGCTCGTACTCGTAGGGGGCGCCACCAACACGTCTTTTTCTTATTTGAAGATTCATAACTTTTTTGAGTGTTCTTCTAGCACATTTTTCAGTAAAAAAAATCGATTCCTCTATCATATCTACGTAAAAGAGCTACCTTTGTTACAAGTCGCTGTAAGCAACCGTTTTCTATATATTAGGACTTGAAAATTTCAAGTGGATTATTTGATAATCTATGCATGTAATAATTATTACCTTTATTTTGCATTTGCATTTGCATTAATTTGACGTTTAAGTAAGCAGTTTTGTTTTTTTTGTAGGGGGCGCCACCTATTCTATTACTTTTTACTCGCTTGAAGAGGTCATTACTGTTGGGTACGTTCCTTTATGACATCCTTAAGCGAAATAGTAATTTAATAATAATAATTCAATAGTAATAATTATTAGTTATAAAATTTGCAAGAAATGTTAACATTTTATTTCAGGAAATTTTTAATATGTAGAATAAACTAAAATAAACGAAACTAAATTGTATTCAAATAAATTGTTGAAAGTGTCCACCTTCAGCGAAGATACAGGCAGTCAGTCGTCTAGTCATTGAATCTCGTACCCGCTCAAAAATTATTGGTGTGTTCCTTATTGTTTCACATGCGTCCACTATTCGGTTTCTAAGATCTTCCTCGTTCGCTACTGGAGTTTTATAAACTAGTGACTTCAAATGTCCCCAAAAATAAAAATCTATCGGGTTTAGATCTGGGGACCTTGGTACCCACGGCTGGTTAGGTTTTTCTACACCCCTACCTATCCATCGATTTGGATAGACTGTGTTAAGGAATTCCCTGGCTACAACGCTAAAATGGGCCGGAGCCCCATCATGCATAAACCACATGCGGATACGAATTTCTAATGGTACATTCTGAAGTAGTCCCGGCAATTCATTTTCTAAAAAGTGTCTGTAAGTTGCGCCATTCAGTCGGAGCGGAAGAAAGAAAGGACCTATCAAGTAATTATCAATTATTGCCGCCCATGCATTTACAGAAAATTGATACTGATAATGCCTTTCACTAACTGCATGCGGATTTTCGAGAGCCCAAACATGGTTGTTATGAAAGTTTGTGATAGCATTCCGGGAGAAGTTTGACTCGTCCGTGAAGAGTACATATCTTAAAAATTGAGGATTTCCAGCCACTGACACATAGTAATGCGTTGGGGAAAGTCTCGTGGCAAAAGAGCTTGTACCCTTTGAAAATGGTATGTATAAAACTGTTGATCGTGGATTATCCTCCAAACTGTGGACTGAGTAGAATTGACAGCTTCAGCAATTATTCTTGTACTTGTTTCTGGATTCTCCTCGAGAGCGTTCAAAACAGCTTCTTCCAATTCTGGGGTTCGGACTGCTCGTGGTCTTCCAATAATATCAGCTGCCCTCTTAAAGCTACCTGTTTCTGCCAAACGACGGTGGAGACTAGCAAATGTTGGAGCTGAAGGCAGTACTCGATTAGGAAATCGCTCCTGGTAAATACGTCTTGCTTCGCGCGCATTGCCATCCGCAAGGCCATAAACGAAATTCATATCGGCTAAATGAGCATTATTGTTTAAATAATCCATTTTTTCAAAATTAGTGTTTTCTACTTCTACTTACGGAAACTTCAACAAAACGTTTAACTGTCACAAAATATGTAATTACCAAAACTACTTACTTAAACGTCAAATTCTTTTCCAAAGCATTCTTGTGAAAAATGCAAAATATTGGTAATAACTTCAACATGCATCGATTATCAAATAATTGACTTGAAATTTTCAAGTCCAAATATTTAGAAAACGGTTGCTTACAGCGACTTTTAACAAGGGTAGCTTTTTTACGTAGATATGATAGAGGAATCGATTTTTTTACTGAAAAATGTGCTAGAAGTATGCTCAAAAAAGTTATGAATCTTCAAAAAAGAAAAAGACGTGTAGGTGGCGCCTCCTACGAGTAAGAGAAATGATAACATCAGGTTCGAATTCGACACCTCAAAAACCTCTTATTTTTTTTTTTATTTTATTGTATAAATAACTTCCAGTCAGAACAAGTTCTGGTATAAGGAAGGTTGAATGTACATCAATGATAAAATAAAGTAATCTAATTCTAATACATTATCAAATAATACAAATAATTCAAGTTTTGTAGTATTCTTATGAACATCATTTCAATAGTAACATTTCTTTCAAATTTTTGGAAAATGAAGTTATCGTTTTTGAATTTTTTATTTGTTCTGGTAATTTATTAAATGTTTCTATAGAGCTGAAAATTGGATTTGCTTTCCCTTTGTTGGAATGGATATTGTCCAAGTGGAAGTGGTTCAAAATCCGAGTATTATGACTATGTAATTTGGAATTTTTCTGAATTGTTGTATTACTTTTTTGAATATTTTTGGTTAATTTGAATGCAAATTTAGCTTTTTCAAATTTAATAAGTTGATTCAATGTCATATTATTGGTGTTTTTGTACAAATCTGAAGATGGTGTATCCCAAGGTTTATCAAATATTACTTTTATTGCTTTATTCATCAATCTATAAATAATTTCTTTTTGTTTTTGACTGCATGATGACCACACTGTGATCATATATCTGATTCGAGAGATAATATGTGCGTTATATATTAAAAATTGAATATTTTTTCTTAGAAATTGTATTCTTCTGATAGCTCCTATCAGAGGAATAATAGAATTTTTTATTTTCTCTATATGACTCTCAAAATTTAAATTTTTGTCAATAATCAGACCCAAATCCTTGTGTTTCTCAACTTCAGCAATAGTTCTGTTTTTAATTATAATGTTTAATTTGATGGTTTCCATATTCTTTTGTTTAAATATCATATAGACAGTTTTTTCTGAATTAATAGTTAAATTAAGTTCATTTAACCATATTCCAATTGTTTTAATATCTTTTTCCAAATTTGTTTTTAAGGTTTGAACATTTTTAGATTTGTGATAGAGTACAGTATCATCAGCAAAAGAAAAATGTGTACCAATCAGGTTGATATTCATAATGCTATTAACATAAATCAAATAAAGAATTGGTGCCAAAACAGAACCCTGCGGAACTCCAAATGTTGATACTTTTTCGTAACTTTTATATTGGTCAATAAGTGCATATTGTACACGATTTCGGAAATAATTTTGAAATATATTCAATGCATGGCCCCTTATACCCAGGTTATTTAAGATGTCTAATAGAATTGTATGATTGACAGTGTCAAAAGCTTTTTTAAGATCAATGAATATTGCAACACCATAATTACTTGAATCTAAAGTTTCATGAATACTACTCATAAAGTCAGTAACTGCTGCTTGGGTATTGGAATGTTGTTGGAATGCATATTGAAATTTATCAAAACCAATATTAGCATTGATGAAATCAACTAACTGGATTTTCAACACTTTTTCAAAAATTTTAGCAAACACATTCAAAAGTGCAATTGGACGATAATTTGAAATGTTTTTTCTGTCACCTCCTTTATAAATAGGTTTCAAAATTGTTCTCTTCAAATAGTCTGGAAAAGTAGCATTTTCTATACAATTGTTAATAATTAAGGATAAAGGTAAGCTTACTAGATCAACAATATCTTTTAAATTGTTTGAAGTAATTTGATCTTCACCAGGTGCTGTATGCGATTTGAGAGTCATAATTATTTTATTAATTTCTTCATCTGAAACTGGCTTCAAAAAAATTGACTTTTTATATGGTGACAAAGTTTTCAATACAGTTTTGAATTGTTTAGATAATGTTAAACCAATTTCTGTGAAGAAGTTAATGAATTCATTACATATATCATTTGCATTATTCAGTAGTACACCGGTCTTACTCATAATTTGGTTGATTGGTATTTGCTTTTTTTTCTTATTAGTTCCAATGTTATTATTAATCACTTCCCATATTTTTTTAGGATTTGTCCCAGCACTTTCAAATTGTTTATTTAACTTATCTTTCTTTGAATTTTTGCAACAAGTATTTATTTCATTTTTTAATTTTTTATACGTATCTTTCAATTCGCTGTTATTAGGATCTTTTTTCAATCTTTTATAATAATTATCCCGAATTTTCATTTTGTTTAGAATATTTTGTGTTATTCAATTATTATTTTCCCTTGTCCTGAATTTTTTTAAAATGCTCGATTTTTCTTTAGATTCTTTTATAATATTAGCGAGTTCTTGAAATGTTAGTGTATCACATAAGGAATGTAGACTCTCAGAAAAATAATCTCGAAATTTGTTTTTATCCAAAATTTTTATAGACTTTTCGACCATCTTTGGTTTCATCTTGATAATTTTTTTTGTTTTTATATTTATTAATTTATGATCTGAAAGATGAAAATCCTCATAGTCAATAAGAAATGCAGAATGATCTGTTGAGATATTTGTTAGAATATGATCCAAAATTGATTTTGCATTATTATGATTTTTTCTAGTAAAATGGTGTTCATCGACTATGTTGAGTAATTTGTAACCATTAGTTATATATATGCTTTTGTATTCATCGACAACACAATTTTTCTGTAATAAATTTAAATTCATGTCACCTAATAAAATAAGGTTTTTATAAATCCCTGTAATGTGATTGATAATTTTGAAAAATTCTAAATAGTTTACATTGGGTGGTCGATAAATAATACCAATTTTAGGTTTTGGGTTCAAAGAAAGTATTTCAATGATAATGTATCGTTTTCTTCTCGATGATGTCAAATTTGAAATCTTCTTTAATGAATATAGATACTCCACCTCCACGACCAGTTTTTCTGCATTCGTGAATTTCTAAATATCCTGGAATTTTTATGAAATGTATTTCATTCGGATATAGCCATGTTTCAGTTAGTGTTAAAATATCAACATCTTCTTTTTTCATATACAGTTCAACATCTGTTAATTTGTTTCTCAAACTTCTTATGTTTAAGTAGGATATTGATAGTTGTTTACTCGTATTAATTTGGGGGTTGTGAGCCATAATCAATTTGGGATTGATATTTGTTTTGATAAAATTTCATGACTGCACAGTTTTTATCATAAGCTGAATGTTTCGTGGGGTGATCTGTTTTGAAATTCAGGTTAGAAAAAGTACAATTTGTACATTTCAGTTCAATGATTTCACAATTAGTCTCAAGTTTCATTCAATTAAGTTCAGTATTTCAAGAGTTATTTGAAAAAAACCAAAATAAAAATAAAACTTCAACACCCTGTATCTTGGAAACGAAGCGTTTCCGGACATATATTTATTTGGGCAATTCATATTAGAATATTGTGAGGAATCACCTCCTGAAGTTTGTCAAAGTACTTTTGAATCACCCTGTATGTGAAGAAGAGCACTCGAAAACATTGAACAATATTATTGAAATCGCTTTGAAGAAAGAAGCGGCGGTGGCAGTTTCGTCAACAGCGCAGGCGGCTGTAGGTTTATCGTCAACGGCACAATCGGTTCAGAAGGTGGAGGCAAGAAGATACCAGATGCCCAACAAAAAAGAGAGAAATAAATCAAGCTATGATGAAAAGGCGGCGGAAGAAGTAAAAAGGTGTAGATATTGTGGTGAAGGTTTTCATAATTTTTCGTCATGCAAAGTTAAAGAATTTCCTTATAAAGTATGTAAAAGAAGGTTTGTTATCAGAAGGAAAATAATTATGTTGAACTGGATGAGGATTCTGATTCAAAATATTTCGATATGATGTACGTAACAGATATCACAACAAATAATTACGTTAAACCTTTTCAGATAACAGTTTTGGTTGAGAACAAACCTTTGTTAATGGAACTCGATTCGGGAGCTGGGGTATCAATTATTCCTGAGGCTGTACATTTGTCATTCTTAAAGAAAATAATGATAAAACCAACAAACATTCGATTGAAAACTTCTGATGGAAATGTAATAATACCTAAAGGCGAAATTGATGTCAATTTGACTTATAATAATGTCAGTTTGATTAGTAGATTGATAATCGTCAAAGAAGGTTCCCGTTCATTGCTAGGACGAGATTTAATGAAATTGTTTAATATCAAATTAGATTGTTTAAATCATGTTGAAGTGAAGAATTCCAAACTTGAAAATCTACTAGGGAAATATTCAGATTTATTCAAGGAACAGATAGTTTTGTACAAAAACGAGAAAATTGAATTGAAAGTGTCCAATAATATCAAACAGATATTCATCAAGCCTAGGCCAATCCCTTTCGCGTTTAAAGAATTAGATAAGCTGACAAACGAAGGAGTCATTGAACTTACAGATAATTCTCTTTGGGGTACTCCTCTTGTTCCTGTTCTCAAAGATAATAATAAAATTAGGTTATGTGCTGATTACAGACTAACAGTTAATCGATATATTGAAAATGTTAAATACCCACTTCCAAGAGTAGACGAATTATTTGCTGCTCTACAAGGTGGTGCACATTTCACTAAATTAGATTTTTTGAATGCATATAATCAATTAGAATTGGAAGAGAACACCTGGAAGTTATTAGCGTGGAGTACACATAAAGGAATTTATTTAGTGAATCGTTTGCCATTTGGGACCAAACCAGCATGTGGAATTTTTCAGAAAACGGTTGAAAAATTATTACAGGGATATGAAGGGGTCATAATTCTTTTAGATGAGTGGGTAGTAACTGGAAAAACAAATGAGGAGCATTTACAAAATTTAGAAATAGTATTCGAGAAACTTAATAAAGCTGGATTTAGGTTAAACTTGAAGAAATGTAAATTTTTTGAATCTGAAATCAAATATCTTGGTCATATCATCAATAAAGAAGGGTTACATAAAGATCCAGAGAAGGTGAAGGCAATACAGGATGTTCCCCGACCTGAAAATGTATCACAAGTAAAATCATTTTTAGGTTTGATTAATTATTATGCTAAATTCGTTCCTAATTTATCTAACTTATTACAGCCTCTTTATTATTTATTGAGAAAGGGAAATTATTTTGTTTGGTCAAGAGAATGTGAAAAAGTTTTTAAGGAAGCGAAAAAAATAAAGACTTCTGATCAGAATTTGGTCCATTTTGATCAGAATCTGGATATTAAATTAGTATGTGATGCTTCCAATGTTGGAATTGGAGCGGTGTTAATGCATGTATATTCAGATGGCCCTGAAAGACCAATTAGTTTTGCCTTTAGAATTCTCAATAAAGCTGAGATTAATTATTCTGTAATTCATAAAGAAGCTTTATCCATTTATTGGGGGGTACAGAAATTTTATCAATATTTAATGGGTCGTAAATTCATTTTATGTTCAGATCATAAACCATTATTGGCAATATTTGGAGAAAATAAAGGTATTCCGCAAATGGCTGCACAACATTTACAACGATGGGCACTTTTTCTTAGCGGTTTTGATTATACTTTCAAGTATATTAGTGGAACAAATAATGATGCCACTGACAGTATTTCAAGATTACCTGTAAAAACGATAAACTCGATGTTATCATCGAATCATGAATATGATTATTTTAATTTTTTTGTTGAACAAAATTTACCAATAGATTCTGGGAAGATTCGATGCGAATTAAGAAAGGATAAAGAATTAGGCAAAATATTTTTATATGTTCAAAATGGATGGCCTGAAAAAAGTTTCGGAATTAAATCCTTATTTTTGTCGTAAGAATGAAATATATATTGAGACAGGTTTATTAATGTGGGGTTATAGAGTTATCATTCCTCATAAATTTCGAAATCAACTATTGAATGAATTACACAGTACCCACTTGGGTATAGTGAAGATGAAGTCAATGGCAAGGCAATATTTTTGGTGGCCTTGTATGGATAAGGATATAGAGACTTTAACAAGAAAATGTGATGTTTGTTTATGTTTATCGAGTAATCCTCGGAAGACTGAATTGACTAAGTATGAGGAAGCAGCAGAAGTATTTGATAGAATCCATATGGATTTTTTGAGCCCAATAAAGGGGAAATGTATTTAATCATTATAGATGCCTGTTCAAAATGGCCTGAAATTTTTGAAATGTTGAAAATTGATAGTTTCGATACAATTGAAAAGTTACGTGAATGTATAGCTCGTTTTGGCATTCCTAATAGAATTGTCACTGATAATGGCCTGTCTTTTTTATCATTTGAATTTAATAAGTTCTGCGTGGTAAATGGTATAAAACATATCTCAACTGCACCTTATCATCCTTCAAGTAATGGTGCTGCCGAAAATGCTGTGAAGTCTTTCAAGTTAGGAATATTGAAGTCTTTGAAGGATCAGGAAAATGCGGGATTGAGTACCGTAACAATAATGAATAAATATTTATATACTTATCGAAATACTCCACACTGTTATACCGGTGAATGTCCTTCAAAAATTATGTTCGGAAGAGTAAACCTATTATAGAAACTACACGAAATAGACAAATAAAGAATCATTTGGGAAGCAGATTGGTTACTTTTAGAAAGGGAGAGGTAGTGAACGTTAAAGATTACAGAAATACAAATAAGCCATGTTGGAAAAGAGCAACTATTGAAGAAGTATTAGGTAGGAAACATTATTTATGTAAATTAATTGATGAACCTGCAATGATATGGCGAAGGCACACTGATCAAATTTTGAAAATAGAGAGTAATTTCTGGAATAGTACTAATCAAACTGAACATATTTGGTAACTGATAATGAGTTAATAGGTCTAAATCCACATAATAATGACTCGAATACAGATTCTGATTCAGAAGTTTGCATTGAAGAATTTGTTGACAATGAAATTACGTAGTACTTGTTATCCCAAGAAACAATTTTGTTTATAATAGGGATATTAAAAATTAATTACAAAATAAATATCCAAACTTATTTGACACATACATAAAATTAATACAAGTATAATTCATAGCAAATAAAAATATAATGAATGCTACCCAACCCTTAGATCTCTATTCAGAACAGTTAGATTGAGAGTCAAGAGACATTAATGAATAAAAAAAAAGGTAATGTTGAAATTGATATAATGAAATTCTTTTATTATGAGGATCAATGAATCCAATTAAGATTCAAGAAAGAAAATATTTTTTGATTTTACTCTTGAAAATCGTCACTTTTTCTATATTTTTTATTTCAGATGGAAGTGAATTGTAAATTACTATACCATCATGGTATATTGATTTTTTTCCAAAGTTATTCTGTAATTTCCCAGGCTTAGGCAGTTTGCTCGTCTTGTTTCATGATGGTGTATACTATTTACTTCCGTAAAATTTAAATTAGATACTTTCTGTTTGATTCGAATGAAGTGAATGAATGAACAAATTTTCACTTTATATAGAGATTTCAAATCCAGTAAACTCTTTGGCTTATACAAGTTGGCGGTTGGTTCTAAAAATGGTAGGTTATAGATACATTTTAATGATTTATTTTGGAGTTTTGCAAGAGGTCTCAATACTGAAGTATTAGCAGTTCCCCAAATGGAAATCAAATACTGTAGGTTTGAGTAAATAAGACAGTAGTAAATATTCTTCAGGTATTTGAAAGGAACGAATTTCCTAATTTTGAACAGAACACCAATAACTGGATTAATTTTCTTCCTCAATTTTTCAATATGTTTATTCCATATTAGTTTTTCGTCTATATAAAGACCTAGGAATTTAGTAACTTTTGTATATTTAATAGATTCAGTTTCAAACAATAGTGGATCAATGGTAGTGTTCATGTTTTTTTTCGAAATATACATAAATGTGGTTTTACTAAAATTTAAAGTGAGTTTCACAACTTGCAACCAAATTGAAATCTCTATCAAATCACTCTTCATATTTTCACGTATCTCGTTGAAATCGTTTGCAAAATATATTAACGTGGTGTCATCCGCAAATAGCTTGATTTTTCCTTTCAGTTCCAAATTTGTGATAGAGTTGATATAAATCAAAAATAAAACGGGTCCCAAAATCGATCCTTGTGGTACTCCACACTTTATGTCCATTAGTGAACTGCTAATACCATCAACTAATACATATTGCTTTCTATTCATAAGGTAATTTTGAAACCATTCATGAATGTTTCCTCTAATTCCAATGGAGTATAATTTTGCCAATAAAATTTTGTGGTCAACGGTATCAAATGCTTTGCACAAATCAAGAGACAAAAGACCGCATTTCTGGTTGTTGTCAATTTGAATCTGAATATCTGAAACAACATCCAAGATTGCTGTCTCTGTGTCTCTTGACCTACGAAAACCATATTGATTCTGACTCAGTAAACAATTTTTCTCTAGAAAATTAAAAAGCCTGACATTCATTATTTTTTCTAAAATTTTGGAAAACACTGGTAAAACTGAAATAGGGCGGTAATTATTAATGTCATCTTTTATACCACTTTTGAATATTGGTGAAACTTTAGCAATCTTCATTTTTTCTGGGACACGGCCAGTTTTCAATGATTTCGATATTAAATCAAGTAAAATAGGAGAGAGTTCATTCTTAACAATTTTCACAATTTGAGCACTAATTTCGTCAAATCCAGAAGATTTATGAATATCCAAATTATCAATAATTTCTTTAATTTCATCAATGTCTACTGGTGTCATAAACATAGACAGAACACTCGATTTATCCCTAATAGAATTATTTTGTTTATTAATCGCTGAAGATAGTTTTGGTCCAATAGTTACAAAATGATTATTGAATTCCTCACATATACGAAGAGGATCACTGAGTTTTATTTTATTCATAGTTATGTATTTGATTACCTTTTTGGTGTTACTTGAATTATTTAATAATGAATTTATGCCCTTCCAAATCTTTTTCGGGTTAGCATTGGAAAATATGTTTTCATAGAATTTGTGTTTTGTTTCTCTAATTGTTTTTTTCACTAATCAATTATAATTATCATACTCTTTTCGGTATAAATCAGAATGAGGGTTCTGTTTTCTTTTATAAAAGAATTTATCGCGAACTTTAATGAGGTGTGCAATACGCTCATTGAACCAAGGTTTAGAGTCATGTTTCTTTTGTATATTTCTGGTGAAGGAATGGTTTTCAAAGATTTTGAGTAAATCCTCGTATTCTTCATTTGGATTTTCATAATTTACAAGGGTACTTCCAAATTCATTGAGATCATTCTTTAAATGTTCTATGTCATATAAATTGATTTTATTTATAATTTGTTTGATTCTTGTATTTTGAAGTCTGTTATTGATACACGCTATATACATTTTGTGGTCACTCAATGCAGAATTAATCAAACACAAATCTAATTTTTTTTTTCGAATTTGTTATGAAATGATCAATGAGTGTTGAGCTATTGGTTGTTACTCTAGTGGGGTATTCATTATTACACATCGAAAAATTATTTGAAATATATATATCCAATAACTGTTTTGACTCATTATCATCAGTTAATAAATTAACGTTCATATCACCAAAAAAGAAACATTCACAATCAATATTGTTGAATGATTCGAGTGTTCTATCCATGAAATTAAGGAAATGTTTTATATTTGATTTTGGTGGACGATATAGGCCACATACTACAAATGAAGGAGATTTTGTTTGAATTGCCAAATAGGTTACTGGATTCTCCTGTTTTTCAATTATTTCAAATTCAACATCTTTTTGAATAAATATTCCGACACCACCACCGCGCTTATGTCTACTTGAATAAACGGAGTCAAAATTCTTGAAATTATAGTATGGTTCTTCATCTTCTCTCATCCAGGTTTCTGTTACCACCAAAATTTTGATTTTTAGTTCGTTGATTATTACTTCCAGTTCATCCATTTTGTTTCTCATTGATCTTGAATTTATGTATAATATTTTCCAGTGATTCCTGTTGGAGCATTCAAAGTCTAACATCGAATTTAGTTCATATAATTTCACATTTTCCTTACGATTATTCATTGTCAAATTTCGGAATATTTTGAAGTTTTCTATTCAGGATTATTTGTATCACGAGTTGTAATCAATTTGGGAATCAAATTGGTTTTGATGGTATATAAATGTCGGACAGTTCTTATCTGAAGCTAGATGGTCAAGAGGGTGGGTGGTTTTGTATAATGTTTCAGAATGAATACAATTATTACATTTAAGTACTTCGGCGTTTTTACAAAATTGCAGTTCATGTGAGCCAGAACATCGGGGGCATACGAGTTCATTTTTGCAAATTTTATGGGTATGTTTGAATCTAAAACATTTCCCACATTGTGTGAGGTTATTATTCTGATACACTTTCAGATTCTGCCATCCAATAAATAATTTTCCGTTATTGATTGTCATTATTTTCTTCAATAAATTTCCATTCACTTCAGCAAAAACAGTGAAACGGTCTTTATGTTCAAAATGCTTGATAAATTGAACAGAGAGGTGGTCCGTTTCATCAATTATGGTGTTCTGATTTATGATCATCTCTTCAAGTTCTTCTTTGGTTATTGGTTTACGACTCGCTAAATTTGGAATTTTGATTTTTGGTTTCAATAGTTTTTTGACTTCTGTCTCATATTGACTTGGTAGTTTTTGTTTGATTTCTTGTTGAATTTTATTTACGTCCTCTTTATTTTTACACTTGATCACTATATTTCCATTGTGCATTTGTTTCAGTGAGTTTATTCCAACGCCTAATTTGCTAATTTTCACACTATTTTCCAAATCATTTTTTGTTTTTACAGATGTTTGTTCTGTTTTTGGTTTTATAGTTATTGTTTGATCCTGAGTTTTTGTATACACATGGTTGTCATTTTTTGTTACATCTGCATATGTTTTGTAATGATTTACACTTGGATTTTTCGAATTTGATTCCAATTTTTCGATTTTGTTGTTAATTTTATCCAAACTGTCCGTTAAGTTTCTTTATCTACGATATTTGATAATAAAAATTCATAATTTTGGTGTAAGCAATCATTTTCATTTGTTAATAGTTGTACGTTTTTTTCTTTTTCTTGTATTATCAGTTCCTTGTCCCTGATTATTTGTTTCAATAATAAAATTTCTTCTCTCAAAGTTTCAACCAACTCATTTTTGTAAATTTCATTGTTGCTATTTGAATAAGATTCACTTACTGGTGATTTTCCAATGGGTTTTTTAACATAATTCACTTGAAGTAATTTTAATTTTTCCTCATGTTCATTTTCTGAAAAATCAATTTCAGAATGTTCACCCGCCAGAGTAGTTTGAGAACTCTTGGAAAAGTCTTTCTCACATATACTTTCACCTTTTTTTCTTCTTTCTCATTGTTTTTTCATTTTACACTGGACTATTTTCGGAAAAGTTTTTCACTAAATGTCATAATGACAATTCACAAATGTCCAATTTTTGCCGAATAAAACTGTATTGATACAGAGAAACCACACAAATTCTGAAAGAAATTTATTTATTACTAATGGAAAAGGTTGTAGTGAAACTATTTTGAAGTCTAATGATCCAACACATTCTGAAATAGAGAGACCTAGAAACATCATTAAACCTCCTGATAGGTTGAATATCTGATGACACTCTTTGTATCATGTTTGGAGTTAATCAGCTCATCAGGAAGGATTGTAATATCTTTTGTATTATTGTGTTATTATACGTAGTGAGCAGATGTGTATTGTTTTATAATATAGAATTTGTTATTGTCATATTGATAAATAAAAAAACTTCAAAAGGTACATTTGCAATCATTTCTAATATATTATAGTTAGAAAGTCCACGACGAATCAGCAATTGTAGTCGAATCTACTAGTTTTTCAAGCCAGTGAATACACCCTTTTCATCAAGACTCGAAAGTTACGTTCAAAAGTCATGATGAAAGTTTTCAAAAGTACATTGCAAGTTTCAAGATGAAACAGACGTATGTTTCCGAATTGCAAATCGAGTTAAGTTCAGTCCAAATAGTACAAAGAAAGTGAAGTGTCCCTCGAAAACTTGGTCGTACCGTTTTTATCCCTTCGTAAAAATGCCAGCCCTCGAAAACCAAAGTGTGTTTTCGTTTTTCAACAAGTGTTAAGATTTATCCTTGCCACGCGTCGGCATTCACAGCTGAATGAGGGCATTACACTCAAGATGCTCTTCTTATGTGATACTCTATAAATTACTCTCTCAATTCAGTTGACATTCTGGTATGCCGCAGAAATTTTAATGTTATATTACGCTTGTGTTGAATAGTATTTTGTCACATTGTTTTTTCTGTTTTATGAATCAATTATGAATGCGTTCTTGAACACTTTCAATAACTGTAACTGAAGTTTCTTTTTCGTTAGTAAAGAGAAACAGAGTTTAGCCCACAAGATTTTTACACTATAATATACTGGGTCGTGCGAAACGAATCTTCAGTTAGACAGTTTTTGATTTATTTTTGAAGTCAAAGAAAATTACTTGATTATTGTTCATCAATTATACAGGGCGTCCGGTAAACCTTGTACAATATTTAAACTGGTGATAGACCAGGTCACGACTGTTCAGAATATCGGAATTTTACCTAAGTAAAAATATCACCGTTTTCGAGATAATGGGCATTTTAAGAATTTCTGGAAAATCGCTACCTAACGTTGGATATTTGAGTGCCATGGATACAAATTGGGACGAATTCAAATATATTTGCTGCTGAAGAATAATGGTGAGTGATGCTTTTAGAAGTACAGAGCAGTTTTTCAGAAAGTGAAAAAAAAATTCAAGAAAAATGGGTAAAATGACAGATTTGAGTTTTATCAATTTTTTAAAAAAAAGTTTCATTATTGTCTGAAAGAAATATAACCAATTGGTAGTGGACATTCATTTCAAAAGAATGCTCATTTTGTCCAGACTCTACCATGGTATAAAACAAACTATGATTATTTTTGGAGGAAGTGATTTCCATTGAATTAGGCGTGGTTTTATTCTAGGCTTCCGTCAACTTTTATACTTACGCCCAAAAATTATTTTATTTCGATTATATTAAGATAAAATATGGAATTGATTATTAATATTAAAGAATAGACTGATTGGTAGCATTAATAGTATGTCAATAAAATTAAATTTTCATGTAATAAAATTATCGAAATGTTATGGCGATTATCCGACATGGCACCCATTAATACGAATTCTTGTAATAAATGTCGCAATTGTCCAACATCCAGATTCCAACGATGTTTCAGATACCGACAGATATATAGAGTGTAACCAAATAAATGCAACATTTTTTAGGAGGTGAATCCTTGTCGAAAATTAAAAACTTTTCTAACTCCCATATTGTGTCTGTAGCAGCAATTGGTATTGGTATTGGTAGGTATGGATGGTGACTGATGCGCTGCGACCTAGTTAGATCTATTGTGCCCCATCTTCTTCTGCTATCTCAAGGTGTTCTCGTTTACAGCAGCCCCTCAAGCCTCAATTCCTTCAGGAATTTTAGGATTTTGAGGGGGTCCATTTGTGGTATTTCTTCCACAGTCAGCTGGTGTGATCCCAGTATATTTAATCTTTTGTGGTGTACAGCATAACACTCCATCAATATGTGGTGAGGTGTTTCTGGATGTTCCCCACAGAATCTGTAGGTGTTGTCCTCCTCCAAGCCTAGCTTCCTTAGGTGTTCTTTGAGTCTGCAATGCCCCGTTAGAAATCCTGTGATTGTCTTTAGACTAATTTTGCTGAGGTTAATCAGTGTTTTCGATCTTGCTCGGTTGAAATTGCCGAGGAGATCTTTGGACTGCCTTAGCCCTGGAAGTCTTTGCCATTATGTTGCTCTCATTGCTTCTTCAGTTTTATTGAGTTCTTCTTGGAAATGAGATTTTCCAAGTCCGCAGAATGGTTCTGGCCCGATCAGTGGCGTTGATGCCCCTTTTCGTGCCAGGGTGTCTGCTTGTTCATGGCCCTCTACTCCGACGTGCCCAGGCACCCAGAGGAAGATTACCTTGTTGTTCCTGCCTAGATCATTAAGTTTTTCTAGGCATTCCTAGACCATCTTCGAGTTGATGAGCTCAACGCTTTGATGGCTGCTTGACTATCGGAGAGGATTGCAATTTCCTTGTTCCGGTAGTTCCTGTCGAGGTTGAAATGAATGCATCTTGCTATGGCGTGAATTTCCGCTTGAAAAATGCTGGGGAAATGTCCCATGGGTTCGGAGTACTTGGTACGAGGTCCAAATACTCCTGCTCCAGTTCCGTCGGGGGTTTTAGACCCGTCTGTGTACCATGTAATGGTATTCTTACCCAGTGCTCGAATGGATTCTGTGCTCCATTGTTTCTTGGTATTTAGTTCCGTTCCAAAAAATTTTTCGAAACTAAATTTCCTGGTAATTTCGTCAGTTGGGAGATCAGCAAGGTGTGCACTTCCGGTGGGGGTTGAGCCCCTTACACTGTGTGCTGTCCCTTTGAGTCCGACTTTGGCCAACCTCAGGTCTGCTCCCCAAGCAGTTCTCCTCACCATGAGATGGAGAGGAGTGAGGTCCAGAATGACCTCTATTGCTGCTGTTGGAGTTGACCTCATTGCTCCTGTTATGCAAAGACATGCTAGTCTTTGTACTTTCTCCAGGATTTTCTTTGTTGTGGCGAGTTCGGTTCTACCGTGCCACACTACTGCTCCGTAGGTGATCATAGGTCTCACTATCATGGTGTAAATCCATCGCAGTATTGATGGGTTACAGCCCCATGTTTTTCCTGCAATGTTCCTGCACACCATCAGTGATGATTTTGCCTTGTTAGCGATCTTTTCTACGTGTCTGTTCCAGAGTAGTTTTGAGTCTAGGGTTAGTCCTAGATACTTCACCTCTTGCTGCCATCCTAAATCTGATCCGTCGAGGCGAACAGTCCTTAGGTGCTGAATCTTTGATCTTCTAGTGAATGTTACCATTGTGGTTTTTGATGAGTTAATTCTCAATCCCACAGAGAGGAACCATCTTCTGGTAGTCTCTAGCTCCCTTTCTATTAGATCGCAGAGGGTCCCTTCAAATTTGCCTTTGGCCATAATGACTATGTCGTCAGCATATCCAAGGCAAGTGACTCCGTTCCCGGTAAGTGTTCCGAGTAGTTCGTCTACTACGAGACTCCACATCAGAGGTGATAGTACCCCTCCTTGTGGGCATCCCCTGCTTGTGCTGATCCGAAAGCTGGTATCGCCCACTTTCGTTTCAGCAGTTCTTGTAGCCAGCATTTGGCACATCCATCTGGATGTGGTTCTGTCTACTCCCTTGTTCGTTAGGGCCCTATTTATTGCTTCGTGAGAGGTGTTGTCGAATGCCCCCTCTATGTCTAAGAAAGTGCATATGGCCATTTCTTTATACTCGATCTTTGGATCTTTGGATGCTTTCGGTAAGCACGTACAGAGCGGTTTCCGTTGATCTGCCCGCCCTGTATGCATGCTGCCCGGGGTGCAATGTCACCCTCTCCAGTATCTCGGTTCTGATGTAGTTATCTACCGTCTTCTCCACTGTCTTCAGTAAGAAGGATGAGAGACAGATTGGTCTGAATGACTTCGGGAGGGTTGGGTCCTTCTTTCCTACTTTGGGAATGAAGGTTACCCGTGCTCTCCTCCAGTTGCTCGGTATGTACCCGAGCGCCAGACTGAATCTGGCTGCTTTGATAATGAATGGCATTAATTCCGTTTGCCCTTTTTGTAAAAGGGCCGGAAATATACCATCAATTCCGGGTGACTTGAATGGTTGGAAGGAGTCAATTGCCCATTTCACTCTTTGGGGAGTGCATATGGTTTTTTCTATCTCCCAGTCTTCTCGTCTGGCTCTACCTGGTTCTTCCAGTGATCTTCCGGGTTCAAATGGTAAGCTACCTGGAAAGTGCGTCTCCAGTAAGAGGAGAGCTCGTTGCTCTTCATCCTCTGTGTAGCTGCCATCTGTTCTTCTGAGGGACATTGATCCTTGCTCTCTGCCCCTCGCCATAGTTTTGTGCAATCTGGCTGCTGCGGGGCTTGATGTGATTGTCTCACAAAAGCTCCTGAAGCTGTTCCTCTTGGCGTAGCAGCAATAGTTTCCTGATAAAAAAATAAAATACATCATTGTGCATGAACGGATCTTCTGTAAATAGAATTGAAAAAATCTAGTAGGTGGCTGTCACATTTTGTTTCAACAACTTGTGACTTCTGTCGTAGTTTTTTATTTATTTATTGTCTCATTCAGTGGTATTTATTTCTATGTCATGCCGTACACACTTTATACTCCCCGAGAATATGCGCATATCCACTACATTCAGCGCTTAATGCAGAACGATTTCCGATTGCATAATGCCGCTGATTTGCGGGCTATAACCAAAGAATATCTATTCTTTGCTATAACCTATAACGCATTTGAAAAGGTTCTTCTTGAAAAGATGTCGTCTCTGCGTACGAGTGGATGGAAAATAACATTTTTGTAATATTATTCAGTGCAATGTTGAATAATCGTTATTGTGGTTTATAGTGTATGTTGATACAAACATCTCATGGAATGCTTCTAAGCAGTTGATTCGTTAACACTCATAATTATTTAATCATTTCATCTTGATATGATGAAAATAAAAGACATTACTGACAAAGTCTAATGGAGTTGATTTTAGCTCAGAATAACATCACACTCTAATATAATCGAAATTCTAGTCCCTTCCAAAAAGAATTATCGTATGTTTTATACCATGATAGAGTCTGGACAAAATGAGCATTCTTTTGTGATGAATATCCACTTCCACTTGGTTATGGTTTTTTCAAACAATAATGTCAAACTGTTGTTAAAAAAATTGGTGAAACTCGAATCTGTCAATTTACCCTCATTTCTTGAAATTTTTTATCGATTTCTGAAAAACTGTTTTGTACGTCTGAAAGCATCACTCATCAGTAATCTTCAGCAGTAAAGATATTTGAATTGGTCTCAATTTGTAGACATGGCACTCAAAAATCCAAGGTGAAGTAGTGATTTTACAAAAATTTAAAAAATGCTCATCATCTCGAAAACGGTGAGATTTTTACTAAGGTGAAATTCCGATATTCTGAACAGTAATGACCTGGTCTATCACCAGTTTCGATATTGTACAAGGTTTACTGGACACCCTGTATGTGAGTGATATTTTGAGTTTCGCATATTATTTCAAAAATGTGTAAATGAATACAGTGTGTTGCGAACCATAATCTATAACTGTTGCAGCCCATTTTTATTCTTATAATAATAATAATAATAATAATAATAATAATAATAATATAAGTTTATTCATAAATAAATACATACATAACTATAAAGTGTAGAATACATTGTATGACTAAACTGAAAATAAACCTTACTAAGTAACCTTGTTGTAAGGTAAACAACTATTCTACTAAAGAACTATTTCAAAAATGACAAAATTTTTTTTTTTTCATTTCCAATCTTATTTCTGTATAATTTCTTTTCTAATCTGAATATTTCAAAAAAAAATTTATGTCGAAACTCGCCCATTAATTAATACTATTTATCAAAAATATGTCTTTCTGTAGTATTCAACCAGTCTTTCACTTCATTTTTGTAAGAATACATGGACTTAGTCATTTTAATAATATCTGGTAGTATGTCAAACAATTTTGGGATAATGTGAATGAAATTTCTTGTGCCTATTATTTTATTCAATCTAGTTTCAACTGTGACTGCCCTTTTATACCTCGTCTCATAAAGATGATCACCAAAATTGATATCCTTTTTATTTTTGAAAATGTGGATTAGAATTCTATACATAAACAATTGCACAATATCAAATTTTCTACTTTTTTTATATAGAAGATCGGAAGGAAACAAACGATTTTGATCATATATTATTTTTAAGAATTTTTTTTGAATCACTTGCAAGTTATAAAGATGACTTTTTTTAACACCACCCCATCCCAGAATGCCATAACTACAACATTTCAAGGTGCTTCAATGAGAGAAATTGTTTTAGAAACTTGAATTTGGGTAACAGATATCTCAGTTTTTTAATGACAAAAAAATATGATGGTCCCACCTCAAATGATTGTCAATCATTATTCCTAAGTATTTGACACATTTGGTTTCATTAATTTTAAACTCACTACCAATTTTGAGTGGACCTAAATTTGGCAAAGAATTCTGATAACAGGTGAAAGGAAGATAATTCGTTTTATCAAAATTTATGGACAATAAATTCCGATCAAACCAATTTTTTATATTTCCTAAATCTTCATTGATTATTTCTTTCAGTTTATCCCAAGTTGAAGCACTGTAAGAAATCACAGTATCATCAGCAAAAGCATGAATTTTTCCAATACAGTCTAAATTGAATAAATCATTAATATAAATATTAAATAATAGTGGTACTCCATAACCAACAATAATTGGATCACTAAACACTTGTTGTGTTCTACCAGTTATATAACTTTTCATTAATTTATGAGCCACTCCTCGGAAACCAATGTGTTCTAGTTTTTTTAGTAGTCGTAGACTAACGGAATCGAACGCCTTGGCTAGATCAAGAAATATACTAAGATTTGGAGTGTTGTTATCTAATGAGCTATAAACATGATTCGTAAGATAACATATGGCATTTTCAGTTGAAACTTTTTCTCGAAATCCGAACTGTTTAGAAGAAAGGAAATTTAACTTATTAAGATATTTTTCAATTCTGTATTTGAGAATTTTTTCAAAAATTTTTGCTATACTTGATATCAAAGTAATTGGTCTATAATTTTTCATCTCATTTTTATTGCCATTTTTATAAATCGGTTTTATGATGCCTATTTTGAAGGAATCAGGACAAATTCCTGATTCAAAAATATTATTTATGAAATGTGCCAAGGGATCTGAAATCAAATCTACTAAAACGTGCAAAACTTCTGTTGTTATACCATCTACACCTGGGGATTTCCTTGGTTTCAAAGTTCTTATTATATTTTCAACTTCAGTGCAGTTGGTTTCTTCAATATAAATAGATTTAAGATGACTAATTGATGTTTCCGTATTATTATCAATATTCTTAATTTTTTCTGCAAGATTATTTCCTACACTTCCATAGTAATTAATAAACGCGTTAGATATGGTTTTTTATACCAGACGAATTTTATTATTGCTTACTGTGGTCAATAATCGTATATGTTCATTTTTGAATTGAATTAAATTAAGATTAAGTACATACTTTCTGAGTTTCTTTTACTGTCCTGAATATGTTCGGAAGACAGCGAAAAACCAACAGACGATAGCAAACCAGTAGACCAACGCAAGAAATCGAGTCCTAAAATTTTAATCAATATGCAACAGGATTCTCTAGAGTACCGGGGAAAAGTGTAGACAAACCAGTGTATAGCATATTCGAAATCATCAAACCAGATACTGAGTTATCAACCTTGGTGAGTGACATTTTTGACAACAGTGTAAGTTATGGCCAAAATGACTTTATCATAGTGATGTTCAATACTAAAAATATCAGCAATTGCAAAACTCTGAATTTAGCACTGAAAAAGATGTTACACATTGGTAAAACTACAAATCTTATAATCCTTTCGGAATGTAATTCTCCAGTTGATCACATTGTAAACGATAAAATAAGATCAGCCGAAAACCGTTTTTCTAGATTGAACAGAAATTCTTCTATTACATTCCTAGTAGATAGTAAACAACAAGGAAGTAAATTTGAGATCTCTAGTAAGATAAAGATTTATTTAACTGAACCAAAATATAACAATGTGGTTCTAAACACAATACAAACAACTGAAGTAGATGTAGATGAAGTAAGTTATACACCTTTGAATTGTAATACTAGCCTAGCTTCAGTCGACTCAAGAGTAAACTCAAAATCAGATTCTGCTGAAAAGAGTAAGCACTCTTTTTTAGAAAGCAGAACAGCGGAAACAGCATATCTCTGATATTGCTGAACATTCAGTCAGTAAGGACCAAAACAGATGAACTGTATATATTTTTAGATTGTCAAAATTTCCCTGATATAGTTCTGTTAACAGAGCACTGGCTGGAAATGGAGGAACCTTTGCATATACCTAATTATGTTATCAGTGCAAAATATTCTAGAGAACAAAGCCAGCATGGGGGCACAATGATCCTCATACATAAAGAGTTTATAAACAAATTTGACTTTATTGATTATAAAAATTTTAATACTATGTTAGTTGAAAAGGAGTTCGAAATTACTTGTATACATTGTAAACACCTCAATTTATTTATATTTTGTTTGTACCGTTCGCCTTTATCTAGTGAAAATGATTTTTTAGAACGATTGGAAATTTTGTTAACACAGATTCCCCATAACGCATCTATAATACTCACTGGAGATTTCAATATAAATTTTAAAGATGAAGTTTCAATGCCCACAAAATCACTAGAAAATTTAATGGATAGCTTTAATTTAATAATGCATGTTGATTCGCCAACACGCCATTCAAAATTCTCCAGCTCAATCATAGACTATGTGTGCTCAAACATGGAAAATATCAAATGCGATGTCATTAATGCTGGCTTATCAGATCATGAAGCGATCTTGTGTTGTGTTCCGCTCATTAATTAACTGGGAGAATAGAACGCAGAGGAAGGATATATAGCAAAAAAAAAATTGAAAAATTCAAAAATCACTGCAATGCCCTCGACTGGAATGAAGCGATGACATGCAATGACCCTCTGACAAAATTTCATTTAATACTCTGTTATGTATTTGATAGAAGCTTTCCGCTCAAAACAATCAAGAATAAACCTGGAAAACCATGGCTAACAAAAGGTAGCAACAAATCTACGATCCCTTCATCTGATCAGAAAATTTGACATTGATAATGTTCCCTTCATTTCATTCTACAGTAAGTATAGGGCAGTTTATAGAAAAACATTGAGAGCCGCCAAACAATCATACTATAGGAACAAAATAGAAAATGCTAGAAATAAGCAAAAAGAAAGCTGGGCAATCGTAAATGACTTGAGAGGTAAAAACAATTCCGTTCCTGTAAAAACAAATCTAGAAAGTGGTGAAATAAATGATTATTTTTGCTCAATTGCAGAAAATGTTTCCAAAGACATTCGGTGCTCAATTGACCCAATAAGTTTTTTAAATCATATATCTGTTTCTGAATCATTCTTTTTCACGCCTACGGACATTGTAGAGATGAAACAGACTTTCAAAGAAATTAAAAACAAAAATGCGTCGGGTTGTGACGACTTATCTATAAAAATATTTTCATACTTACCTAACGACGCTATTAAGATAATGGTTGAAGCTATCAATTTGTCATTTCTTACAGGAGTGTTTCCATCATGTCTGAAAAATGCAGTAGTTATCCTACTACATAAAGGAGGTGATACTGATAACCCTGCAAATCTCAGACCTATTTCAGTGCTACCCACTTTCTCAAAACTAATTGAGAAACTTGTGAAAAAAAGAATAATGGCTTTTCTAAATAAGCACAGTATTATTAATCCCACTCAATTTGGATTTCTAAGGGAAAAAGGGACAAATGATGCAATTTTCAACTTTCTTCAGAATGTTTATCTGAAACTCAACGATAGAGAAATAGCAGCAGCGGTTTTTTGTGACCTGACAAAAGCCTTTGATTGTGTCAACCACGAAGTTTTGTTGCAAAAATTGGAAATATACGGTTTTAGAGATGTTGTTCTAAAATGGTTTAAATCGTACCTAACTGGGAGAACACAACGCGTGTCTCTTCGAGGTAACTTATCTGACAAGTTGGAAATTAAATGTGGAGTACCTCAGGGATCAGTTCTGGGCCCGACCCTGTTATCAATCTATATAAATGATCTAGCCTCAATTAATATTACGGGAAAGTTCACCCAATTTGCAGACGACACCACAATACTTTGGCATGGTGAAAACGGCTCGAAACTGCATAAAATGATAAAAAATGATATTGACAAGGTGAAAGGTTGGTGTGACGCTAATATGTTATCCTTTAATATTTCAAAAACAAACATCCTTGCTTTCAAATGTGACCTGCAACAGCTTCATCTAGGAAATCAAGTCATCAGCTCCAAGTCAGAAACTAAATTCCTAGGATTGCATATTGATGATAAACTGAAATTTGACAATCATATTGAAAAACTGAGGAAAAAAATAGCATCTGGATGTTATGCAGTAAGGACAACTTCATGGGAACTGGGTGAAAATATGGCAAAAAGCGTGTATTATGCTCTAGTCGACTCCCACTTAAGATATGGCATTTGTTTCTGGGGGACGTGTAGTCAGTATTTATTCAATATGGTGTTTGCCTTGCAAAAAAGAGCAATAAGATATATGTGCAAAGCTAAGTATCGCGATTCTTGTAAACCCCTATTCGTCAGAAATAAAATTTTACCACTTCCTTGCATTTTGATCTTAGAAACAGTTTGTCTAATCCATAGTAAATTCAATAATGAAATTCATAAGGTTGCACAATATAGCACTAGACAGACGTTCAATATGACCTTACCCATTCCAAAATCGACTCTGATCAAAAACTCCATAATTTATAATGGGAAAAAATTATATAATCATTTGCCCAAGGAAATTAAAATCATAGAAAATAAAACAAAATTCAAAAATTCCGTAAGAAAGCTATTACTGGAAAAAGCTTTTTATTCATTAGAAGAGTTCTATGCTGAAAGCCTTTAATCAAATTCAGATTTCAAACTAAACAAGTTTGTGTAGAACTAGTTTTCACTGTGATAAAGGTGGCGATAAAGGTGGTGTTTATAAGAGCTATATTTTCGTTTTAGCTGCTGACCAGCACAGTAATTGTGTATGTAATTGTGATTCTTCCTTGTATGTATACACCAAATTTTATTTTATGACTTGTGTGCCTTAAATGTAACATTTTTTATACTTATTTATTTTTGTACCCTTATTTATACATAGAGTTATATATATTTACAAAGACTTTGTCAATAAGATCTAGTATTCTTCAGACAATAAAGCATATTTTGATTGATTGATTGATTGAATTGCCAAGCAATACATACACGTTTCGTGACTACCCTACAATTTATTAAATCATTACTCACCCGCTCGAGTATTGATTTTCTGATACTGAGATGGTTCAGGAGTTCTTTGTTTTAAATTAGTCTCTTGGCGAAACAAAGGTGCGCTGTCCCGCCTAAGTATCGTTACGTAATGCTCTATGGGGTGTTACAACAGGGGACCGCATTCCTAGTTGTGAAGCAAGTGCGATGTGAGTTGCCTATATGCCAATCCTGACGTCTGGTATTAGCTGAAAGTGTGCACTGACCACCCGGGGTGGTGCTGTAGGTTTCAGGGTTTTCATGCAACTGAAAAGTGAATACGCCACCAAAAAATCAGTAAGTCGCCCCGAAGCACCACGGTAAATAATAATAATAACCGCGCACTACCCGCACGGGCTATGCCTATGGGTACACCCTTCGAGTGTTTATGAGGGAGTAATATTATTATTATTACTGAAGGCAAGTGACAAGTGCCTGAGTAATTGAAAACCCGAGTATTTATACCCAGTAATAATTAATGAATTTCTGACTCCTTCCTGACATAGGTGACGTTTTTATGGTCCATTATAATATTTGTTGGCAATTTCGCGTTATTTATAGCTATTATAATTACTGTTCCGATAGGTTTATTGGTCGTGAATCTTTCAATTCCTTTGTTTTATATTTTATTCTTAGTCCCGATGTTCGCTTCGAGCGATTAATTGCTGCTTTAAATTATTGTATGACATATTTATTGTTTATGTTATTACTAGATATGTAACAAATCAACCACTCTTCGTCGCCCCCAGTAACGATCCTCTCTAATTTCTGACAGCTAGTCAAAATAAACACTATTTAGCTGTTCGAGAAGGAGAACCGTACCACAGACAACTCGAGGTGAACCAGGTTGGGAGAAGGAAACCTAATCAACCTGATCGTTGTTTATTTAGAAAAGATAATCGACGAGCGGCAACCGATTATCGTTATGGGTACCTGACAGTAGTAGACTTGGTTTTATTGACAAGGCTGACTATGGACAGAAACACACGCTTTGATAATATAAATATATTATAAAAGAAAAACAATCCAAAAATATTCTACACAACCCCCCAAGATGCGTAACATAATGGGACCCTGTATTTTAAACAGATAACCCTTGTTGAGGGTAAAAAACAATAAAGACAAAACTATCATTACTTACCGGGTGATTCTGGACATATGGAGGACAAAACATGGTTTACAAAATCATATACAGTTTCAACTTAAAATACCATGCTCAAATTGTTACTATAATATACATATTTAGCAAGACAACTTAATTCCGAAATTCAAAGCAACATTTTGTTAATTAATAAAAATAGTGAACAAGCATGAACAATGACGTCTTCACAAGATTTCTCATTGAGGGCGATCATATATTATACATGTACACCCCAAAGCATGTGCAACAAAATTCAAAATACTGATCTAAATTGGGGTTCATGGAAAACACATTTCATACATCCGATAATTTTAGATAATCGAGTAAAATACCAAAAATATATAAATACTAAAGCATTCATCAAGAAATATGCGAAAAAACAAGGGTTCATAATTCAAAGATTGTTCCAATAAACAGAAATATATTGTAATCTCTTGATCGGATTCAGAACTGGGTGTATCATCATTCATGCACTATGAATAGAATAATCACTGGCCGAATATAATTATTGGGTTGATAAAGTACTTCATTTCTTATCAGGATTCGGGCGCACAAGGAAAATGTTATACCTTGTGGAAACGGCACGCTTTTGTCACTGGCGAGATTTAACAGCTGAAATGGCTTCTAACTGCAGGGTCTCAATATACTGAGCGTTTTAGCGTTAGGAGTCTTAGCTGCACACTTTCCGATTTAAAATTATCAAATTACTATTTTAAATAAATACGATCCCTACTGGAAGTAGATCCATCCTGGCTTGGATAACTTCACTCTTATACTGAATATACTGATGGTATATTGGTGACCTCACTGTGATGAACATGGAAACATATTTCCTCGTGAGTTGCAAAAACTCGAACTGTTTATTACCTAATCGATTCTCGGAAGATTATCCGAATACACTACATGGCGACACGTCACTCTCGAACTACTGGATTCGAAATACTAATCACGATACTAAGTGATTTTGCCGAAGACAACAATACATAGCGACATATTGGTCTTTTATATGGACTAGCGTATATGACGTAACTCCATGAGTTCGATAGCCGACAGCTGTTGTTTTTGGTACAACTATACAGGTATCCAATTAAGTAGCCGCCGATATCAATCTTACCGCTAAACGTTTGTCGGGACAATACAAACGGTTCCAATTTGGCATTCAATTAAATGAAATGAATTTCATCGAATCGCGTTTTAATTAACGCTAAGTTTTTACAGGGCGGCTCTCCTCTAATTCTCGGTGCTGTTTTTAATTACGGAACTTCGTGACAAATGACTTAGCTTGGTCAATCTGGTCAATGATATGATTTATGTGATTTCGCGTTTAATTTAACTAGTATGTAAATTAGGTTTGTCACAGATATTTAGTAGTTTTATCTTTAACTTTCATCTCTTGACGAGTTTAAACATTGTACAATGTAGTAACACAATAAACTGACTGATTGAAATGTATATTTCAGGAGTGTCGTAGAAGCCAGCGTTACTTTTTCCAGAGGCTCCTTCGTGGACCTGAATGAAATAAACAAGATTATCGTCAACAAAAATGAACAGAACACAGTCAGAGAACACGACACCTTTAGAATAAAGAAAAGCAGTGGAGGGAATCTTCTATGGCTTCTTATCTTATTCTTCATCCTGTTGATAATAGCAGCCCTTTTGCTCATATTCTGCTGCATGTGTAGACAATGTCCTCTGTACCATTATATTCATTATAAGAGAAGAAAAGAGAGTCCAGTGATTGAAAAAATCAAAATAATAGGTTCAGGGCAAGGAAGAGAGAGTAAATCGGTGCAGGTCGCGGAGTGGTTTGGTAGGAAAGAAGCATGGACTCCCGAGCAGGCCATGGTCGACAATGAAGCAGAGTCACTCAGAAGACACGAAATGGAAAGGGGGTCAGATCGAGGTGGAGCAGGGAGGAGACGATCGCTGAACAGACAAAGTCAAGTTCAACAGGAAGCGTTCAGGGACCAGTTCTACACCAGAGAGGGTAATGCGGATATACTGAGACTCATTACAAGAGGGGGAGAGCCTCAGAAACCCGTGACGTTAGTTGCAGATCAATCATATATGGTTGATAGTGGCAAAGATATCCTGATGCGTCGGTTTATGGAGCAACAGCAAACGGAGGCAGCTAGACCGCAGGTATTATGATTTATAGGGTGTCACGTAATTATGAACGCGAATCACAATTCACTAATAAGATTGAGTTCACAAAAAAGTGCGTCCTTTTGTAAATCATCAATTGGGTGTTATGTTTTCCAATAATTACCTATTTATTGGTAAAATTAATATTAATTCTTTCTTCAAGGAGTCTAGTTTAAAAGGTGGGATTTGTTGTAAAATAGATTAAGTGACTAAAAATATTTTGTGGTTGTTAGAGAAGCAGGTTATTCAAAAGCTGTACACATCCTGATATCTGTTCTGCTAACTTTGTGAAGGGTTTAACTTGAGTAATGATTTCAATATTCTATAGTAACTACACAAAATATTACTATTATAACTACGACGACGTCAAAATGCACTTCTTCCCTCACATTTCCACAAAATGAAATATAGGAGGTAAATAAGTCAAACTCTGCTGATCGGGTTCCAACTCGGTTTCAGAGTTTGGGTTCACCTGTCAGTGCAGAGAAGGGGATCTAACCTCCTAATGACTCTACAGGCTCCGTCCAGTACCATTCTGATATGTAGATACTCAAAAGTCCACGGCCTCCCAGTAATCTGAGGAAGTTTAACCGTAAAAGCTCCTATTTAGATGCATCATCTTGCGAGTTTCAACGTCGAGTTGTCGCAGCTCTTCCTGAGCTTCATCACTCCGAAGGAGTAGAGTGCGGGAAAGGAACGGCAAACATATTAGTTCCATCAACTTTGTTCTTCCCAGACAGTTCCTGATGACCAGATCTGTCGGAGTTTATCCTGATATACTTGCCGCAGAGAGAGTTTTCAACTGTGATTACCCTTCGATAGTGGCGTTGCTCCACCTCTAGGTAAGTATCCCAGCGAGCACAAACATCCCTGACTCGTAAAATCATCGTAGGTAATATCCCAAAACCATGACAAATAGCCGACTATCATTTTCTCCATAATTCTATCGGGAGCACCTTGTATTTTGACAATTTAATATGACCATATTGTCGTAAATATCGAGTAATGCCATTTGAATTGTTCTAGTGCATTGATCCATTCGTCTTGTATTTATCAATTCGGTCACGATAGTAGTTCGTTGTCATATACGACCGACACTGAAATTAGCAAAGTCGCTTGACGAGCTAAAATCGTTGACCGAATGATATAAACATTTCTATGTATAAATACAGAAGGAATGGGACGATGAGGGATAGTTAGTAATAGACTCCCATAGAGGAGAGAGCCCTAGCGCTCAGTTAGCCTTATAGGCTAGGCCCTTTTGGCCTTAGCTGTAAGTATTGGTTTAGTGATGGTTTTAGGTAAGAGTTTTATGTATCCCATATTATTGAATGTCCCTTATTTCAAATGTGTATATAACTTTTCCCCCAGTATCCCGTTGTTGTATAATAAATGTTAATATTCCTTTGCTACCCCTTGAGTTTCAATAGCTACCGTCTGTAGCTACACCCCAAGTCGCATTTAGTGTAAGGGAAACAACCCCTTATACGGCTCAGGATGTTACCCTATTAGCCCTATTCGCGACAATATGAACTAATCTGAATAACTACCAAGAGCTTTAGCTTGATTTTATTAATGTTCAAATGGTTGAATTGAATTGTCTCAAAATACAAGTTACTCGAGATGAATTGAAGAAAAAATGTTGTCATGGTCGAGTGATATTTAGGAAGATTATTTCATAAACAGCATCAAATCATTTATATACGGGGCCAGGTAGCCGAGTGGTTAAAGCGACATTGTTTCAATCACTTTTTGGCTACCATTCAAAAGTTCAAACCCTAGCGACTGCAGAAGTTTTTCTGATAGCCCGAAAAAGTGCTAGGAATCGCACGTAAAAAGGTAATACCTCGTTAACTCTTAGCAAGTTTCGACTCCTGAGGGCTGTCGTTCGTAAGGGGACGACAGCTGCTTAACGAAAAAAACTATTTTTTTTTTAAATACTCGATCATATACGTTTCAACATTTAACTTTCCTTCCTTTTTTGAGTAGAGGAATGCAGGTTTCGTCTTTTTTGCATTACGCGCATTCCTAGCACTTTGGAATTCGATATCTTCAAATGGATTTATCTTACGTACATATTTTTTAAAGTAAAATTTCTGGAGAGTGTTCGCAGTTGAATTCCACATCACTTTAAACGTACACTCTTTATATTCCTCGCCATTTTCTTCACGCATATTCCATGCTCAATCTTTCGAGGATTTCGGCGATCATGAGAGTTGGGGTAGTCGCACAAAATTCATAATTCGTCTGTTGACAAAAATACATAAATTGTCTCCAGACAAACTCTTCACTCTTCACGGTATTTTCGCTTATATATGCATTAATTTTTGTCATAGAAGATAACCCAAAACAAGACATTTCAATTTTGAGCGACTTAGTTATGTCAAACTTTGACAATTATACAAACAAAAGAGAGGTTTGTTCAGATGAATAGCCATGTCATTGTTTATATAGGAGATAGTTGTCAACCTTATGGGATTATAATTGGATCAAACTGGATGCGACATGTAGATGGCGATAGTGAGCTCGCATCCAAGTCATGTCGTAACTTCAGTGATCTGGCCTCCAAGTCATGTCGTAACTTGATTGAAATAATGGGACAGCATTAAAATCAGGGTTTTTTGAAGGAACCTGTATTAAAATGACGTCAAATATTCATGTTTGTAACTAATCACGCTAGATGACACTCGCGTTTGCGTCCAACACCAATTACACAGGCATTGACTAACTATCTTACTTCTATATAAACAATGGCCGTGTTTACCTAAAGATCCGATTGTTTACCTAAATAGCCGCTCATATCACACATAATGTGACTTCAATCATGAAAATTCATTGGTGTAGCAATGTGTGAACGAAATAATCATCATAATTATCACATATGTGAAATGTGATTAGTCTTCAGTCGAGTACACTGCATTATTGAGAGTTTATCAATAACACAGTTTTGTTTACATTTACTTGAACCAGACATCGCATCTGATTTATTTCATTCACACCTGTCACATCTAGAAGTTTTAGGATTCAAAATCCTGCAACAAGCAAAAAGCAAATGAAAATTATCAGTAAAAGACATAAGAGAAGGCTCAACAACATGCAATGGAAACTGTATACTGTGACATGCGTACGCTCAATTACGCTGTGTCATACGGAACACACCCATGAAGAACGACAACGTGGCAACGCGGAACGGAATAACAGAATTCATTGACAGTAATGACAGTTGACATATGACGACGAAAGCGAACTAAAAAATATATAATGTACGATGTAATATACAACACAACTGATTATAACAGTTAATTGTAGTTTATCAAGTCATACACAATAAAGCATTATCTCATAAGCAAATCTCGGAGAGTTCTCCAGTTCTATTAGGATGTGTTCGAATATTTAGATTTTTGAAAAATTGTTCAATTTATATAAACTGAAAACATTTTAGCTTTGATTTTTGTGTGTTCCTTTGTTCCTATTGAAATAAGTTTTATCGATATTTTTTTTTACTCGCCACAGACTCCTGTATGTATTTTGACAATTGTTAATTTGACCAAAAAAAATCGAGAAAAAGGTGCATTTTGTGATGCCCCAGAAACACCTCCAACAACGTTTTATATACTAGTCCAGTTCCCAGAGGATTTCATCTTACAAAAGGTGGGGTAGAAGATTTAATTTTTTCATTTTGTTTTAATGACTATAAAGAGTACAATATAAAAAATGTGAGTAAATCTGGGCTCGGCACAACTTTTGGAGCCAAAAAACCTCGAAGTTTTCGGACATTTTTCGGTTTTTTGCAATATGTCGAAAACAAGTGGTTCTAGCGAAAAATAAAGTTTATAAAAAGTTGTAGAGCATTATTCCCTACAAATTTAATATTTAACTTTTTCTTCTACGACCAATAGGGAGCGAGCTACAGCATCTCAAAGATGGACCATTTTTCTCAAAATGGTAAAAAAGCCAAGTAACGCCTTCTTTTGTGTGAGTTATTGCGGCCCATGCATTCTTCCATTGATCCTCTGACACTTTTCCAAAGAATGTGTCTGTCGAAACACGAATAATCGGACATTGCTAACTTTTTCAAGTATGAGCTTGCACCCTACCCAATGGCTTTGTTCTCTGAAGCAGGTTGTATGAGAAAACTAAATCCTCTCTCTACACAGCATTCACCCCAATGAACTGCGAAGACGTATTGGAGAAGAAACCGTTTGCTGTTGTAGATGGTGGCTACCTACTCCATAAAGTGGTTTGGCATAAAAACGCCTCCTTCAGTGCCATATCACAAAGTTACTGCTCATTTCTGACGAGGCATTACGGATCCGAGGTAGCAGTTATTTTTGATGGGTACCCCGCAGAGTCTGACACAAAGAGCGCTGAAAGATTACGCCGGACACAAATCCACACTTCTCCTGATGTGATCTTTGACAAAACCACAATCAACGCAGTTGCTCAAAACAAGTTTCTGTCGAACGCCAATAACAAGATCAGGTTAATTGAGCTACTCAAAACAGAGTTCGAGGATTGTAGAATTCAAGTCAGTCAGGCACATGAGGATGCTGACAGACTTAGAGTGGAAACCGCCTTAGCCAAGGCCCAGTAATGTGATTCTGTGGTGCTGGTTCGGAAGGATGTTGATCTGCTTGTGCTCATGACTGGGCTTGGGCAGCAGTACAAGAATTTATTCTTCCTGAAGCCTGGGAGAGGTGGTGCAAATGATGTATGCTACAATACATCCTCATCAGCCATGCTTTCAGCGGGTGTGACGCTACATCTGCCATATTTGGCCATGGAAAAGTGAAGCTGTGCAGTGTTGTGGAAAAATCTTCCGGAGAAATGAAGCATGCGTTGGATGTGTTCTTGGATGAGCGGAGCAGAAATGGAGCGATTATTGAAGCTGGAGAGCTTGTGTTCAAAGCATTGTACCAACAGGGGTCGTTCTGTGGACTCGCAACCTTGGACGACATGCGACACGATCTTTTTAAAACGTACGTGTCTGCAGGTAAAGTTAATCTTGCTCGGTTGCCACCCACTTCTGATGCTGCTGCTCTACACTCACTATGATCGTTTTACCAAATTCAAATTTGGCTGGGTGCCACACACTCGAACCCCAAACATTATGGGTGGACCAGCAGTCTACATTTCCTGATTCCACAGCATGCAACGAAGGACCCAGCACCCAAAAGCCTACTTGAAAGTGTCTCGTGCACTTGCAGATCTGGATGTCAGCGAGCCTGCTCGTGCGTCAAAGCCGGGTTGAAATGCTCCAGCATCTGCAAGAGATGCAGAGGGACCGACTGCGACAATGTCCCACTGTACTCCTACGAACTGGACACAGATGGTGAGGAAGAGGAAGATACATTCACCTCATCAACCATGGATGAGGTCTACGAGGACCCACCAATCATGGCACCTGTTCGTGAGGAACCATCAGGACCGTGGAAACGCCTAAGAAGGAAGTGAAGTGAAAGGTTAACTTCTCTTTTCATTGGTCAATTTTTCAATGTTCACTCTCTTGTCTCCTTTATTCTTTTAGTTGGTGATTAATATTGTGATGGGGGGCTCACAGACAAGTTATAGATCATTCTACTTCATTTTCATAACAATAACGCCTATTTCGAATTTTCTGCTAAGCACCATAGTTTTGTTTCACTGTATTGACTTTAGGCCCTGATGAAGCTTTAAAACAATGCGAAAGCTCGGCGAATAGGTTGAAGTGCTTTTTCTCACATTGCATTGAAAAATGGGCCATCTTTGAGATGCTGTAGTTCACTCCCTAATGGTCGTAGTAGAAAAAGTTTCATTTTAAATTTGTAGGGAATTTAATACTCTACAACTGTATAGGGACTGTTTTTCGCTAGAACTACTCGTTTTCAACATATTGCGAACAAACCGAAAAATGTCCGAAATCTTCGAGGTTTTTCGGCTACCAAAATTTGTGCCGAGCCCAGATTTTGTCACATTTTTTATATTTTACTCTTTATACTCATTAAAACGAAATAAACAAATAAAATCTGCTACCCCACCTTTTGTAAGATGAACCCCTTTTTTGGTCTCTGGGAACTGGACTATACAGCGATTTTTTGTAGACGAAAAGCTTTAAAAATGTTTTGGGTCTTTAAGAAGGATTTGAGAAGAACGAGAAAAAATATCTTTTGTGATGTCCCAGGAACATCCTGAAAATAATGGCGTGCGGCGGACATTGCACCTACATACAAGATCTATTCATATATGAACAGGACATCGCAGTGGAGGTTTGATGTCTCAAAAACTCGTGCTTTCAACATCTCTGGGGTGTTTTTGTGCTCGCTGGGATACTTCTCTCCGGCTTCAAGATGAGGTAGGATGCTCCCGTCTACGAACTGAACATCTTCGAATCCCTCGCATCATCCTCTTTTGAGATGAACGGTGGCACATTTGTCGATCCCGAATTTCATTCCATTCCCATAGCGATACGTTGTTCAGTTGATAGTCTACGCAGAAACGTGTCGATCCGTCGTTTTTCTTCACTAGTACGACTGGAAAGGACTAGGGACTGTCGGATGGTTCGATAACTCCTTTTCCCATATCGCTGACTATTTCGTCAGCCTCTTCCTTATTGGAAAGAAGAAGTCTTCTAGCTGATTAATCATGTGCTGAATCTTGTCCGGTATCGAAGATGTCTAGATACTTCTTGACTAAATCTTTCAGCTTGGACTGCTGAACTGATTTTATGTCCTTAGAACAGGTGGCGACCAGTTTTTCCAATTCTGCGAGCAGGTTGTTGGCTTAGCTAATCGTACCTCGTTCAAAATCATAAGAACGCTATAATGTAGGCATTTCAGCCGCTTTTCAACCACATATGCCCAGAGAAAATGCTGGAGTGTATATGATAAATAACGATATCAATATCATTCACTGATTTCATCCAAAAGGATAGTAGTTATGAAAGCTTGGAATTGTTTGCACGATCTCTCTTGCTTCCGTAGTCATCACATCTTTTTTAGTTTCATCGAGAAGTAGTAGTTATTTCATTACGAATAAAACTGATTAGTTATTGTGAGACAAGACTGAAGCGCGAGCATCCAAATTATGATGCATTACGTTTTGAAAAATTCCTTATTCTACACAATACGTATATGATCCAGTATTTATTCAGTGCAAAATGAATTGTGTGCTTTAAAGAAATGTTACGTTGATTTTGATGCAATGCAATTAATGACACTAAGGTAAACACGATTAAATTTCCACAGATTTATTGTCTACGAGACATGTTCCGACACACAGTATCTTTGTCAAGCGAATGTAATACATTAAATTATTCTACCTTGAACATTACTTAAATACCCTTACCTCAATTGTTAAGAAGGGTATTTAGGTAATGTTCAAGGTAGAATAATTTAATGTATTACATTTGCTTGAAAAATATACAGTGTATCGAAACATGTCGCGTAGACAATAAATCTGTGGAAATTTAATCGTGTTTACCTTAGTGTCATATACTATGAATTTCCATCAAGTAAAGGCCACGTCAATCCAATGCAGTTAAGTTACATTGAGAATATGATCGGAAATCGTTTCTATAAGCACGTTATGAACTTGTGCGTTGTGAAAAAGTACGTTCTGTCCTTTTGCTTTGTGATTTAATGCAATTATGACTGCTTCCGATTCTCTGCAGTATATTATTATATTCTCTGTATATTACGAATGCGATCCTGTAGTTTATGATGCTTTGAAATTTCTCTCCTTTGACGTTACGATGGAATACATTGTGATTAATTCGAAGAACCTCGGAATTTAACATTCAAGAAGAAAATTTTATGATTGTGACAATGTGTATATCTTGGCAAAGGTTGCAAATACAGTAACGTGTTGGGTAAAACATCTCACAGTTTATTTATCTCACTTTCTATTCCAACGGAAGATTTCCCAACTTGGCGTCTAAAAAACCAAAATTAAATAATACACAAGACAATTCACTACTGATTTTAATTTCAGGTTTTCCTACCCAACTCAGTAAACAGACTTCAATCCGAGCAAGAACTACTAGAATCGTCTTTGCGCCAGCAAAATGCCCTACTCCGTCAAATTCTGTTAGAGCGCGAAAGGGATTTGAGACTGGAAACCCAATCTCTGCCTGCTGGAACACAGACTGACCAAGATGCAGGAACTCAGACAGAACCTCTGTATTTACTCCCACCTCGTAGGAAAGTCAGATCGGATAATGATCAGAGTGAAGTCAGCGATGATGAAGACGAAATTGCCGCTATAAAAGCCAGCGCGAAAAGAAGGCATGGTCAGAAAACTCATATCCGAAGGAGAATCAAGACTCCAATTCAGGAGGAGGTTGAACTGGAGATAATAGAAAAGCCCCAGAAAGAACAGAGAGCGCAGCACAAGCAAACTAAAACCAGCGAACTCAGACAGAAAAGAGTACCGAGCGAATCGAGGTCTTCGCAGTCGAGATCTTCAAGATCTGAGCTGAAGAAGGAAGTGTTGGAAGAAATTTCAGCTTCCTTAGAGCAGAGTGACGAGACTGATAGCGAAGAGCGGTATTACAAGAAGAGAGAAATATTCTCAGATGACAGTCTCGAGATAAGTCCACGGTCTGAGAAGACTAGCACCGATTCAGTGAAACAGAGATACCGCTCAGAGTCAGATCTGAGACTGATTTCCTCACAAAGTAACAGACGTCTCTCTGAGAGCAAACCCAGGGAGAAAATCAAATCAAGAAGCCAACTTGACTTGAGTGAAATTCCGCCAGAAAAAAAGCAAGGCAGCAAAACAGATGGCAAGGTTGGTGGGTCGCGTTACATGGAGTGGTACCATAAAAAACCAGGTGTTGAAAAAAATGCAACCAAAAATTTTACAGGAAAAGGAAAAAAAGACAAACCCCACAGGAAGGAAGAATCCAAGCCCGTAGCAGCAAAGCCAACTGGTGTGAAACCTGTGGTGAACTCTAGGCTGCTGATGGATACAGAATCAAGTGCACGTAGGAAAGTGGAGAGTAAAAAAAGTTCCGTCGGTCCTGACCATCCCTTGCTGCAACACTCTGAGCACCGCTTCGAAGTGCAATATCCACCAGCTCAGGATCAGCCAGTCAGAAGGCCTGAAGAAGACAACGATTCAGGAATAGCCCTGACGAGACCGCCAATGGCTCAGAAAAAAAGTGTGTTCACGATAGCCTATGATGACATGCATACAAACCAATTACGGACTGATAGTACGACTTCCCCTTAAGATGTGATTTTGAATCTCAGAAAAAAGTGTGTTTACGATAGTTTGTTATAACTTACATACAAATTACGAACTGATGATGGTGATGGTACTTTTCCGCAAGATGTGATTTGGAACTTCAGAAAAAAGTGTGATGATATTAGCTTATGATGGCATGCATACTTATTCTTATATGATAATAATAATGAAGTTTATTCAAATTTCAATAAAAAAAAGCATTAATCAATTTGTATATAAAGGTTAATGAATGGTTTTATTATCCCCGCGAAGTTTGAAACTTGTTGGGAGAAAATTACATATAGGTATATGTTTTGTAATTTTTTTAAATTGAACAAAATGATATTAAAAAACAATCGACCTGAGTTGATTGAAGTGGAAGATATCATCGAAATCTATTCAGAGAATAATGACTTGAGTGTTTCTATATGATTTGGAATCGAATCGTAGTAAAATGGCAATAAATATTTGAAATTTTTCAAAGACTTGTTTTTTTAACTTCATATTTCACTGTGCCACTATTTTTATTCCTTGTATTATAATTATAATTGACCCAGCATGAAACATATTCAGTACAATACTGCTATATGAAATAATAACTTTAGTCACTATGCCGTCAATTCTTGGTGGTGCAAATGACTGTGATAATAATAATAATAATTTTTCATGTCAGGGCGTGGCGAAGTGGTTAGAGCGTCTGACTTTGGGTTGAAAGGTCCGGAGTTCAAGCCCCAGTTGCGGCTGGGATTTTTTTATTTAATTTGACCGATTAAATTATTCAAATCTCGTGCAGTGCTGCTCCTAAGGGGCGCATGGAGTTAGTAACATGGCCTATCCAGAACACGTGGCTAATGACCATAGCAGCCAGAACACCAAAAAAAAAAAAAAATTTTTTTTCATCTGAAGATGTGCTTTTCCGACAAAATATTCATGTACGGCGTTCCTCACGTTGGTAGATCATGAAATAATAATCTCTTAGAACTTACTGCCGTACAAAAATAATGGGACTGGAAACCAGGAAAAGTTTTCAATTTCCGAAAATTAAAAAAAAAATCCTGGATTCCGGTCCCATTATTTTTGTACGGAAGTAGGTTCTAGGAGATTATTATTTCATAATCTACCAACGTGAGGGATGTCGTACAGGAATATTTTGTTGGAAAAGTACATCTTCAGATGAATAGGTGGTTAGGAAATTCTGGACCAGTGACGTGGCCGACAAGGTCACCTGACCTTACAGTTTTGGATACTTTCTTGTGGGGCACTTCAAAGAACAGATTCTATGGAGAGCAAGAATATGACACAGTGGGTGAGATGAGGCAATATCATCACGCAATTCAGGTCTATCAGAAGAAGGGATATTGTTAGGGCTGTTCTTAATTTGAGACGACGAGCTCGGTTATGTATTCAAGAGGAAGGCCATCATTTCGAACACTTGTTGTAACACTTTTTGTGCATTTTTTACAAGCTCATGATTTCATTCTTGTTTTTTGAAACGCACCGTACTCAGCAAAGTGTTTGCCCAAAATTCCGAATAGAATAATGTTCTATCCGGCTGTAGTATACTCATATTGTACCCGTACTGTATAAACAAATGTAAGATGCTTGTCTACGAGTGGTTGCCAAGGCAAGGAGTAACAATTAGATTTTGTTAAAGTAACGTTTTGTAGTTTTCTTTCCTAGATATATTTGCTAGTAGGGAAAAGTGGAATACAGTTTCCAAAGTAAAAACACTACACCGGCTGTTGTCTTTCCGGATATAATTCAAAATAAATTTGTGTGTTTTCGTACTATTTCTATCAAATTTATAATAAAGTTTCAACATATCTCGTTTTTCTTCATTTGAGAATGAGGACATTTCGACTGAAGTATTTGTGCAAACTTATAATGTTTAATGAGTTCTGACAACTAGTGTTTATTAAACAAAATTTTTCGATGGAGTCATGACCATCTCAGATGAAGTTGTTTTTTTTTTAATCGGTGCTATTATGGTGAACCTTGAATAATTTTCAATATTGAATATTGAAAATCAGAAATTATCAACATACAACAGAATGGTCAAATACGGTGCACTTATTGATATTCCTGAAATATCTAATAGATATTGGTTTTGCACAAGAGTGAATATAGCCGTCCCAGTGTTGCCTACATTACATGAAATGTTAATTTAAATAGAAAAGTTCGGTTTCGTGCTTGCTCTTTGTTTATAGTTTGATATTTGGTTAGTCTGATTTCGATAGTTTGAAGTAACAAGTATATATATATATATATATATATATATATATATATATATATATATATATATAACTAATCCAATTCTAATCATATCTTCACCATGCCCTCAGATATACCATACCATGTATATTTTACCCTGTATATATATGGTATATTACCCCTAGATTTACCCCGTATATTGTGTTATTATAATATTTTACTGGCTATAACATTATGCGTCTGTCTTCCGATATATGTATACCTAAGGAAATGTAGGATTATAGTTTTCGCTATGCGAGAAATGTCTATGAGAATTTTAAGTAATGTTATTTATTTGTATGTAGAGTAGGAAATAATTCCCTTAGTCAAGCTCCCTGAGAGCTTTTTTGGGATACCATCTCTAATTTTACCTTAAATTTACCTTAAATTTCTTAATTATAACGAAATATGTTAGAAACTGTATATGATATGGCAAATAAATTATTATTATTATTATTATTGTTATTATAGTTTTTCACATTTTAAATTTTCAGGAGCCAGCCAAAGCATCAAGAAACAAAATACCTTTTGACTATTATAGGTGAATGCAGAGTATATTTATGTCAGCAAAAATTGCAAAACAGACTTTTTGTATTTATTTGAAACAACTACATGCATAAAATATCAATAACACATCATAGCAACATCATTAAATAGATAGCCACTTCAAATAAAAGAAAAACCTCGTAGATACCACCATAATGAAAACATCTATTTCAATACTCCCTCTATTTCATTAAGATGCAAAATTTTCAGTTTTTCTCGATTGAGAACGAATATACTTTTCGGTAACGGCTTCGTAAAAATATCTGCCAGTTGTATCTTCGAATTGATGTATTGAATCTTGATTTCACCTTTTTCAACCATTTCACGAACAAAATGAAATTTCACATCGATATGCTTCGATCTTTTATGAAATTCTGGATTACATGCCAGTCTGATGGCACTCTGGTTGTCCACGTTCATAGGTGTTGAGGAGCTGTCTCTGTGACATCCACGTCACTGGTGATGTATTTATCGTGAAAACATATCCACTTCTTGATTTTCTGGAATCCAAATCTCCTGCGTAGTCAGCATCGGTGTAACCAGTCAGATTTAATAAACTTCCATCATTTCGCTGGTATACTATACCATATTCTTTGGTTCCACTCAAGTATTTCATAATTCTCTTGAGTGCAGTCCAATGATCATTCGTGAAACAATCCAGAAACTGGCTCAGATAACTCACTGCATATGCAATATCAGGACGTGTGTTCATTGCTATAAACAGTAAAGTTCCCACGGCTTCACGGAAGGGAATTTTCACATCTATCTGACCGGTTCCTTTCTTCAAACGTACACCTGGATCCGCAGGAATACTCATCAGAACATTCAGAAATATTGAATTTCTTCAAAACTTTTTCGATGAATCTTGTTTGACTTATTGCAATTATACCTCGTTCTCTGTTCGAATGGATCTCGATTCCAACGAAACAACTTCCATCTACAGTAGTTATTTTGAAATTGTTTCTTAAATCGTCTAAAACTTTTTCAATGACATCTTTCGACTTTGACATCAACAAACCATCATCAACAAAAAGTAACAAGTAAATCTTGTTTCCATGGATTTCTCCCACATAGGCACACGGATCTGCATTAGTTTGGTAAAAATTGAAAGTTCTCAAGAATTTTCGAAACTCGTGGTAATTGTTTATGGCCATACAAACTTTTCTTGAGTCTGCACACCAGAGAACCATTTTCGAATCCTTGGGGTTGTCTCATGAAGACAGTTTCGTTGAGATGTCAGTAGAGGAAAGCAGTCTTGATGTCAAACTGAGCCATTTCTAAACTCTCCTGAGCAGCAATCGCCAAGAGAACTCTTATCGATTCATATCGCACCACTGGTGAGAAGGTTTCTTGGTAGTCTACCCCTTCTCTTTGAAGAAAACCTCTCGCAACCAGTCGTGCTTTGAATTTTTCTTTCCCACATTGATGTCAGTCTTCATACGGAATACCCATTTGCAGTCTATGATATTCATTTCTGAATCAGCTTTCTGCAAAATCCAAGTCTTGTTTTCATGCAATGATTCCATCTCCTCTTCCATAGCAGCTATCCACTCTTCTGAGTTCTCAGAATTGACTGCTTCATGATATGTTGAAGGAATTACAATATCTGCGATCATTGCAGAAAAATATCTAGGAGATCGAATGCTGTTTCTGTCTCTGAAGTTGTACCTTGGGCAGCTGTCGTATGATTCTATTTCATCACCAGATTCTTTTTCAATTTTCTCATAATTTCCACAGATTTCTGGGGCAATTTCATTTTCGAACTGAAGACTCACATGAATATTTTCTTTCTTTCGATCATATGTTTCATTTTCATTGAAATCCACATTTGCACTAATGAAAACTCTTCTTTTAATGGGATCCCATAAACGATAATTCGACGATTCCTTTTCATAACCAACATGAATCATTTTTCGACTCCGAGGATTCCATTTTGTCCTCAAACACTTTGGAGTATGCATGTACGCAGTGGTACCAAATATTCTGAGGTGTTTAATGTCAACTTTCTTCGAATGTCACTGCTCGTAGGGAGTCTTTTCTTTCGCTTGTGATGAAAGAGTTCTGTTGAGAACGTATACTGCTGTATTCACTGCCTCAGCCCACAGCTCTAATGGAACATTCCTTGCATGAATCATGGATCGAGCACTTTCTGTTATCGATCTTATTTCTCTCTCAGATCGGCCGTTCTGCTCGTGGGCGTAAGGAGCAGATGTTTTACAGTAAATACCTCGCTTCTTGAAGAATTCTGTCAAGTTTTTATCCGAATATTCAGTTCCATTATCACAACGGAATGTTTTTATGGTATTTCCTGTTTGTTTTTCGACTAGGGCATCAAATTCCTTGAATCTGTCAAAAACTTCAGATTTATGTCGTAGAAAATAGACAGTTCGATAACCAGTGCAATCGTCTTTGAATAACAGGAAATATCTAGATCCGCTTGGTGATTCGATATTGCTAGGACCGCATACATCAGAATGGATGAATTCTTCAGGTTTATGAGATGCCATTTGATTCGTTCGGGAGAAAGTTCTTCTAGTTTGCTTGCCGTATTGACAACCTTCACAGAAAAAATCCAGATTTTCTTCTATCGAAGCTCCTTCCACTGCTCCTTTCTTGATGGTGTCCTTTATTGATGTCAAATTAATATGACCAAGTCTCTCATGCCATAATTTTGAGGTACTTGTGAGGACACTACTGCATTGCAGAGATTCAACTTTCATTAACATTTCGAAAATGTTCCCTTTTCTGATGCCTACACATGATAATTCACCATCTGAATTTATGAATTCACATTTATCCTTATAGGCAATCATTTTGAATCCTTTGTCAGTGATTTTACCAACTGACAGTAAATTTCTCTTGAGATCAGGAATGTAGAGAACATTTTTCAAAATTTTCTTTCTCGATTCTCCATTAACGTAGGCTTCTACATTGATGTCGCCACCAGCAACTGGAATCACAGTTTGATTATCTGCAACTTTCACAACTATACCATCATCAATGGGCTCAAGAAATTGGAACCAGTTTTTCTGGAATGACATATGGCAACTGGCTCCTGTATCAGCTATCCATATGTGCTGAATATCTTCTGAAATGAGCACATCATTGAATAACAGTTCTTGGTCAACATCACACATTAAATCTTCGGTGTTGTCACTTTTTCTGGAGTTATTTCCACTTTTCTTCCTGCTAGGGCATTCTTTCCACCAGTGGCCGATTTGTTTACAGAAACCACACTCAGTTTTCTTCTTCAGACCCGCAATATATGGCTTTTTGTGGGAACCTCTATGGATGGCAGACTGTTTATAATTTTTGATATGACGGCTGTATCAGAGATTTTCTCGCCCATATCTTCCAACTATTTCACCACGGACTCAACCTCAGCAACAAATGCAGCAACTTTTTGTCCTCTGAGCATTTTCAGTTCGTAGAACTTCTGATAGACAATATGCTTTGACACCTCGGTTTTTTGTTCGTGAATAGTGACAAGCTTGTTCCACATTTCATGTGCATTTTGTCAATTCAAAAGAAAAGACAGCTGTTCTTCACATATCGACGACAGTAACATGACCATCGCTTGGTTATTCTTCTTATGCCATTTCTTTGAATCTGGTTCATTGTTTTGGGGTTCTGCATCTTTTCCGGATACAATCTCCATCAGTTCGTTTGCTTTCAGCATAATTGTAATGCTGAATTTCCACAGTTGATAATTAGATCCATCAAACTTTACGATACGAACACTTTCCATATTTTGAGCCATACTTTCTGTCGAACGTATTCAAAAATAATTCGAAAGTCAGGAAAAGTATTTCTTCTAGTGGTGGGCAATGAAACTTATACTCGGCACAGCTTCAGCACTCTGGGCCCATGACCTTTTGACTATTATAGGTGAATGCAGAGTATATTTATATCAGCAAAAATTGCAAAACAGACTTTTTGCATTTATTTGAAACAACTACATGCATAAAATATCAATAACACATCATAGCAACATCATTAAATAGATGCCACTTCAAATAAAAGAAAAACCTCGTAGATACCACCATAATGAAAACATCTATTTCAATAATACTTATATTTCATTCAGCGAAATTTCGCAAAACTCATTCGGAAAAAAAGTCTTCATGTATATAATTCAGGATACAAAATAAAAAGATCTATTCAGACTCTTGCAGATGCTTCTGTTACAATTTTTGGAAATATAACAGATGAGAAACATACCTACTTATGACATTTATTGAAATAAAAAATAACAACAAAAATAGTTATTGATTATTCGCTCACGAATCAGCAATCCTCATACATATTTTCAACAATTTCTTCATAATCTCTTCGGTTAATGCAAATATTATATAGTATATAGCACAGGCGTTGATTCTTACTGCCTTTTCAGGCTCATAATGCAATGCCCTTTCTGCCAAACAACATCTAAATTTTGATTTAAATATGCCATTAAATCTTTCCACAATCTATGGGCTCTGTTATAATTGGCCACATTTCTGTCATGATTTCTTCCTCCAACTTGTGTCAAGAACCATGGTTCCAAAGGGGTTAAAGGATAGGTACTCACTATCTCCAAGTAACCAAGAACTGCTATCACCATTTTCAAAACAATTTTGTAAATGCCGTCTTATACCCTTGTTGACCAAATTGCACTTTCATGAACAGAACCTGGATGACGAGCATTTATGACCAACAGCTCAGCACCAACAATACACTGGGTATTTATACTGTAGATTTTTTTCTGTTGTAAAATAATATTTCTGGATACTGCTCATGTTCCAGTTTTGGCGAGTGAATTCTTATTTGTGTGCAATCTATTGCTCCAAAAATCCCAGGAAACCTATTAGGCCTTCTCATAAACATTCCCTTCAGTTCTAATTTTTCACCTGTGTTTGTGGGAATAATGAGATAACATGTCCAAAATTATCATTCAAAATATATGTCACTACTTCTATGCAATTACTAACTGATATGCTTGGCACATTGTCATATTATACTTTGGCTCACGGATTTTTGATAGAAGACATAAAAGTGAAGAGCACACACAAGTCAATCAAATTGCTTGACAGAACAATTTCTTTTTTCTGCGTTTGTTGCAACAAGAACAAAGGGATGATTTCAATTATGAGAAAATGTGTAGTTTCTCTATTAACTCTATAAAGTTCTCTGAATTTCTCTTCTGGTATGGTCAATGGGTTTGAGGTATCTCTAATTACACGTTTTTGTCTTCTTTAGTACCTCCTGCAAATGATTTATGATTTTTTTTAATCACCTATAAAACAAAAATCTCACTATTGTTCTTCATTATGGATAGCTCTCATTATTAACAATATAAAGTTCAAGTCCATTTTCAACTTTCAATGCACTTTAGCAGTCCCCAACTACTACTTAAATTATTCAACTTTCAATTTCTATTCTGAAAGCCATTTAAGTCACCATAATAGCATTTATTGAATAATATTCAATTCCTGAAATATCTAGTAGATAATATTGATAGCAAGGGTGCATCATGATTCCAATTAGTATGGTTCTTGAATCTTTTTCAATAATCTAATAGTATTCAAGATTCAATGGTCCACCATAATAGCACCGAATATCTGTGGTTTCAGAAGTGCAAATCATAACAAATTATACATCAATGAAATCAGAATGAGAATCACTATTTTTCTGTATAAAAAAACAACATGGCGCCCATAACAGAAAAAAAAGTTGATGATGAATGCCAGAAGTCGAAACGTCGGATAGTAAATCTGAACATGAAAACGTGTAGCTGAAAAAAAGTATCAATGAAAATGTTCTTTTGGTTTTGAGCTATGTTGTCAAATAACGATAGAAAAAAATAAAAACTAAAATTCCGGTTTTCAGTTTTTTCCCGATATTTCCGGAAATACTCGGAATTTTCCAAGTTTCAAAACAGTATTTTGTTAAGCACCAGAATACGCAACTTTGCCCCAATTTAAGCTTCGACGTATCTCCTCTAGTTTAGGAGATCCCAATGGTGGGGGTCGAATTTGAATTGCCCTGTATAGTAGGAAAACGAGTTTTGAATTTTCATTTTGATATTTTAGTACATGTTGAATTTGTACCTTCATTTAGGTTGCTTTAATTTATTGACAATCAAAGCATCCCAAGAAAGGTACAAATTCAAAATATACTAAAATATCAAAATAAAAATTCAACACTCTTTTTTCCACAATATACCTAGTCGAATGTTAGTTACCTCTGAGGAACGTTTGTTTCCACTTAATGTCAGTGAATTTTTAGCTTCTAACAGGGTTTCATGAGAGGTAGCGCAGAAACTGTCTAGTGAATTTCAGTAAAATCGAAACGACCATTGGATCATATCTACTGGGCACTGGGCAGTACTATACGGGAGTATCGGAACACGACCGGTTGTTATCCATATCTGTCATACTGCCATTACTTACTGCTAAGATGTCTAAAAACCATGGTGTGTCGACTCATTCCTGCAAAACTGTGGGATAAAACGGGAGACAATTCGCCAGCTTGATTAAGAGAAAACAAATGAAATCGTGACCTGTTTCCCAAATATTCCGCATTTGCGTGTACCGCCACGGTCGGTTTTCCTGTTAGGGTAAATTTACAAGCACAGAAGTTTTCAAGTATTGTCGACGGATGAACTGAATAAAGAAACCTAATTATTGAAATTTACTAAATCACTATCACCAATCAGTTTTATTTGTTACATTTTTGACTTATTTTCATAATTTTTTACTGAAATGCAATTAACTACAATAATAACCACTCATTTCATTTGGAAGTATCGAAATAAAGCTTCATGAAAATTCACCATTAGAACCTGTCAATCTTGTGCTAATTATAATCATGAATGGCGGGATTCCGTGAGATATATTCGTGCCATTATTTTCATCAAAATGTTTTCTAATAATACAAGATATACTATGTGATAATCTTCATAATATGGTGGTACTCACTTTCGGTACTGGATATAGATGAATTATTCTGTTCGTCTCTCTGGATTGCCCACAAATGATACAAAAAAGGAACATGATCAAATTATTATTGTACAGACTACACAGAAAATTATTAGATATTCACAAATTTTATTCAATGTTTCGCCAACACAGCAGCTTCTTCACTGTCTGATTGAATAAAGTTTGTGGAGATCGAATCGTTTTTTGTGTATTTTATACAATTACTACGGATCTTCATCAAGTTACGGCCGAGTCAATCAGACAAATTGAATCATCATTAAATGAATGATGAATTTCTAAGAAAATATACAGCAAAATGGACAAACACATTAATAATAGTCATCAATACAGGGAAATTGCACTATAAAATTTAGATTCCGTCACAACTATTCATTTTTGAACAGTATTTGAAGTTTGTTGAAATTCCAGTAGTCAATCACCATATCCCTGGAATATTGACAGGACTAAAATTCTATAAAGGCGCCATCTCTGGGATCGATTGAAGAAGCAGACCACTATTTCATTTGTTTATTTGTCTTCTGAAAAATCAAAACAAAATCGAATCACTCGACACACCAAGGTTTTTATACATCTTACTTACTGCCAATAAACGAAATCCATCGAATGTATTGTTATGTTCGGTAAATGCAGATCTGACAGTGACAGCTCGATTCAATCGGTTTGCTCCATTTTCCACTACAAGTATAGGAAAACCACGCCTACAGTTTGAATCGAGCCATCAGATTTGCATTTACCGAACTCTCGGAAAGTTAGAAATAGCAAACCGTGCCAAAAATGCGTGAAATAATGTGTCTAGATTGTGCTGATATAAAGCAAACGCAAATTGGTTGCTTTTTGTGGAAGAAATTTGATCTTCAAAATACCCTTTTTGTGACATTTGATTGGTCGTAAATCAAAAAGTAAGGGAGAGCGAGGCTTTTTGACTTCAGATTTGTGTTCAAAGACCTCAAAATTACTCCCAAAAAAAATTTCGTCAAAATCGGGGTTACTACCCTAAACTGCAATTTTTCCTTATCTGTGATATTTATGTTTTTTAAGCAAAAACATTGACTCGGCACTTCAGAGTTAACCGATTCAGATTGAGTCTAGGCATTACACACTACGTACGATTCGCTCGAAGTTTGTTTCAAAATATTCAACTTGTCGTCTTCCAAAGCGGTTATCTCTTCCATTACTGTCCCATTACAATTGAGGCGCAGTCTTGTAAAGTTGTCAATGAGAATATCTGGTAGTCCTGATTCTTCCCTTTGTTGAATAGCAATCTCCCGTTTTCCTGCATTGTTCACACCATCTGATTTTGCCATTAGTTGTATATGGAAAATATTGTTGCATATAAAACAATGTCCTCGATTTTGAATAAAATCCACCAGAGAGGAATGAAAAATCAGATAAACAGACAAAAGATTCAAACTTTAGAAAAATCTTTTTTCTACAACCACACTCCAAAACATGCTTTTCTGCATAGTTTTACGTTCGCAAACATGATTATTTCTCACAATAATTGAAAATTGAAATTTGACACTAGTGTGCCGCAAAGTGACATTTCTGTGCCACAAAGTGACATATCTGTGCCAAAATTTTTGACAGCAAGGTGAAAGTATATTTTGAAAATTCTGCATTTCGAAGGGATATTTGATCAGGCAACTTCAAGAATGAATAGACAAAGTCTATTGGTTTATATAATATGAGGGAAATTGTCGTACAAATTCATAATATTCTGAACAAAAATCATAGACATCACTACTGCTGTCTCAAATACCCACATACACACTATCCATTGCTAGGCAACGGAGCAACATCTATCGAATCATTTGAATGTCAAAAAACGTCAAGCATAAAATATTCGTGAAATATTCTTGTCCCGTCATTTTTTAATGAGATTGAACTAAAATTGATAGCGACAGTTCTCAAATTGAAAATACTCCGCCAGAACTAAGAGAACAAGTTAATTCATTGTCATTGAATTTACTACCTTCAACTTCAAGAGGAAAATATAAGAATGAGTCACTGACATTTCATTCCGTCTTATAGTATAGTATTATTTTTAGCAAAAAGGGTGTGGTAGAAAAAGTATAGTGTGTAACACGAGCAGAAATGCAATTTCTCACTCGTTTGAATTGCAGCACTCGCTTGCGCTCGTGCCGCAACTTTTTCAAACTCGTGAGAAATTGGCACTTTTCTGCACTTGTTGCACAATATACTATTATTTACCATGTATACATAAAATGGGTACAGACATTACTAATGATATATCACCATGAAAACCGATAGGCAAGTGGTAACTTGATCAAGAAGACATGATACCGGTTGATAGATTAGTTCAGTAGCGGATGAAGTAGATAAAACTATATGACAATATAGGAATGCGATTTCGGAATGGTTGGTTCAATTATATGATGAAAACAAATTAATTCAGGATTATGTCAAATACCTTTTATTCCGTAAAGGAATGATAGGATGATTGAAAGAATGAGAAAAATTAACCATTGCTTATTTGTGACTGATTCAAGTTAAACTCAAGACAGTTAACAATGGTGATCAAGACGTGATCAACGCGTGCTTTGCTCGTGATCGAGGAAAGTCGGGCCGCTATTGGTCTATGTTTCTCAGGCAGGTTTGAGTGGGAAACACGCACTGTTCGTTTCGAACAGGTACGGACTTTTCTGCGATAATGCATGTTATGCCGATACTCGACGCATGTTGGGATTGTTGATTTGATTGAACTTTTTACATATATTTTATATCGATTTATTTCATTTTATTGTTTATGAGTTACTTCAGGGTAAGATATTCGAACATGTAAGTATACTTATAAATATATGTATCACTGACAATGCCTAATGTACAGAATTACTTTAATTTCAAATCAATAAAATTCCTTACGATATCATACTTATCTAATTTATAAAAAATAATGTTTCGGTTTTATGCGTTCCTATACCATTTATCCATCGACATGACATGACTTGTCTTCAGTTCTTGAATGCTGAGTACTGTGAAGTTTGAATTAGTGATATCATAACAATATAAACTATTTGCCAGATGAAATGGGACAGCCAAAAAATTGCCTCATTTTGACTAGCTATAACTTGGACATTTCTGGCCGATGTTGGATTTTCAACTAAAGGTGGAAAGCGTCATCCTTGGTCTATGCATCATTGTCGTCGGGATTCCTTTTTTGCAATTCGTTATTTTTGTACAGGGTGAGAATTTAGAGACGGAAACATTTCAAATTTTGATCAATAATTTGGGAAATGTGAGGGACCCTAGATTTTTTTATTAGTTCTTGGGTGAATTGTTGGGCCTATAGCTAGAGACACCTTTGAAATAGTTTTGAAAAATTGCGTTGCTATGGAAATATCGCCATTTTATGAAATTCTGATTTTATTTTAAATTGTGGCCATTTCAGTTAAACAATGACAGCCATACCATCTAAACTGCAACAAGGGATACTTCTAGTGTAGATAATTAACACCAGTGGTGAGCAAAAAGGGGTTTATGATATTTAGTTAAGGAAGTTTCGTTTTTATTGAAAAAATGTCTAATCATATAAGTATTGTAACTTAATTTTGATCTACTTCTATAAGTGCGTCGAATTAACCAAGCGAGCGTTCCGTCCCTTTTTCATTCAGCATTATTTTGAAATTTTACCCATTGTGTGTCACATGTTATTGACAAGGTAGAAAAAAATATGTAGGAGTTGGATAACATTATGGAAGCACACGCTGAAATGGAACCAATTATAATTGATTTCGATGATAGCAGTTCATCTACTTCAGATTAAATAAAGCATTGCCGAATTTGGCATTTTTCTTCCCAATTTCACTACACCACAACTTCAGTTGAGTTGTCAAAAATTATATTTCTTCGAATTATTCAAGAACGGTTCTGAATACGGCCCTGCCTATTTCACCACTCCGACATCGATGATCACGAAGTAACAGCGTGCATTTGTTTTGACGCGTCTTGACCTGGAGTTATATAGACTAGAGTTTTAATTTCCTCAGGCGTTATTTTGCCGAATTTGCGCCGTTTTTTATCGGATACTGTCCATTATTTTCCATTGTACCCATTGAGACATTCGATCAGGATGTTGAAAAATACGTCTCACCAATGTTATTCCTCAATAAATCTTGCGACACGTTTTTTCGTGCGTATTTATAGTGTTGTAGCCTTATCAATATGACCATTTCAATTTTCATCTATAATACAATTGACTTCCGTTATTTTTTTCTGTATCAACTGAATCACCTTCTTTATAACCACATCCATATCCATTCACTAATTTTCTCACAATCTATTGTTTTCATAATGTTCTAAACATTTTTTTTTTCATTCCTCGCATTATGTCTTTATACGTCACCCTGGATAGACTGTAATTAATGGCAAACGATGCTGTGAAAACAAAGACCCATGAAAGAATTGCTAAAGCGCATGCAACAATTTCCAAGAGGCAAGAAGTAGCAAAACAACAGGGTCTATTTCTCCCGTTTTACTATACCAAATTTCCCATTTTGCCTATTTTGAACAATTTTTTTCGCAAAAACAATCCAATATTTTTCGTTGTGTTCGTGGAGACTTTTGATCAGGACATTTGAAAGTTCATCATACCAAAAAATCAGCAAAATTCACCGAAAGCCATTTCCCATAAGGTTTGTGCGTGGTCCTTTCTACAGAAGTTCTTTCGTGTGTGAAATGATTATTTCAGTAACCTTTGAGATATTGTAGGCTTTCACGGCTGGCGTCAATGTTTTGGTTGGTTTCCGGGTTTTGCCGTGGTCTTCTTTGGTTTAAATCTCCAAACGTTTCAACTGCAACTGCAACTGACACGTCTAGAAGAGTACTTCGACCACGCCACTGAAGATGACTGCCGCAGTTGCAGTTGAAACGTTTGGAGATTTAAACCAAAGAAGACCACGGCAAAACCCGGAAACCAACCAAAACTTTGAGATATTTCCAAAAATACCAGAAAAGTGGTAATTTTTTTCACTAGTTCTTGTTTAAAAAATCCCACAAAGCGATTTTGCTATGGCGAAAACCGTGGTTTTCATTTAAGAACTATCTTATGAAAAGTAGTATCGGCCATTTGTGTCTTTTATTATGTGTGAAAAGAGCCTTTTATTTTTATCAACAGCTCGGCCTATTTGTAGAGGTGCGCCTTTGCTGTACATAAATATTGGAGTTTGAGTTCCGGGAGTCATTTTTATTGGAAATTTCCTCTTATTTACGATTTTTTTTTCAAAATTTCTCAAGTAGTAATAGTTCTTTAGTTATCAACAAAAAGCTTACAAGTCTATTCTCTAAAAAGTCGTTATTCAACGAGTCGTCGATTAACGATTGTAGTTCAATTTACGATTACGTCAATCTAAACGACAATTCAGAAATTTGTATTCTGTAAACAATGCCGTTACGTCTTCAATCGTTACCGAATGAATAACGACCAACCTGCATTTTTGAGACGGGTAGTACATATAAATTCATGTTTTGTAATTGAATGATGGATGAAAACAAAATTTTGAAACTGCCTGTCTCAGTTATTTGACTATTTTATGGAAACTTGAATAAATTATGGAAATTGGTGAATACTATGAAAAAAAAAAGTTGTGAACTTATTATAAAGGCAACAATTTTCCGTATATTTGGATAAATTGAAAAAAAACTAGTGGTTTCGTACAAATAAGTATAAACCAAGTAAACCAGAAATTCTCAAAGAAACTTGGCACCTCCTGATAGCCAAACTGAACTGCTCTGTTGGGAATTTTATATAAAAAAAGGGGCCAAATAAACAACCAATATTTCTGATACTTCTTGAATACACCTGCTGCCAACTGAAGACTGGGACATGACACACAATTTATCTTTTGCCATAGACTTCTGGTGATTGTCCTGAGCAAAAAAACGCAATGCTAAAAAAAAACTGTGTAATTGGTTATTGACTGGGAATGTACTATTTTTTGTTTACTTGTATAATTGAAGGTATCCTCGTTTTGCAGGACCGCTCATTTCGTTAAATAACTCCCACGCCAGTTTTCTGGTTGATCTAAAATCTTTCCGAAAATTTTCTTCAGGAGTTTCGAGAGGATCGCTGTTATTCCTCAGCTATCTATTGAATTTCCAATTCAACTCTCTACGTAACAACAGATACGTGATCCGATTTACCTTCATAAATCATCATATCACCTTCTTCGATTTACCTTCATAAATCATCATATCACCTTCTTCGCAGTACTTCTAGGATTACAACCAATACGTCCCGCTCGACTTGATCCATTTCTATTGGATTACTATTTAAATTTTGCAAAGGACGAGTGAGAATATTTTTTTTGCTGAAAATTTCACACCTCACTTTTAGAGAGAACCAAAACATTCGTTCTTGTTTAGATGCCATGGCAACCCAAAAAATTTCCGGAAATTTTTATCCTCCTGGGTACCCTGGCCGAAATTAATAAGTGGAAATTTTTCTGTCAAATATTTGACAGGGGATAGTTTATATTTTGCTTTGATGTACAAATGGAATTGTATTTTTCATTTGAAATGAGATAATATTTCATATTTATGTATTTATTAAATATTTCGAATGTGTCTGAATATTTTCTTCACGATAATCGCAGAATTTGCAAATTCTGAAATCAAATTTCAGAAACACTTCAATACACCAGTTGTCTACATGTAAATCAAAGGCCCCGTGGCGAGTCGGTAAAGTGTCCGCCTCGTGGTCGCGTGGTCACTAGTGATCACCAGTGGAGCAAAAACATTTTTACTTTTTTTTTTATTAAAAAAATCAAATTGAAATTTTGTTAAGTGTGTTTTACATATCTATATTTTCATGCATCTTTTTTGTACTATGCATATAAATAGTTCAGGTGAAACCATCGTTAGTTATTTCTTATGAATTGTTGGATGATTTTCATTTCTCGGTGTGAAATTTTCTTACCGAATCTCCCTCGTGCTTGAATTAATTGCCGTAAATTTATCTCGTACATGAATTTTCAAAGAAAATTACCCTCGTCGCTTAGCGACTCGGGTAATTTTCAAAAAATTCATGTACTCGAAAAATTTCTGGAAATAATTCAAGCACTTGGGAGATTACAAGTGAAAATGTCTTTTATCATTGACAGTTATGACAGCTCAGCTCGTCTGCTCAGCGATGTTTTGGCAACGATATATCGTTAAATAACGATGAAGAAACAGATAGTGAATACGATTGTGTGATTTTGTCGTTATTTAACGGCTTATCGCTTGGTTACGACTGCTAACGATATCGTTGAAAGATAGTGAATAGACCTGTAAATACCTTTTCTTTCATCATATGTTGTTAATAACAATAGGGAATATGCACAATTTTTTTAAATTTGTTTAATCAATTTTTTACTTCGTTAAAACATAGTAAAAAATATAAAAACGGTTGAAAGTCTTGGAATTAATTTTTAAAATAATATATAAAATACCGATTGAATTTGACCTATTTGAACGCCTCCATTTTCGCGCGCTGTGGATGACGTCACATGGCGCTATCAGTGTTGTTCTTCTTCAGTGTCGTTCGTTGAGACGTACTCTGATTGCTCTACTTGCTTGAAGTTGATATTTTATAAAAGAGTAAGACAAATGCAGTACACGTGTTAGAGAGAGATGAATATATGTGGAAGTGATCTCGATCAACCAGAGCAGTCTTTAATGAACAAATTTTCTATAGTTATGGCCATTGACACTATTGACAGTTATTAATTAGGTTAGAGATTTGCAGTTTTAATCGCTATTACGATAATGGAAAATGCTAAAAAACCATTTTTTGCCAAATGCCAAAACACAATTATCAGTACACCAAGTAATAAAGTATTTTTTTCTGTTCCAAGAGATGCGAAAATACGTAAACAATGGTGTTAGTATGAGAAGAGGCGAAGTATCTCCAATATCACATTTACATTGTTGTGAGTACATTCTATTTCGATAGTTAACATGGAGTGAATTGATCAGAAGTAAGTTTTGTATGCATACATGTTTTGTATATACCTGCCTCACCTAAATTACAAAAGGAAAACTATCATTTAATAAACTATAAGCGTGTTCCGTTTCATGAATTCATCGGATCACTGTTGCAGACATAATCAAGCGTTCCGTTTCAACTAAAGGTGCATTAGTCAACATAAACCAATGTACATAGAAACCCTGGTGTGATCTCTTATAGCTTTGAAACCGACATACAAAAGTGTTAAGGTACGGCCTACTTGATTCGTGATATTTTTACCGCGTTGATACCGTTTCACCACTTTAGCACCCAGATGGCTGCAAAATTACAGATTCATGATGACGCTTGGACAAGTGTCATGTTATGTAATTTTCAACATTGAATTTTATTTGTTGTGATATTCGTTAACCATAATTTGTAAACATTCAAATTTCAATCAAATAATTATGACTTGGTACTTGGGAATGTTGGAAACTCCGCTATTTTCGACTCATACGCCATCCATCGACGAATGAAGCCAACGGTATCAGTGCAATTACAGTCTCAACAACTTTGTTGAAACAAAATCGAATCAGTGATAACACCCATGGTTTCTATACATCTTGACATAAACGTAACTTTAGCATAAGACTGACATAAACATAACCGTGAAAATAATTTTGAATGAGACCTGATATTACACGAGTTTTACATTTAGGCATACATTTAAGAATGATAGGTACATTTTATGACATGAAACTTTAGGTTCACGTGAATTAAGGATAATATTTTCGTCGTAAAAGTGACAAGTTTTTAGCAGAAACTCAATATTGTTGTATAAATGGTGCCATTTGATTTAACAGATTCAACTTTCGTTTTTAACATATATTTAAGCACAATTTTAAAATGATGTTGACTAAATGCACCTTAACACTGACGTTGGTGGGTTGAATCGGAACGATTTTTGCTTGCGTGGTGCATGCCGTTTCCCGTAGATGCTGACATTCATCACTTTATCAGGTAACCAAACTCTTATGTAACAAAAACAAATCTGTTAATCTAGTAAATAAATTAATATGGGTAGAACGAAAGTATTAATGGCAAGAGTAGGAAGCGAGCATTGTGGAAATGAGAGTAGCTCAGATTCTGATACAAGTGATAGTTATGAGGATAATATCGTCTGTCCCACGCCAAAACCGCGAATATGCTATCCAGAGTTCTGACTTCAATATGTAAAATACTAATTTTCTACCAAAATTTTCAATGCCAAACTCACGAAAGTGCTATCAAGTTGTCTACTGTGAACGAGAGTGAATTCGAGAATGTGAAAACTTAGCTAGGTTTTCAAAGCAAGAAGCACGAATATTCTTAAAACTCTTCTCATTCGAAATGACAAATTGAACACTTGTGGTTTTGGCATGAGACCGACGATGATGTTGAATGAATTGACGATTTTTTCTTTCATTGATAAATCAGGTAAATGTGACAATGCACGATACTTGACACTTCATCAAATATCAAATTTAAACTTTGAATTCGGTTTCTGACGTTTCTGTTTGAACGTGAAACCACAGACATGAAACTCCCAGATAGCATTACATATTCTAAGAATATCCATGGAATATTCTAATCAGAATGACTAAATATTCTCAGAATTCACTTTGAATATATATAAACGTTTTGGAATATTCTAGAAATTGGTTAAATGGGACACTTTTTTCTCATTCCATGAATATTCCTTTAGAATATTCATAGAATATGAATATCATATTCCTGAATATTTATAGAACGATTTTTCTTATCATTCATAGAATATTTTTATAGAATATTTCAGGCATATTCCTGGATATCCTTGGAGTATTCCTAGAATATTTACTTAAACAGTTTTGTATCATTCATAGAATATTACATAATTATTGTCGAAAATCAACGACCAAATATAGGGTGTCCCACGAATATTAGGACAGGGACTATCTCGGAACTCGAGAGTAGTAGAGAATTGTAATTTTGGGGTTGTAAATTAAAGCAATTGGTGCAGCTTTTTTTGATATTATGTTGTCCAATGAGCTTTTTGTTTTCGGTTTTCAAAACTATTAATAAGACATTTTGGCATTCATATGTTCCTCCTGATAAAAAGATTCCAACAAACCATCACACTTGTGGTCTAAAACGATTAGTTTAAGAACTACAGGTTCTTCAATATCATTTGTCCCACGACTTTTTTAAATGAAATACGGATGATCATTATAATTTTGCCTTGTTTCAATCATAACAAAAAATATAGGACTGCCCAAATATACAGGGTGACCCTAAACCGAAATAATTTGGCAATTGCTTGAATCAGACGTCATGGGACAAATTATATTGAAGTACCTGTAGTTCTTAAATTGATCGTTTTACACCAAGACAAGTGTGATAGTTCGTTGGAATCGTTTTATCGGGAGGAATATAGAAATGACAAAATATACAGTTTGTCCCATTAATAATTTTGAATCTGATGTCACGTGACCGAAAACATTGTCCCATTAATAATTTTGAATCTGATGTCGCGTGACCGAAAACAAAAGCCCATTGGGTGACATAATCTGCACCAATTGCTTTAATTCACAACCACAATAAAGTACAATTCTCTTCAGCTCTCGAGTTCCGAGATATTCACTGTACTAATCTTCGTGGTACTCCATGTATAAAGAATATTTTGTACATCCATATTCCAGGGAAGTTGACCCAGCCCCATATGCTCAGCTTTTCCATTATTAACAATTCCAAAAATCAGCCATAAATCCAAGCTAGAATTGCGCAAAAAGGAAAGAATGTTGCCACATCAATTTTAGATGAATACATTTTGACATCTGAACCATTCAGTTATATTATTCACTTTATTGATTTCTGAGTGCAATTATGCAATTTAATCATTTTTCAAAGATTAGCCGATGTCTCTATACTCATTGGTGAAAATTAATCTGAATTATGATAAATTTGATACATTATAAATGTCAAAATAAATAAAAAATCCATAGTGGTGAAAAGTTTAATCAGGACTGATTACATAAATAATACTCAAAAGTAACAATAATTCGAATGGAAGTAATGAAGTAATATAATTTGTTTAATTTTCGTCTTCGATTGTCGTCGACATGTCATTATTCTTCTTATTAATTATTTTTCTTCTTTCTGTTGATTTGGCCAAGTAGGCGCTGACTTTCAACTCAATGTCTTTAGTGGTGCACTTAGTGTCAACTTTCTGAGTTGCTTCTGAAACAATAAATTAACTGAAACTATCAGGAACATCAACATGTAACTTATATTATCTTCCACAAAAATTCCACGTATCAATAAGTTACTTAAGATGGATAAAAATCGTTGGTTAAAAAATTACCTATTAATGCATCAAATATTTTAGTATTTCTAAATACTTTTTTTCCTTTGTGTCCGTGTAAACTATATTGTTCCATCAAGGAGTTCGTTAAAATCCTTTGAAGAATTCTCTTGATGGATTCTTTGTAATTTGTTCCTTCCAATCTTGCTAAAAAATGTACCTGAAATACAGGGTTTGTCAAACTCAATGTTCTATCAGGCTCATCTCAAAAATAGACAATTTTTTTTGAATATGTTCTTAAAATAATTTCAATGCAACGACGTTGCCGATTTTACCAGATTGTTACTTTAAAATTATTTTAGAGAGGTGGAGAATATTTACCTATACCTAAAATCACAAAATTTCCAAAAATTATCATCGATGGTTTTCAAATATGTCTAATGGGACAACAAACTTGACCAACCATGAATGTATCAAAAAGGGATATTGGACGTCTGTGGTGTTACAGAATGAGAACTAATATGTTTCCCCTTCACCACACACTTTTATATTTTTCTTTGGTAGCCAAGTTATCGAAATGTGTATCTAGGTATATAAAGTATGTGGTAAAATTAAACATGTTATTTGTTCTCACGGTATACATAGAAAATATATTTCAATATTATAAGTACTCACAAAGTCTTTGAAGAGTTCCGTATTTCTCGAGAGATACCAATGGAGTCATCAATTGGGATCTTTTCAAGAACCTGGGCGATACCATCTATATCATTTTCAACCAAATTTTGTTTTACTTATATGCATTCCTCCCATCCTGCTGAGCATGGTAGCATTATTCTCAACTATTAATTTCAAGTTGTTAATTTCTCTTTCGTTGTCTCTCAACATTTTTTGAATTTTGATTAGATATGTTAATATTGTTCTTTGGAATTCATCTGAGAAGAAAAAACAGAAAATTAGTCAATTTATTGATAAACTAAGTGAATTTTATTATACCAGATTCCTTTTCAGATTTTCTATTTGAAGGAGATGTTTCAGAAGAACTTGCCAATGCTGATTCTGAAATGTAAAATGCATTGAATTGAGTGTGAATATCTTGAGCATATATACCTTTATAAAAAAAACAACAATACAAAATAATTGAAAAATTACAGCTTTTTGATTTTTTTCTGCATCACTAGTTTAAACAAATGAATATTGAAACATAGCCAGACACTATTGTCATTGGTATTGAACTTGAATAAAGAGTTTGAAGAAAAAAATATTCATATAAACAAATGAAAAGTAATCAAAATATTGAAAAACTTATTGAAGATTTTAAGAGTACCTTCTCAGACCAGAACCTTCAGGAAATAAATCATTTATCTACTTCCGATATATTAAAAAAGAATTCGAAATACTGCAAAACAATCATACCTGAAAAAACACTTCCAGTCATAGTTTTTTTTCTTGATGTTGGAGTGCCCAAACAGGCTGGAGAATTTTGTGTTTGGGAGTGGTTAGTGGAAACAATGGGACCTGAGGAAAGAAATAACTAGTGATGAAATATTTCTGGAAGTATTAGTAATAGAACACAAAAAAATGTAGGAAAAATTTTCAATCACCATCATGAATCTGAGATTTTGGATGTGAGGGAAAACCAGACAAGGAGTCACTATCAACATCCTCGTCTTCACTGCTTGATAAACATTTCTTCTTTTGTTGCCTTTTAGGAGGTAGATAATCTTCTCTTTCGCTAATATCTGATGTAATGCATGCCTTTGATGCCTTTGCAGAAGCTATTGAAAAACTATTGTATATTTTTGTAGACATCAACTTCACCACAAAAGTCTGCCAGTTGTCACTGGGATCTTCTTGATTTTTTATTGCTCGCTCTAATTTGGATTTATGATATGAAATTGGTGGATATGAAACAAGACCCTCTTGAATGAGCCATTTATGAGGTAGAACTTCTACCTCATCTGTTTCACAAAATTGTACGACAATCCAGGACATGTTCTAAAAAATAAAAAACGTTTAAACTTAAATTTAGTCTTTTGTTTCTATACTTACTAATTTTTCAGCTTTTTTCTTAGTTTATTAACAATACCAATGACTAGGTTTGGCCATTATCAGTTGGGATTCCCTGCAAATTAAGTATAAATGATTTAGTATTATAAAAACATGTTTATCTTCCAATTCAGAGGCAGTTAATTTAGGAATCAGGATGATAACATACAGGTTTAACTTACATTCTGAAAACTGGAAATAAATACCCAAACAACCATAACAAAACAAATATCTGAAATTGAATATACTTCAGCAAGAGGGCTGCATTCTTCAGTAGATCTGGAGAGCATCCGAAACAAAATAAAGAAAATGAATTCAAGGTACTTCATTCCTAGTAAGCAATTCTTCCTAGTATTCTTGTCTCCACATTCAGAAGATATGAAACAAATAGCACATTGAAATTTTTATTCCAATCATAGTTAAGCAGCAAAAACCATTTTAACAAGGTCGCATGCACGTATTGTATTTTAAGTGAAATAAATGTACAAAAGTTTTTAACAAAAAACGTATTATTATTATTTTGTTTGGTGCTCACTTTGGTGCAACAATGGAAATACCACAAAATTATTGTCCTCATGTGGAAGTCTAACTAATTTGAATTTTATTTCTTTCACAGAAACATAAAATATTTCACTAGGAGAGCTAACACAAAAAATATCCAATAAATGGGATGGGCAAGGCTTTTCAAAAAAATCTATTTTATTTAGGTATTTTTGACAAATGATCACTGGAATGTTCAGTTCTCTAGAAAAAGCAATTTTTTTTATTTCTACAATGGAATTATCTTTCAACATACAGCATGAATCATTCAAAGCAAGTGTGAGCTTGTATGATGAAAATACTTATACTCTGGGCCTCGACATTCATTTGGTAATATACCACCTGAGTATTCCTTCATTAGAGAAAATTCACATTTTTCTTGTGAAACATTATTGAGTAGTATTTCATTTTGATTCATCTCTCCAATTCTACAAATAATCTGTGCAAGGGGCTTATCATGTTTTCTAATCAAATTCAATATTGTATGGAGGTAATTTTCACTTGAAAAGTTATTGAAATTTTCTACTGATCCAAAGCATCGAACATCATCTGCCAAATGCAGTAAATTATGAAAGTTATGTGAAATGAATTGTGCACCATAGATTTCTTTCATAGTTTTCACAAAATGAAATAACAAAGACTCTGCATAATCAGTATAAGTAGTACAAAATTCATTATTTGACAATAAGGACATTGCTACTGAGAGTGTTAAAAAATGTTGATATTTGGATTTTGAAATATTTTTCTTCAAAACCACAGGTCCTGTGTGAAATAGAAGCTGCCGAAATTCGGTAGCTTTCCACCTCTTAACTTCTAAAAGTTACCGGGGTTTCCTTGAAAATTCTGAGAGAATGAAAGGTGCAAGTACATTCAGATTATCTGAGATTTTATTGATACTTCTCGCTAGAAGTTTATGTGGTGGTTGGCCAAAGCACAATATACCACCGACAACTTTTTTTACCACACCGAGTAAAACCAAATGCATGTAGTCAAGAGGTATGTCTTTGATCAAATCAATTCCTGGTATTTGAACTAAATTTGTGTAACCATTATGATGTTCCTAGTCTTGCTGTGCAATAAAACCTGCATGAGTTCTTAATTCATATTGTAAATTTGGAAAAACTACTCTATCGTTATAATATTCACCATGTTGAGTGCATTTGGTGCAAGAGCTATAACCCGAGTGACCTTTTATATATAAAACTGATGCTTTAGCAACAGCATCCATTAATATCATTGATACTTTAAAAGTGCATTTCTTACCACAAAGAACGATACCATTGTTAGTGAGATCCACAGCTTCATCAATAAAATCTGACAAAAAATCATTAAATTCATTAGGTTTTGCGTATCCATGATAACAACCAATGAGGAATACTTTTTCTTTATTCAAAATTTTAGTGATACCAAGGAGTGGGTACACCTGACTTGAGGTGCTTTTGGAAAGTGGAAGGCCATCAATATTGATTTTAATTCTTATATCACACTTTGGGGTTATTTTACTTTTCTGATATAAATCATCGAGTGCTTTTCTGATTCCTATATGGCAATATTGTCCTGGGGCAACATTTCTGTATGAAAGTTTTGTAGGAGTTTTCAAAAGTGTTCTCGAGTCCTTTGGTAACTCCTTCAAATCATCCCCAGTACTATGAGAAAGAATATCCAATAATTTATTTAAAGCATTGTGAGGTATTTTATGTGAAATGGCCCAGTTACATAATTCATTCTTTAGAGTGGTTTCAGTAGTACTAGCAGAAAAATAACCTGCCGCTTGAGGCTCATCATTGGAAAGATGATTCTGTATTGCACCAACTGAGTGAGGATTCATATCACCTACATTATTCGCACTGAGAAAAGCATCATCTGAACAAATTGACAAACTATCATCGTCCACCTGATTTGTAGGTGGGGTTGTACTTCTTTCATCACATTCATTACTGGACTCATCCGAACAATCATTATTAGGGCACTGAAATTTATTGTGTTGATTTGTAATAAAATCCTCAAATTCAACATCAACATTTCCTGAATGATCAGTGAGACACTGAATTTTATTATTTATTACAGCCAAAACCTCATTTTTTTCTTTTTGTATGTGCCTATACCAAGTAGAATTCCTTTTTCTCGAAGCAATTCCAGACATTGTAGAAATGTAAATTTATAAGGGAATAAACTCACTTGGTATAAAAATCCAACAAGTCTCGATTTTCAACGGCCACTGATAATATTGACAAGATAACTGTAGTTAAATCATTCATTAATCATAAACGCGCCAACATAAATTGTTCAACAACCAGCTAGAACAAAATGGCTGCTCTCTCTCTCTCTCTCTGTATTTGGTTGGTCCTTGCTTCCTTCAAACAGGCGCATTTGACCAAGCCCTGCTGCGGAAAATCCGTTCCCATCCGGCCTTTAACCGGCGTAGACAGCAAGGTTTCATCAGGGGAATGCAGTTGTCTTGCTCTAGGCAATACTACATCCCATATTTTACACTTTTTAATTTTTATTTAACAAAACACTTCTATATAATCTGTCAAATGCACGTCTTTAAGACTGCGGACATCACACACATTAACCTGACTTCCCACACAAGACCGCCGTCTGATCTCAACCACTGCCGGAAGTCGAATGCTCTCTCATTGACTTTTGACAGCGCAGTCGCAGATGCCAGCGCCAAAGTGGCAAAAATTGAACCACTTTCAAGTACAATATGTCAACAGAAGAACTTAATATTCACCATATTATATCTATATGTATGTATCGGAATTTCATCACTTGACAATAATTACTACAGATTTAACAAAATCCACAAATACAATATCTAAAATCTTAGAAATTTTCACGAAAACAATAATTACGATGTACTTATCTATAGTTTCAAAACTCGACACTAGAGGGAGTACCCCTTTGTCATAGTATCCATTAACGAGTGATCTCAAAACATCAGAATCAAATATGGATACTTTTCCGAAAATAAAATAATATTGTTTGGTTAATTACATGATGGATTTACAAAATGTGTTCTATATATTAAAAAATTTTACAGCACATTAAAGTTCAATAATTCGTAGTTTGGGAATATTCTGACAGGAATAATAATAGAATATCCTTATCGACCATGCTAAGAATATTCCAGGTATAATATCTATCGAATATGTTTTTCAGAATTTTAACATCCGGAATATTTAAAGAATATTCAATGAATATATGTATATATATATCTTCTAGAACGTAGGTTTAGAGAATATTCCTGGGATATCCGATGCTATCTGGGCTGTTTGTTTTGACTTTTGAGTTTGACAGATCTAACTTGGATCGCATTGATCGCTACTAGACGAACGGGCAGTAGTTCATGCACTTTCGATGTCTCAAGGCCAAATAGGGGAATATAAAAGTGGGCGTGTCAAAGCGCTCCCAATGTAGGAAACGGAACGGTCATATGCGCATTATGTCCTCAATGCATGAAACGGAACACGCCTTATTACTACTTATCAGTTTCGGTATTGTCGGATTGTGCTTTGACAAAACCGCTTTCAATCATTTCTCTTGATAATTCACAATTGTCACCAGACCAAAATCGAACTATGTAATGGAAAACACTACAAATATATAAATAAAAACAAAATTTTCTATGAAAGACGACTAGCACAGTATGAATATCAACACAGATAAATTTCATAACGTGCCATGTGACGTCATTCTTCGTTTCGACCAATGGTGATGCGTTTCGCAAATTTGAATTCCGCGCGCTTATTATGCACTTTTTGATTGAAGTTTTATGGAGTTAAATACAAACTAAATGATAAACTAATCTAGGTGTAATTTCAAGACAATAAAGCATATGAGTTAAAAAAATCAAGTAAATTTAAATTACTTGCATATTCCATATTGCAATTTTTTACGTGCGCGGTAAAATCCTCAAAACCCATTTTTCTAGTCCAAATCCAGGAGCTTTATCTCTATTTTTCACGTTTTTCGACTTGTTGATCAGACTATTACTCATATTGTTGACAGTACCTACCTATAATTTCATACTCAGTAGCAGGAATGAGACTGGAAAAATGGGCATTATTATATTCGAGTGTTATATCACTTTTGTTAGCACATACCATGTTGTTCTCAATGAAAATCCTTGGGATGTTATTAAAATAATCCATAAAACAATTATTTTACACCTCTTCAGGTTCGATCACTATCTTATTTTTTATGTTGATTGTTAATCTGTTTTGGAGTTTTATTAAGCTGTGGTTTTAGTACTTTTTTATGCGTGGTATACGATCTTGAAACCGACCCTGAAATGTTATCATTCTGTTTGTTAATGATCATGGTTAAACATTAAGATGTATTTTTGTACAAAATATATGTCATCATTGTGAATGATAAGTTCATCGAACTATGATAAGATTATAATTATTATACTAAGATTATTTATATACTTACTAGACAGTTGTGAATAAAGGACCGAATAAACATTAAATTCTACTTTTACTCATGCAAATTATTTAATTATGGACCTGCTGGAGTCTTTGGATACTTTAGCACCTCTCCATTTGCAAAATACCTCAAAGTCTGCTGGTTCCGGTGCAATTACAAGTGATTAGTTGGAAATACGCAGATACCATAATCTCGAAGGTAATTTGGTAATTAATTATACAGTGTGTCCGGTAAACCATGGATCATGCTATAGCTGGTGATAAACAAATTAATAACCTATCTACACCAAGCAATAGAGCATAAAATGAGTGAGTTTTCAACAAAAATAATAGTAGGAAACCGACAATGCCATCACATGGAAGACAGTCCGTAGTTATATTCTGATATGTTTTCGACGAGCAACTGTCATTTATTAATTTGTTATAAACATTTAAATAACCAAAAACGTGTTTTTTTAAAATTATTTTGCTTATAAAATGAAAACTAATGAAGCAATCTGGTTGCTTCAATGGAAAGAATTGTAGATAATTGAAATATGAACAAAATGCGATGTTTTACTACCCGGTCGTATCATTAGTAATGGAAAAAACTGAAAAAAACGGAATTTTTGAAAAATTACTAGCTCTGCCAATTTTCAAGGAATTGGATTGGAGTGGCTCATGAAAGTATTGAATCATGTGTACTTTATATGTGCACATAACATTCGCTGTCGGATCTCTAGTTTTGGCACAATTGCAACTTAAATTTTTTTTGAACTATCTTGCAGCGTGCCTGGATGTTCGAGTGATAGTCCGATGTCAATTTCTCAAACAGATTATGAAAGTAGAAGTATAGTACTACAGTACGTATATTGTCATTGTGCGTAATGAGAGAAAAATGCATGTAAACATGACTGAAAACGGCCGAGCCCGCGTTGGCTGCCGAGTAGAAGGAGCGTCCGGGAGATGAGGGGAATTCTTGTAATGAACGGATTACACGTGATAATACGCTTCTCCTCATCTCCCGCTCACTCCTACCACTCGACCGCTTCCATCAGCTCGGCCATTTTAGCAGCATTTTAGCGCAAAATATTATTCTACTTCCAAAATCTGTTTCATAAGTTGAAATCGGACTATCACTAGAGCATCAAGGCACGCTGCAAGATAGTGCAAAAAAAAATTCAAATTGCAATTGTGCCAAAACCAATGATCCGTCAGAGGCTGCTTTGTACATACAGAAAGTACACACGATTCAATACTTTCATGCAAAGGGCCAACCCTATTTCTTAAAAAATGGCAGAGTTATGAATTTAATAAAAAATCGTAGAATTTTCCGGGTTTTCCAATTTTTCTCCGTTATTAATGATCCGACCGGATCGCATGGAGGTAAGTAGCACGCAGTATCGCCAATCGGTCTCGTTTGGCGTCGCACGATCCTAATATTTTTGAATCTTGAATGTAGCAAGCGGGCTGGGCGTCCGTTTGGCGCTATCGAGCGCTACTTATCGCATAACTTCAAAAATTGTAGATTCTACACAATACATAATAGGGGGTATAATCCTAGGAAATGGATTTATACTATTCAATACTTATTTATTACTTCACAAGAATTGAAAAACTTTTAGTAATAAAACTACTACCTATTTTATGTACCCTATTTGATGCACTTACCTACATTTTAATGACTAGAATCGCTGTTTATTGTTTGCGGCTCAATTTATAAGAAAAGAGATAGGTACCCAAGTAATTGAACAGAAATAAAACCATTTTTCAAACGACTTCAAAAATGGAGGAGGTTCTCAATTTGTCTGTATGTATTTTTTTGTATGTTCAGCAATTATTCCGTGGTAAAAAAGGTAAAACAGGGGTTTATCTATGTCTTGAACGGTTTTAGTTCACTCTCATTTATAATAGCTTCCAACAAATACAGAAAGTTTATGTAAAAGTCAGTGTATGATAATATATTTTTATACGATAGTGCGTAAACTAAGCTTTTACGCACTGCTGACAGTGCGTAAGGTAATACTTTTTCGCACAAGTGCTAAAAAAAGCACCTGTTCGTAAAATCATAAACTGTGCGTAAAGCAATTTTTAACACACTGTTCATACACTTATGCATTTCTGAAAAATACAGTATTTGATGTCAAATATAACTCGGAAGTATTTATTTGATAATACGACGACAATTCATATCATTGAACATTGAAATTAATGATTTAATTGCCACAATTTGGCAATACACGGCAATTCAAATTCGACCCCCACCATTGGGATCTCCTAAACTACAGGAGATACGTCGAAACTTAAATGGGAACAGAGTTGCGTATTCTGGTGCTTAACAAAATACTGTTTTGAAACTTGGAAAATTCCGAGTATTTCCGGAAATATCGGGAATAAAATGAAAATCGGAATTTTCGTTTTTAATTTTTTCTATCGTTATTTGACAACATAGCTCAAAACCAAAAGTACATTTTCATTGATGCTTCTTTCAGGTACTACACGTTTTCATGTTCAGATTTACTGACCGACTTTTCGTCTTCTGGCATTCATCATCAACTTTTTTTTCTGTTATGGGCGCCATTTTGTTTTTTTTATATAGAAAAATTGTGATTCTCATTCTGATTTCATTGATGTATAATTTGTTATGATTTGCACATCTGAAACCACAGATATTAAAAAAAACAACTTCATCTGAGATGGTCATGACTCCATCGAAAAATTTTGTTTAATAAACACTAGTTGTCAGAACTCATTAAACATCATAAGTTTGCACAAATACTTCAGTCGAAATGTCCTCATTCTCAAATGAAGAAAAACGAGATATGTTGAAACTTTATTATGATAGGAATAGTACGAAAACAAAACAAATTTATTTTATATTATATCCGGAAAGACAACAGCCGGATAGAACATTATTCGGAATTTTGGGCAAACACTAGCTGAGTACGGTGCGTTTCAAAAACCAAGAATGAAACTTGGAAGCAGAATGGAACAAAATATTAGACGTAACTTATTAGCCGAGGTAAAATAATTGTTCATTCCATATTCGAAGAAGTACAATTATTTTTGTTACTTTTTTAGATAAATGCAGATCCTTCCAAATCAACACATCAAGTCTCGGCAGAAATAGATGTGCCACAGACGAGCGTTTGGAGGGAATTCAAAAAAAGGGGTTTGAAATGTTATAAGATAGGTACATATTTCACAAAAATTACATCCAGGTGATCCTGAGAGAAGGATGGAATTTTGTAGCTGTCGCTCGAATAGGGTAGACCCTACAAACTTCTAGAAAAACATTATTTGGATCGACGAAAGTACTTTTTCGAACTGTGGTGTTTTTAATAGAAATAATGAGCACATTTGGAGTGAAGTCAGACCACAAGTTCGGTTTCGTTTGAATATGTGGGCTGGAATTTATGACGACCGAATGCTTGGACCTCATTTCTTCTCTAATACTTTGAACGGGGAAACCTATCTTCGGTTCTTAAGAAACGAATTCGAAGAATATATGGATACGTTTCCCCTTGTTAATTATAACAGCTGCTGGTTTCAGCACGACGGGGCTCATCCACACAATAAAAGAGCAGTTTGCGAATATTTACACCAAAGATTTCCTAATAGGCAGTTAGGAAATTCTGGACCAGTGAGGTGGCCGGCAAGGTCATCTGACCTTACAGATTTGGATACTTTCTTGTGGGGCACTTTAAAGAACAGAATCTATGGAGAGCAAGAATATGACACAGTAGATGAACTTAGAGACAATATCATCACGCAATTCAGGTCTATCAGAAGAAGGGATATTGTTAGGGCTGTTCTTAATTTGAGACGACGAGCTCGGTTATGTATTCAAGAAGAAGGCCATCATTTCGAACACTTGTTTTAATACTTTTTGTGCATTTTTTACAAGCTCATGATTTCATTCTTGTTTTTTGAAACGCACCGTACTCAGCCAAGTGTTTGCCCAAAATTCCGAATAATGTTCTATCCGGCTGTTGTCTTTCTGGATATAATTCAAAATAAATTTGTGTTGTTTTCGTACTATTCCTATCAAACCCAAAGAAAGTCCACCAATCGGAGGTTGTGTTGCAAAAAAATAGACTTTGTGGTTATCTACATCACAATTGCCAGTTGAATCTATGAAGATAATTTCGGAACTTTGTTAGATCAATTTAGTATTTCTACATAACTGGCGTACACAATGCAACTATATAATTATAACGTTTTTTATTTTTTTCTAGATAACAATAGCCATCTGGTAAGCATGACAAATCCATGATTAATAATCAGATAATACAATAAATGCTACCCTTGTCAAATCACGAAGACAAAGTGACTGTGCGTTTTTAAATTTGAACTCGGAGCTCCGGGGGGGATGCCCTCGATACTGTCGACAGCAGGGGTTACGGAAATATATCTGTAGACTGGCGATTCTACTGAAATAATGTTTTTACGTACCTTGATTTCCTAATATCTGAAGAATGGTCATCTGGCCAAGTTAGCAGGTAGGCAATTGCCAATTGTTCTGCCAGGAGCTTTCACATGGCTGTATGCTAATGACACTACCCTGCTTTACTCTGACGAATCCTCAGTCGATATATTATCAAAAAAGTTGAAATTCTTCCACTTCCTGGCCTTTACATCTTAGAAGTATTAATATACATTCACGCGAATAAAAAAATCTTTTCCACAAATAACCAATATAACAATCACAGCACGAGGAGGGAAAACGATTTCCATCTACCAAACTCACATCTCACCATTTGCCAAAAATCACTAAATGAGATAGGACTGGGATTATACAATGTAGGTACTTACTAATAAGCTAAAAGAAATTGAACAAGCGCATATTTATAGGAAATAAAACAAAAATTTTTTACTGGGTATTACTCCATACAGCCTTGATGAATATTTTGGACAATCTTAGTGTGAGATTTTAATGTATGATTTCATTTCATTTTATTGTTTTTTTGTTCATTGGTGTTTTGGCATCGACTGATATGGTCATTAGCCATGTGTTCTGGGTAGGCCTTGTTACTAACTCCATACGCCACCTTAGGAGCAGCACTGTTAATTGGAACGCAACAGTGAATCGCGCAGGACTCACCCTACTCGAGCAACGAGATTTTAATAATTTAATCGGTTAAATTAAATTAAAAAATCCCAGCTCAACCAGGGTTCGAATTCCGGACCTTTCGACTCAGAGTCGGACGCTCTAACCACTGAGCCACGCCCCGACATTCATTTTATTGTTATGACGAACATTTTAACTGAAACATATCTATAATTATTGTTTAGATATTTTCAAGGTATGTCGTTGATATATCTGATATATCTCAATTGCTTATACTTTTTTGACTTTCTCTTTTCTCACTTTTATTTTTAATCTACATTTAAATTTATGTATTTTATGAATATTTTTTTATACATGTTGACCTGTCCTATAGCTTTGTAAGCTCGTATTTGGATTAATAAAGTATCTATCTAGGCATGCCAACATAGTACATACTAACACTACTCAATCGTACACATTTCGTTCGTTCAAAAATAAGTAACATCTGACGGCCTTGGGATCTTGCTCTATAAGTACTGCCATACAAAGAGGAAATGCTGCTGCATCCATTTTAGGTTCTGTTCCTGCGTCTAAAAGTTTGGATAAAATTTTCAGTCGTCCGCAAGGAATGTTTGAATACGAAAAATCTCTAAAATTAACAAATTGTAACATTTCTTCGTCCAGTGACCCTATGTTTGAGTTCACTCGATGCAATATCGCATGCGATTTTTGCACTTTATCGAAGGATACCCCAAAAATGGTATGTTCGAATATCACCAGCGATAATTATCGAACATAAAACAACGGGCGGATATTTAGCTTGCGATAAGAATTATCAATCGGAATAATTGACTTAGATCCTAACCTCGATAATAATCCATTGTTTACATTTTACTCGTGATATTATGAAATGGCAAATTTTGATGAAATTGCAATGATCGCTATTAATTGCAGAAGTAGTAGACGATGCTGCGGGAGCAGCAGAACAGCGAAGGTCCTTCTACCCTCGTATAAATGCATTGAAACTTTGTGATAGACAATTTGTTAGAATGCTTCCTTTATCAAAAGTATTAATTCGTGAGTTGATTCGAATAGTGTCTCCCTATATAGAGGAGGGAAGTAGAGAGTCAGCTATAAATATTGAGACAAAAGTAAGTTACCTTCAGTCTAACTAGGCAGGTATATGAATGTGATTTATAATGAAACATGCTTATATGAATGTTTTAATAAGTCTTGGATTCCTCGCAAGTGGCAGCTATACCAGCTAGACTTAGCTTCCAATATACACGTAGCATTCAGTAAATCAAGTTTCAATGTGCCTTGATAACGTAATTAATGCTTTAAATCAACCAGATATTTATAATCGATTGGTTAGTAAAACAACACAAGAAATACAAGCAGAACAGTTGTCAACGTGACGCGCCACGTCATGTGATTTAAATACCTTTAAGCTATTGGTTGAATTCGTGACCCAAGCTAAGACTTCCCTCACACCCTTCGAAACCTACCAACTCTGTATCGCATTCGGTTCGGGAATAGCGTGTCGAACGAGAAGAGTATCACATGCGAATTTTCGGAGATGTAAATATCACGTTCGAAATTTATCGCGCGAACTCAAACATAGGGTCCCTGGGACCTTATGTTCGCGCGATAAATTTCGAACGTGATATTTACATCTCCGAAAATTCGCGTTCGATACGCTATTCCCGAACTGAATGCGATACAGAGTTGGTCGGTTTCGAAGGGTGTGAGGGAAGTCTTAGCTTGGGTCACGAATTCAACCAATAGCTTAAAGGTATTTAAATCACATGACGTGGCGCGTCACGTTGACAATTGTTCTGCTTGTATTTCTTGTGTTGTTTTACTAATCAATCGATTAAAAATATCGGGTTGATTTAAAGCATCAATCACTTTATCAAGGCACATTGAAACATGATTTACTGAATGCTACGTGTATATTGGAAGCTAAGTCTAGCTGGTATAGCTGCCACTTGCGAGGAACGCAAGACTTATTAAAACATTCATATAAGCATGTTTTATTATAAATCACATTCATTTACCTGCCCATTTAGACTGAAGGTAACTTACTTTTGTCTCAATATTTATAGCTGACTATCTACTTCCCTCCTCTATATAGGGAGACACTATTCGAATCAACTCACGAATTAATACTTTTGATGAACGAAGCATTCTAACAAATTGTCTATCTCAAAGTTTCAATGCATTCATACGAGGGTAGAAGGGCCTTCGCTGTTCTGCTGCTTCCGCAGCATCGTCTACTACTTCTGCTATAGCGATCATTGCAATTTCATCAAAGTTTGCCATTTCATTTAACTCGTGATAAATGTAAACAATGGAATATTATCGAGGTTAGGATTTAAGTCAATTTTTCCGATCGATAATTTTTATCGCATGCTAAATATCCGCTCGTTGTTTTATGGTCGATAATTATCGCTGGTGATATTCGAACATACCATTTTTGGGGTATCCTTCGATAAAGTGCAAAAATCGCATGCGATATTGCATCGAGTGAACTCAAACATAGGGTCCCAGGGACCCTATGTAAGAAGTAAGTATGTAAGAAGTGTAAGATATGACGTATGTGTTATGGTTGAGCTCAATATGGGCCTTCAATTTTTGACATAAAAATATACACTTTCAATTTAAAAAAATATCGATGACGTCATTTCCTGTAAGGTGGTGTGGTAAAAAATCAGTTTTCTCTGAAAAAAGGTGGAAAACTAAAATACAAAATCGACCTGTCCGAGCTTTACCTCCGAAAATAATTAACTTGTAAGATAATAGAGCGTTTCCACACTTTATGAACGCACTGTATAATGATTCACATGTGAACCCAATTTCATCTAGATCCCTTGTGAGCGGAGATGCCTATGTTCTCTTCTATGAGCAGGATTAGCAGGAAGGCACTTAATCACTACTTTCATATCATACTTGGTATTATTATTACTTCAGAAATACATGTGCGATATTACAAAAGAAAATAAATACCACTACTAATATCAAATTCAGCCCTATTGCTGCAAAAGTACGCAAGATTGTGCAAAATATTCTCAGTGACGCAAATTAGTTTGCTTAGGCCTAGATGTTCTTGCAAAAGTATTTGTATTTTAGTAATTTTGTTTCTTTTTAATCCCCATGTGAAAAATCCAAAATTACCGTTGAGACTAAATTTAAACTGAATCTTTGGCTCAGAAATCATAAAATACTCCGTTTTTTGAAAGCTGTAGAGCAGTGATCTAACTGAAATCATCTACCTCTTGGTAAACTACTACTCTTACCCACTAGCGTCGATAAGAGGGGGGAGGGGGTACTGGGGCACAGTACCCTCCCTAGGAGAAGCATTGAAAGCAGAAAAATTGAAAGAGAGAATAGTCCAACTCACACAGTAGCGTGCCAGTGAACGCAAAGTCGAGCAGAAAGTGGTCACTGTTTGATTTTAATTGGTGTATGTACCTTAGCCAGGAATCACACTGATCGACCAGGACCGACCGTCCGCGACCGTCCACCTACGACCAAAAATTGAAGTAGATCATTGAAAACTTTCAAACTCACACTGATCGACCATCTACGACCGCCCGCCAGAATAATTTTGTAAATCTGACATTGATCTGACATTCAAAAGGTTATGTCAATTTTCTATTTAAACGAAAAAAAGTTAAAATCATAATTTCAATGCTTTTGTTGTGAATAATGAGTAGGATTGATATTGAAGAAGAAAGAATCATGATAGTGTATGATTTTTATAAACGATTAATAAAGTAATGTGAAAAAATGTGTGGAATAGAGAACTTTATTTATATCGGGAACAAGAGGGTGAATTTTGAACCAACTACCCCAAATTACTAAAAGATCAATACAGTTCCAAACTACCTACTATTGAAAGTCCATAAATTACACCAACAGAAATTTCCAATCAGAAGAAGGCCAAATTTTCTATTTGCTGGGCAGTAATTCCCGATAGAGCACCAAGGAATGTCTCCTTTTTCTATACCCAGCACGTTAATTCTTCAACTATAAAGAATACGCAAGTTACTATTAGTTGAACTGGTACTGAACAATTATTCTCTTGCATTAATAAATTCCATCAATGACTTCTATGTTGCTGTAATTAGAATTACTCTGATTTAACGTGGCTCCTCACCGCTGTTATCAAAATATTCATCTCTGCGTAGGTCCACACGGTTCCTGTATTGTTTCGCTGCTTTAAAAACATTCAAACTTTGGATGTATTATAAATTGTAAATAAAGTACCAACGAATTTCTGACTCAATTGGAAATTTAACAGTTCACACGAATAATATTAAAATTTTCGTTTTGGTGAATAAACTGTTGAAACATTATCACAAACATGTGTCCAAATGATAATTTAGCGTATGGGCATTGCATCACAGTAGTCTGAGGCCGACCAAAATTTCCAGCAGGTTGTAATTTCAAACATGGTCTTTGAAAACCGGTCGTGGACGGTCGAGAATGGTCGAACAGTGTGAGTTGTGCGATAAGAATATACGTGTTGGAAATTTTGGTCGTTGATGGACGGTCGCGGACGGTCGGTCCTGGTCGATCAGTGTGATTCCTGGCTTAAATTGTCGATTCCTACGAATTCCATCGTCTGTTTTGTTATGACTTCAGCAAACAAATAATGGAATTTCCAAGTAGTTTATTGAATAAACGTTACAAATTCTCTGTTGAATTACATTCCCCAGAAAAGTCAAAAGTGACAACCACTAACAGCAAAAACTATCTACTTCACGGGTTGCTCCGTGACATCCGTATGAAATATACAGAACGATAAACTAAAGGTTACCTAAGATTACTAACAATAAGTTCTAACAGAACATCTTTCCCTTTTTAGAGAACATAATCTTTCAAATGTGAAGGAGGCTTGATGTTCCTACTAGATTTACGAATTGGCACAGAATTGTTTTTATCAAGAGAGGTACTTGATTCAGCCCGAATTTCTACACTAGCCGGAATTTCATAATCACACTGTCATTCTCATTACTTCTAATTTGTTGGCCAAGATCACAATCTAAACCTAAGGTAGGAGCTGGTGTTTGATTCTGAACATTTGAGTTGTAATAAGGGGCTGGAATTAAATTCCACCTGTTTCTTCTATATTTTCCGAAACTGGTTTCGATCAAATATGACCTTGGTTGTTCTAAAACAGCTACAATTTTACCGTATTATCTTATGTCAGTAACTCAAACACTGTCTCCTATAAACAACTTAGGGAATTGTTTAGTTCTATGCCGCTTATTATATCTGTAAGCTAATTTCTCCTTTGCCACATTCTCTTTTTCAGGAATGTGATCTGAATTAACATATTTATTCAGAATGCTAGGTAGAACTGGCAAGTGAGACCTTAGCTTTCGATTCATAAGAAGTTCAGCTGGACTCAGCTCGCATGCAAGGGGCGTAGAACGATAAGAAAGTAATGCAAGATCAAGATCTTTAGGATTTTTTTTATCAAGGTTTTTGCTGTTTTGACTGCTGATTCTACTTCACCATTTGAAGCTGGGTATTTTGTACTACTAGTTTCAAAATGAAAGTCATATTTTCGTGCAAACTCCCTGAATTCTGACTGAAATTGAAGACCATTGTCAGATCGAATTTGATCAGGAATACCATAACGACTGAATAATTGCTTCAATTTGATCATGATGACGGACTCGGTCATTTTGATAAGTCTAAATATTTCGAAAAATCTCGAACGATAATCTGTGACCACTAAGTACCAGATCCCATTACATTTTTCCAAATCTAGAGCTATTTTCTGCCAAGGACGTTCGGGGAAATTTTCCTTTAAGAACGGCTCTCTAGGGTTGATTCTATGTTCAATACATTCAGGACAGTTTTTAATCATATTTTCGATTTGTGTCGAAAGGCTTAGCCAACAAACCGATGCCTTTGCTCTGTCACGACATTTAACAACACCTTGATGACCTTGATGAATAAATTCAATACATTTTAGCTGTAAACTCTGGGGAACTATGATCCTGGAGTTTTTGATCAAGAATCTTTCTTGGAAACTTATGTCAAATATGTATTGAAAATAAGGCAACAAGTCAAGATCAAGTTTTCGTTTGTCAGGCCACTCTGACAATGAAAATTGCTTTAATTTTTGACAGATTGGATCACGGTCTTGTTCTTTTCTGATTTCCTCTAAAAATGGAGGTTTTATCTAAACAGACTGTATTACCATTTTTACATGCCTCATGAGCTAGTTCATCATCTTTAGGGTCTTTCAAGTTTTTTGAAAAATTTCTAGATAATGCATCAGCAACTGTCAAATGTTTACCAGGAACGTAATGTATTTGATAGTCATAACGCATTAACCTTATTCTGAATCTTTGGAGTCTTGGTGTCAACTCGTCTATGGGTTTTGTTTGCAATATTTGAACCAAAGGTTTATGGTCTGTTTCAAATATTATAGGAATTCCTATGATATACTCTTTAAACTTATCCGCGGACCAAGCTATAGCAACTGCTTCACGCTCTATTTGAGCATAACGGGATTCTGTAGCAGAGAGTAAACGTGATGCATAAGCAATAATTTCTTTTTTACCATCTTTCGAAAGTTGGTACAAACAACTACCTAGACCATAAGACGAAGCGTCCGAGGAAACCACAATTTGTTTGGTCGGATCAAAGTAAGCAAGACAAGGACTGTTTTGCAAGAGATGTTTGATTTTCTCAAAGGACTCTTTTTGAGCAACATCCCATAAAAACTGTACATGTTTTCTCAACAACGATGTCAATGGTTCTAGAACTTGGGACCTGTTTGGTAGAAATCTACTAGAAAAATGTATCGATCCCAAAAACTGCAAAAGTTCATTTTTGTTAGCCGGTTGTGGAAACCTGGAAATGGATTCAATCCTGGATGGATCAATAGAAATCCCTTCATTTGACGAAGAATGGCCAAGGAAATTCAAAGATTGTACACAAAAATACACTTATCTTTATTTAGAGTAGTTCCTTCGGCTTTAATTCTGTCAAAGACTTCATACAAGAAACGATTGTGCTCTTCCAATGACAGCATGGATCAACATATCGTCCATGTGCGAAATCACACCTTCTATACCGGATAATATCCTATTTAATAATATGGAGAAATATTCTGGAGCACATGAGATCCCAAATGGAACTCTTTTGAAAAGGTACCTACCAAAAGGTGTAATGAAGGTAGTGAGATGTTGAGATTCTTCACTGAGTTTTATTTGATAAAACCCAGAGTTTGTGTCCAACTTGGAGAAGTACTGAGAACCTCGCACTCTGGCCAGAATATTTTCTACTTTTCCAATTGGAAAATAAGATCTTAAGAAAGCTTGATTTAATTTTGTATAATCAACACAGAGTCTTATTTTGGAATGTTTGTTTACAACTACTATAGGGCTCACCCAAGGTGTATACTCTTCAATTGGCTCAATTATTTTTAGCTTTTCAAGCCTTTCAAGCTCTTGCTTGAGGGGTTCAAGGAGAGGAATGGGAACTATTCTTGGGGCTGTTTGAGTAAATGGTTTTACCCCATCTTTTAGCTGAATTTTCATTTCCGTTTTGAAATTGCCCACACTAGTGAACAGTTCTGGATATTTTTCCAAAACCAAAGGAGAAGAGACAGTGCTCTGTACAACACGGATTGATTTTTCCTTAGACCGCGGTCCTACCCCATCGGCAAACCAAAGCAACTTCATCATAACAATTTCCGGACGACCTAAAATAGGTTTAGTTAAATCTTTGATAACGTAAATATCAGTTGAACAAATATCATTTTGGTGAATGATTTCTAGTGGATAAGTGCCTAGGACCTTCAAGACATTACCTGAAGGGCCCGATAATGTTTTAACATTGGGACATAAATTCGACAAAACAGAGTTATCAATGCTACTGCTTGATACACAAGTGATGTCGGCGCCTGAATCGACCAAGAACTCTAGGGTCTTATTAAACTCAGTTACATGTAGGCCTACAACCCATTCTTTAGAATTTAAACTGTTTATAGTAAGTGAGCCCAAGAAATCGTTCTCTTCAGGCGATTCAGGCGTCTCATCTTGTATAGATCTGACCTTTTTCGAAGCTCTACACATTACTGCACAATGTCCAATTCTCTTGCACCTGTTATATACTGATTTTTTAGCTGGACATGTCTCCCGCTCATGCTTGTGCTGCAATCCACAGTATCCACATTTCTCAGTTTCATTTTTATTCTCTTCATTTTTCTTACTGTATTGACGTGTGGGGTCAGCATTCACCTTCGCTACTTGTCTGTGCCCATTCAGCATTTCTTTGCTCTGCTGGACTTGGATTTCTGCCTGCTTTGCCATCCGCACCGCATCTTCCAACGATAAACTGGCTTGCAATTGCATGCGATCCGAAGTTTTCTTGTTTGACATTCCTTCCACAATCCTGTCACGTATTGCCTGACTTTTGTTGAAGGTATCGTACGAGCATGACTCAACTAGCGAGTACAAACTACGTATGAAGCTATCTACCGACTCTCCTGGAAGTTGTCTTCTAGAATTAAATTTGAATATCTCAAATATAACATTATGTTTCGGCACAAAATGGTTTTCGAACATGGCATCATAAATAGTAGGTTCGGGGCTGAAAGTAACCAAAATTTCTTCGGATTCATCCCCCATAATGTACATCAAGAGATCAATTTTCTCTTCATCAGTCTTTTTATCTTGTCCAGAAACGGACATATACCTTTCAAATCGTCTTCGCCACTGTGCCCATGCTCCTGGATTAGAAAAATCGAACTTATCCGGTTGACTTACTTTCGGGTAAGATCCACTAGCCACTATAAAAGTGTCATTACTTGTCGTATTTGTAGTCATTTTCTGCAACTTCTGTAATTTCAGTCGTTTCGGGGAACGCCTTTCTTAAATTGTTGCTGCCGCAAATCTAGGGATAATTTCTCAAAATTTCCGCTACTCGTTGGTTTCAGCCTATTTCCTAGTGCTTTACCGCTGCCACCATGTTTTGTTATGACTTCTGCAAACAAATAATGGAATTTCCAAGTAGTTTATTGAATAAACGTTACAAATTCTCTGTTGAATTACATTCCCCAGAAAAGTCAAAAGTGACAACCACTAACAGCAAAAACTATCTACTTCACGGGTTGCTCCGTGACATCCGTATGAAATATACAGAACGATAAACTGAAGGTTACCTAAGATTACTAACAATAATTTCTAAGAGAACACAGTCTACCTGTTCAACATTTATTATTAGCGAAAGTATGTTACAATTGCCCTTATTAGTTTATGGCCATGTTGGATGCGACCCTATGGTTGCCTAATGCGTAAAAATAACTTTTCCTGAACTTGGGGAATTTTAGTCGCAACTAGAAAAGGGGAACGACAATGATAAATGACATTTCCACTTTGCTTTTACATTTTGGTGTATTCTCATTTTCAGAAGATTTTATAAGTTGGTAGATAATATTTGATTTTTCCAACTCACTGGCTTTATCTCTCGTTGTCTGGTCATCTTCAAAATTAAACTGAGAGATTCTATCAGTAGAAGGAGAGAAATTGAAATCATCATCATTAGCTGGAAGTTCAAGAGATTTGAAAACCCATGTCTGTCATTATTGAGTTACCAGGTTGTAGTTTATTCAATGAACCACTATTGAGAACAACTTTTTTCTCGAAAGTTCGATAGAGCTTCGAAATGAAGCTGATGAAGCCATTCAGCATTCTTCCAACTATACCACGTGCAGTATTATGTGACTTATTCTTGGAGTTGGTTGATCTCTGAACTATGAAGCAGAAGGCTTTTCTATGAAAAATTCACATATTATGTCCAAAATAACTTTTGTGCTGGGAAATATTGAACATTGAGGCACGAACTTTCATACAACTTCCTTCTTTGGTCATATAGGCAGTTCTATGAGGTAAGAATCTGAAGAAGAATCTGGAACTGTTTGAAATTGTTGCGTATGAGAAAATTTCCACCTGAAAGCTAAGTCATCATCTAGTCCAATTCGAAGTTTTGGTGGAACTATAAATATCTGCACTTCATCTTTCAATATACAATTATTCGAAAGTTTTAAATTTTGGTGTGATTTGAACTGTGCTCAATGATGATGTTTGTGAAAAGCTTATACTGTTTTTCGTCAGCGAATCCTGTATAAAAGTTCAAATAATGACGGCTACTCAGTACAACTTTCAGTTGCGATTCTGGAGATCCAATCTTATTATTCAATAACTGTTCCAAGTCAACTTTTACTTAACCATCAGACAGACACCTTTTTTTTGGTTTTCCTCCCTTAGGACCGAGCTTTCTTCAAATACATTTATAATCCAACGGATATAGTGGAGAGATACGTGATGGGTATCTTCTCGAGTTCTTTCAGAAGATCTAAAGGTTTCCTTCTAGTTCACAAAATCGTTTTATCTGAAATCGGTTAAACTTTATTTGAGTTATATAAATTTTTATCCGTGTTCGATTGTTGCAGTTTTCCACAGAGCATTTCATTCCTCCACTGCGGCTTTTTTTAGTCCCCACCCCCTGTTAACTTTTGAACGGTTCGACGTACAAACGTGAAAAAAAAACCCGTTTGGAGGGTTTCACCGATACTACTTTTTGAAACAAAAAATATGGTGATTGCTCGACAGGGGGCGCAATTCAAAATTTTAAAATGGCATCGTTGAAAAGAGAATTCAATTATCTTCACAACCACCTAATTTTTTTAAATTTTGTTGATATTTTTTTTGCAATTCAAATTCGAAATATCAACTATAAATGCGGATCTAAACTACTAGTCATACCTTGATAAATTTGTACGGTTTGTTGTGGAATAATGAAACATTTTGAAGGGTATTACCGATACTACTTTGTAACGATAATTCGTTTCATTCAAATAATTTTAACAATTCCATTCAAATAATCTTATTAAATGGGTTAGGAATTGTCAACTATGTTATACACTAGCCTACTCTTATAATTATACTTTCATTCATCTGTCATCACAAATACACCAACATGTATACTCCGATATCAACCATATTAATTCAGAACTTTATCCCATCTAACCGCTACGCCACTGCTAAGTCACTGCTAGTTCGTAGGGCGAATGAGATCGAGGATCGGTTGGTCTTGCGCGAAGGGCAAAAATATGGGTTTCGGACGTGCAATGCGGGGAATTGCTCTCTTGATTTCCGACATCGTTAGCGAAAGGTTGTGGGTTTGTTTGATTGAACTTGGAATACATTTTCTGGTAGGCCATCTTAAATTGTTTATAATATCTCTATTGGATTTAACAGATATTAGTTCTGGTTGAGTATATTGTTTTTTATTTAAATAATAGTGCTTAATTAGCATGAGATCGCTTTATCAAAGTTTATTTGCATGATTTTGGTAACGCCATACTGCATGGTTTGAAGAAATATTTTTGATTATTCATTGTGTTCTATTAGCCATCGATCAATTTCAAATGTGTTTTCGTAATTTAGAGGTCCTAGTCCGACTTTTTAATATCATATTTTTGGTCTTTTCATATTAAAAGTAAATTTCATATATTTTCACTTTAGAGGTTAAAAATCCTATTTTTCCATTTATTTAAGTAATCGCTATATAGTATTAAATTTAGAGGCTTTTAATAACTTCAGGATTCAATAAATAAATTATTCAATAACATATTTTTGTCCTAATTGATTTTTGGAAGACAGTGTACCTGTAGAGAGGTTAGAGTTGTATTTGCTGATTCAGTTTCTACGCTCTGTCAAATTTCAGGTACCAGATAATTGGTAATTTCTTCTTGTGGATGACTCCCATCAACTAGCAGTGTGACGATACTATTACCACCAAGAGATAGGGTAGAGTTGAACCTTGTAGAGGAGAAGTGAGTTGATTGCTTGTGACTTCCAGGCGGAACGTTGTCAGAACAACTCTTCAGGTGAGCATTTCTTTCTATACTGCTTGTTCAGTTATTATCTTTGAGAAATAAATGCAAGCTTGACAGAGTTTGTTCTCTGGCCTGTGGAGTTGCACCACACTCGACCACGATTCTGCCTCTGTAGACGAAAGCACTTATTTCTGCTTCGTAGACAAGGGTATCGTCTCTTGGTTCAATTCTTTGTTAATTACAATCGTACTCAATCAGATATCTGTAGATTAGGTATCTTCAAGGTCTACCAGGTAGTATTTCCTTTTAGTCAACCAAACGTGCACCAACCTTCACTTATCGAGCATAGTTTTATGTAGGACTTGCCACCTACTTTATCTTTCTTTCTCTTACATATTTGAAAGTCAGAAACCATAGAGCGTAGTTTCTTTGAATTCAGAATAAGTATTCAATCTTTGCGAAGGACTTATCACCTTCAATTCTTTCTTTATATCTCTATATTACTGTTTTTCTCCTTTCTTTTCGAAAGGGTGTAATTATCATTTATAAGTATTGTTATCTAGTACTCTTATGGTACATTAAATTATTTATCATTATTACCCTTCTGGTACATACAGTTCGGGTAAATTAACAATTTATCAAGGATATTTCTTTATCTTCTATTATTATACTGTAATAATTCCTTGGAAGGATTTCCAATGTTTTTCTTTTAAATATTTCATCTACAAATATTAATTATCAACTTTAAATAGCTTCACAACTATTATTTCCATTTATTTGGAGAATAGTTATTTTTTTATTGATATTTATTTAACTATATTGAGCATTCTGAGTTGAATGTTTGAGTAGTTTTCCCAATCATATTTCAAGTGTTGAAATTTCGTTTTTTTCATAAAATTCAGAATATAATCTTGCGGTACTAAGGATATCCTTGTCCCCCACCATATTGTAAGTATCAAATCTGATTCCTTTCGTCTGCTTCTCATGTCTTCGAGGAAACCATACATTGGATGAAGGACTGGTACCACTAGGAGATCCCATAGTTGTCAAACACAGATCCGAGGGCTCAATTCTCAGTCAAGCCAAGTCAACGGGCAATCTTCGTGAAGACCAACCATAACTAGTAAGGTCGAAGTCCATACGAGACAACCACCAAGTCTCTGACTGACTAAGCCAAAGACGATCCAACAACAACTCGTCGTAGGGATCATCGACGCTAACCCAGCCTCCAGGTATTATCAAACAGGACCATCTTCGGTTGAATCAGATTTGTTTTCAAAAGTGTAAATGTTCTGAATTTTGTAGCCTTCAGCTTGTTAATTTTGTAGCCTTCAGCTTGTTAATTTTGTAGCCTTCAGCTTGTTAATTTTGTAGCCTTCAGCTTGTTAATTTTGTAGCCTTCAGCTTTTATAAAGTTTTTTGGAAATAAAGTTGTTAATTGTTTCTTTGCATATTTATTCTGCCTTCACAATCAAGCTAGATACAAATATCTCCTATCTTCGGTTTTGTCTTTTACAACCTGGCGCCCAGATTATCTGAACTAGTCAGGTCAACTGGTGCCCTATTTGTTCAATAGTTAAAAAATCTCTGTAGTACGCTATTGAGCAATCAGTAGTTGAAACTTATCCACACCCTCACCGTATCGATCTGAGCAGCCTATCAGCCTAAGTGTTAACTTTCCATAATTTAAAATCAGGATTTATTCCAAATTTGTAAATTGAAAATTTATGAGGTTACACAATTGGCGCCCCGCAGATTCATTGGGTCCTTATCCAAGGTCAAAGAATGGCAACCAATATGTTTTAGTTGTGGTAGATTGGTTTACCAAATATGTCTTGGTTCATCCTATGTCTAAAGCTACTTCGAAAGGTATAATCAAGTTCATTGAAAATAATGTTTTTCTTATCTATGGAGTACCTCAAGTATTTGTTGTAGATAATGGAAGCCAATTTATTTGTAAAGAATTTAAAAAATTAATGGAAGATTATAGAGTTCAGAAAATCTGGTATAATGCCAGATATCATCCACAAGTCAATTTTGCTGAAAGAGCAAATAAAGTTATTGTGACTTCAATTCGATGTTATATCCATGAGAATCATGGAACGTGGGATTCTTCTATTTACAAGGTTGCACAAGCTATCAGATTGGCTAAGCATGATGTAACTGAGTATTCTCCGGCTTTCCTGAATTTTGCTAGGAATATTCCTGTTACAGGAGATTTTTATGGCAAAATTTCAGAAAATGAAAATAACATTCCTACGGTTTCTGATAAATCCCAGCGCATTGATGATGTTCAAGAACTTCCTAACCTGTTTGTTGATATTCGTAAGAAATTGCATCAAGCGTATCTGAGGAATGCTCGTCAGTACAACTTGAGAAAGCGAGAACTTAAATTTCATGTCGGTGACAGGCTTTGGAAGAAAAATGTAACTCTATCTTCAGCTCCTAATAATTATTCTGCAAAACTGGCTCCTAAATTCATACCTTGTATTGTTTCTAAAGTTATATCGAACCTTGTTTATGAACTCAAAGACATGGATGGTAAAAACCTAGGTCGTTGGCATGTTAAGGATCTAAAATCTGTTTTTATTGATAATGAGGCAGATTTAACTGAGGAAGAATATTTCAGTGCTGATTCTGATGGGTCAGATAACTGAGCATTTTTTCTTCTTTATCTTACCATATCTTTTATCTTAACTATCGTACTTATCTGACATATTGTCTATTTATCTTTTTCCTCACTTGGCATATCGATATATTGTCTCTATCTTGACATCTAGTATCTCTTTCTAGGCTCTGTGAGAGGGGCCTAAGAATATCTCTCACCATGGCATTACCAGATGGTAGGTAAAAGCCCTACAACTGGCCACTTTCCAGCATTAATAATATCCTTTGCAGAGTTCTGCTTACAGTGATAGCAGCTGGAAGCTATGGGGTTATATTAGTCATGCAGTAGCTACTTCACTTGAGCTGAAATTCCATATCTTTGTGCCTAGGTGGCATTATCTGATCAATGTGATCTTATCTAGGAATTTTTGATTTCAATGTGATGTAGTAGTACTAATGCATTTATCCTAAATGGGCCCGTTGCTGTCATTCCAAATAGCTGCAAAACTTTTTCTCTGTTGCTAGGCTCTGTGAGAGGGGCCTAAGAATATCTCTCATCATGGCATTACCAGATGGTAGGTAAAAATCCTACAACTGGCCACTTTTGGATACATGACATCTTCCGGTGGAGAATTTATATCGATATATCTTGTTATCTTTATCTAATTACCTATGCCTAACGTCTACAGTAACTTCTCTTATTTATCTTGAGATTTCTCACTTCACTTATATACCTTTTGTCAATTATTTACCTAATTTTGTCAACCTAATTTTGTCAAAGTCATAAACCTGAGCGAATTGTTAACATTGAAGTAGAAAGTAACTGTTGTTATAATTATATTTCTTGAAATTATTTATCTTTGATAATTCCTTAGGGAACCTTTGAAATTTCAGAAAATAATTGTCAACCACTTCTGTAATTTTTATTCAAGTTTCTTGATTCCTATTTTGAAAAAATTCAGTAAGTAAATCTTTCAAAATTTCTAGTTGCAATTCACCTCAATGTTTTCTTCATCTCGCTTTAATCTCTTATCTTGTTATTGGACAGTTATTTATCTTTGTTGTGAAGTAATGCACTTCTAACTCGTAACTGTCTGATAATTGTTTTAGTGGAATACTGTTTCCATTGAAGTTACCTTTTGGTCAATGAAACATTGCTTTCATTGATATTGTCTTGCCGTTCAGGTGGAGATTAGTTGTACTTCCATTCAGTGAAGTGTTCCTCCCTTGAAGTATCTTACCGTGTTCTTCCTTGATGATAAGGAAGTATAAATGACTTATGACAAAATTTTTGATTTTCTTGTACCTTGAGCTTTTGTTACTGTAAATGTATTCTCTTATATGGCATTTATCTCTTTACCAGTTGAGTTGTTCCTGTTGTATCTTATCTTATCTTATCTTATCTTATCTTATCTTATCTTATCTTATCTTATCTTATCTTATCTTATCTTATCTTATCTTATCTTATCTTATCTTATCTTATCTTATCTTATCTTATCTTATCTTATCTTATCTTATCTTATCTTATCTTATCTTATCTTATCTTATCTTATCTTATCTTATCTTATCTTATCTTATCTTATCTTATCTTATCTTATCTTATCTTATCTTATCTTATCTTATCTTATCTTATCTTATCTTATCTTATCTTATCTTATCTTATCTTATCTTATCTTTATCTTATCTTTATCTTATCTTTATCTTATCTGTATCTTATCTGTATCTTATCTTCATCTTATCTTTATCTTGATTTTATCTTACCCTTATTTTTTCTTTGCAACAATTTTGGGTTGGAAGTTTTGGGGTTTAAGATGATTATTGTCTATGGGATGGCAGCTCCCTTAATGCTGGACGATCTGTGTGGTGGATTTGGCTTGGGGTGTCGGTTTGGCGGTTGAAGTTCCACGCGGATTCACTTTGGACTTTATCGTGGTTCTAATGCAAACCTTCCAAGGTTTTGGAGTGGTAATTTTGCAGACGTAGTCACCACGTCGGATGTTCAGGAGGTGTTGGCTGGAGTTTTTTCTGCTGAGTCGATTCAACGAATTGGACTCACTACACATTGATCTGTGTAGGGATAGTAAACTTGGAGGAGGTTTTCTATCGGGGATTTTAATCCTCCCATTCTTTTATAGAATGTTGCTAGTGTCCGCTAGGATACCAAACTTGGGCGGTTTGGTTAGCGTTTTAAATGCCTTTTCCTTTTTTTGTTTCGTAGGAGACTTGACTGTGTTGGGTGCGAGCATGGCTCATTCGGGCAGCTGACATGTCTTTTAGGATTCCGCGGATTTCCTCCGTGATCGAGATTGTCACGCAGGGTCCATGGAAGGGTGAACTTTGGGGGGTGTCGTCAGGCTAGCGTGGAGGTCTAGGCCGGTCATCGTGTGAAGCTCGCCAAAGGGCGGTCGGGCGATGCTACTGGGGGATCCTGAGCTCCATGGATTCGTCGCGACTGGGAATTTGCTCGCAGTGCCACAGTTAGGAACATCTCCGAATTGTCGGGATATCATGGTTTAACCATTTTCAGCTTGGTGGAGCTATATATCACTCCAATTGAAGTGGACAATTGGTTATTTTGTTAGTAAATTTTCTATAACTTTCTTTGTTTGTTTCCACACGTGGGTTCTTGTAGGGTTCCTCTATTCCTGTTGTACGGATGAGTACTGTGGGTTAGTCCATCTTTGAACTGGGAGACGAGTAGTGTCAGGTATATCGCCGGCGCAGCAATTCTATCCAGCAGCGAAAAGATTGCCTGATCCGGGTTCAGTGGTGAACGGCCATCCTTTTCTTTGCTTCAGGTGGAGAATTTCTGCAACGATTCATGCGCACCAGTTTAACAAATTGTTGACTGTTTTACTTTTATATTAAAATTTATCGTTGTATTAAAATTTATTGTATGGTAATTACATATTAGTTATTTAATCTTCACTTGTTATCTGTTTATTTGCTTACTAGTTCCCTACGTATTCACGCCTGTTACTGGTTTGGTACTCGTTTATTTGTTGGCTTAGTAACTTAATTGATAAACAAAAATTTGGAAAACTCCTAGAGTTTTCAAAATTTTTTCACCGGGAAGAGGTGGTGTGTAACGATAATTCGTTTCATTCAAATAATTTTAACAATTCCATTCAAATAATCTTATTAAATGGGTTAGGAATTGTCAACTATGTTATACACTAGCCTACTCTTATAATTATACTTTCATTCATCTGTCATCACAAATACACCAACATGTATACTCCGATATCAACCATATTAATTCAGAACTTTATCCCATCTAACCGCTACGCCACTGCTAAGTCACTGCTAGTTCGTAGGGCGAATGAGATCGAGGATCGGTTGGTCTTGCGCGAAGGGCAAAAATATGGGTTTCGGACGTGCAATGCGGGGAATTGCTCTCTTGATTTCCGACATCGTTAGCGAAAGGTTGTGGGTTTGTTTGATTGAACTTGGAATACATTTTCTGGTAGGCCATCTTAAATTGTTTATAATATCTCTATTGGATTTAACAGATATTAGTTCTGGTTGAGTATATTGTTTTTTATTTAAATAATAGTGCTTAATTAGCATGAGATCGCTTTATCAAAGTTTATTTGCATGATTTTGGTAACGCCATACTGCATGGTTTGAAGAAATATTTTTGATTATTCATTGTGTTCTATTAGCCATCGATCAATTTCAAATGTGTTTTCGTAATTTAGAGGTCCTAGTCCGACTTTTTAATATCATATTTTTGGTCTTTTCATATTAAAAGTAAATTTCATATATTTTCACTTTAGAGGTTAAAAATCCTATTTTTCCATTTATTTAAGTAATCGCTACATAGTATTAAATTTAGAGGCTTTTAATAACTTCAGGATTCAATAAATAAATTATTCAATAACATATTTTTGTCCTAATTGATTTTTGGAAGACAGTGTACCTGTAGAGAGGTTAGAGTTGTATTTGCTGATTCAGTTTCTACGCTCTGTCAAATTTCAGGTACCAGATAATTGGTAATTTCTTCTTGTGGATGACTCCCATCAACTAGCAGTGTGACGATACTATTACCACCAAGAGATAGGGTAGAGTTGAACCTTGTAGAGGAGAAGTGAGTTGATTGCTTGTGACTTCCAGGCGGAACGTTGTCAGAACAAGTCTTCAGGTGAGCATTTCTTTCTATACTGCTTGTTCAGTTATTATCTTTGAGAAATAAATGCAAGCTTGACAGAGTTTGTTCTCTGGCCTGTGGAGTTGCACCACACTCGACCACGATTCTGCCTCTGTAGACGAAAGCACTTATTTCTGCTTCGTAGACAAGGGTATCGTCTCTTGGTTCAATTCTTTGTTAATTACAATCGTACTCAATCAGATATCTGTAGATTAGGTATCTTCAAGGTCTACCAGGTAGTATTTCCTTTTAGTCAACCAAACGTGCACCAACCTTCACTTATCGAGCATAGTTTTATGTAGGACTTGCCACCTACTTTATCTTTCTTTCTCTTACATATTTGAAAGTCAGAAACCATAGAGCGTAGTTTCTTTGAATTCAGAATAAGTATTCAATCTTTGCGAAGGACTTATCACCTTCAATTCTTTCTTTATATCTCTATATTACTGTTTTTCTCCTTTCTTTTCGAAAGGGTGTAATTATCATTTATAAGTATTGTTATCTAGTACTCTTATGGTACATTAAATTATTTATCATTATTACCCTTCTGGTACATACAGTTCGGGTAAATTAACAATTTATCAAGGATATTTCTTTATCTTCTATTATTATACTGTAATAATTCCTTGGAAGGATTTCCAATGTTTTTCTTTTAAATATTTCATCTACAAATATTAATTATCAACTTTAAATAGCTTCACAACTATTATTTCCATTTATTTGGAGAATAGTTATTTTTTTATTGATATTTATTTAACTATATTGAGCATTCTGAGTTGAATGTTTGAGTAGTTTTCCCAATCATATTTCAAGTGTTGAAATTTCGTTTTTTTCATAAAATTCAGAATATAATCTTGCGGTACTAAGGATATCCTTGTCCCCCACCATATTGTAACTATCAAATCTGATTCCTTTCGTCTGCTTCTCATGTCTTCGAGGAAACCATACATTGGATGAAGGACTGGTACCACTAGGAGATCCCATAGTTGTCAAACACAGATCCGAGGGCTCAATTCTCAGTCAAGCCAAGTCAACGGGCAATCTTCGTGAAGACCAACCATAACTAGTAAGGTCGAAGTCCATACGAGACAACCACCAAGTCTCTGACTGACTAAGCCAAAGACGATCCAACAACAACTCGTCGTAGGGATCATCGACGCTAACCCAGCCTCCAGGTATTATCAAACAGGACCATCTTCGGTTGAATCAGATTTGTTTTCAAAAGTGTAAATGTTCTGAATTTTGTAGCCTTCAGCTTGTTAATTTTGTAGCCTTCAGCTTGTTAATTTTGTAGCCTTCAGCTTGTTAATTTTGTAGCCTTCAGCTTGTTAATTTTGTAGCCTTCAGCTTTTATAAAGTTTTTTGGAAATAAAGTTGTTAATTGTTTCTTTGCATATTTATTCTGCCTTCACAATCAAGCTAGATACAAATATCTCCTATCTTCGGTTTTGTCTTTTACAACCTGGCGCCCAGATTATCTGAACTAGTCAGGTCAACTGGTGCCCTATTTGTTCAATAGTTAAAAAATCTCTGTAGTACGCTATTGAGCAATCAGTAGTTGAAACTTATCCACACCCTCACCGTATCGATCTGAGCAGCCTATCAGCCTAAGTGTTAACTTTCCATAATTTAAAATCAGGATTTATTCCAAATTTGTAAATTGAAAATTTATGAGGTTACACAATTGGCGCCCCGCAGATTCATTGGGTCCTTATCCAAGGTCAAAGAATGGCAACCAATATGTTTTAGTTGTGGTAGATTGGTTTACCAAATATGTCTTGGTTCATCCTATGTCTAAAGCTACTTCGAAAGGTATAATCAAGTTCATTGAAAATAATGTTTTTCTTATCTATGGAGTACCTCAAGTATTTGTTGTAGATAATGGAAGCCAATTTATTTGTAAAGAATTTAAAAAATTAATGGAAGATTATAGAGTTCAGAAAATCTGGTATAATGCCAGATATCATCCACAAGTCAATTTTGCTGAAAGAGCAAATAAAGTTATTGTGACTTCAATTCGATGTTATATCCATGAGAATCATGGAACGTGGGATTCTTCTATTTACAAGGTTGCACAAGCTATCAGATTGGCTAAGCATGATGTAACTGAGTATTCTCCGGCTTTCCTGAATTTTGCTAGGAATATTCCTGTTACAGGAGATTTTTATGGCAAAATTTCAGAAAATGAAAATAACATTCCTACGGTTTCTGATAAATCCCAGCGCATTGATGATGTTCAAGAACTTCCTAACCTGTTTGTTGATATTCGTAAGAAATTGCATCAAGCGTATCTGAGGAATGCTCGTCAGTACAACTTGAGAAAGCGAGAACTTAAATTTCATGTCGGTGACAGGCTTTGGAAGAAAAATGTAACTCTATCTTCAGCTCCTAATAATTATTCTGCAAAACTGGCTCCTAAATTCATACCTTGTATTGTTTCTAAAGTTATATCGAACCTTGTTTATGAACTCAAAGACATGGATGGTAAAAACCTAGGTCGTTGGCATGTTAAGGATCTAAAATCTGTTTTTATTGATAATGAGGCAGATTTAACTGAGGAAGAATATTTCAGTGCTGATTCTGATGGGTCAGATAACTGAGCATTTTTTCTTCTTTATCTTACCATATCTTTTATCTTAACTATCGTACTTATCTGACATATTGTCTATTTATCTTTTTCCTCACTTGGCATATCGATATATTGTCTCTATCTTGACATCTAGTATCTCTTTCTAGGCTCTGTGAGAGGGGCCTAAGAATATCTCTCACCATGGCATTACCAGATGGTAGGTAAAAGCCCTACAACTGGCCACTTTCCAGCATTAATAATATCCTTTGCAGAGTTCTGCTTACAGTGATAGCAGCTGGAAGCTATGGGGTTATATTAGTCATGCAGTAGCTACTTCACTTGAGCTGAAATTCCATATCTTTGTGCCTAGGTGGCATTATCTGATCAATGTGATCTTATCTAGGAATTTTTGATTTCAATGTGATGTAGTAGTACTAATGCATTTATCCTAAATGGGCCCGTTGCTGTCATTCCAAATAGCTGCAAAACTTTTTCTCTGTTGCTAGGCTCTGTGAGAGGGTCCTAAGAATATCTCTCATCATGGCATTACCAGATGGTAGGTAAAAATCCTACAACTGGCCACTTTTGGATACATGACATCTTCCGGTGGAGAATTTATATCGATATATCTTGTTATCTTTATCTAATTACCTATGCCTAACGTCTACAGTAACTTCTCTTATTTATCTTGAGATTTCTCACTTCACTTATATACCTTTTGTCAATTATTTACCTAATTTTGTCAACCTAATTTTGTCAAAGTCATAAACCTGAGCGAATTGTTAACATTGAAGTAGAAAGTAACTGTTGTTATAATTATATTTCTTGAAATTATTTATCTTTGATAATTCCTTAGGGAACCTTTGAAATTTCAGAAAATAATTGTCAACCACTTCTGTAATTTTTATTCAAGTTTCTTGATTCCTATTTTGAAAAAATTCAGTAAGTAAATCTTTCAAAATTTCTAGTTGCAATTCACCTCAATGTTTTCTTCATCTCGCTTTAATCTCTTATCTTGTTATTGGACAGTTATTTATCTTTGTTGTGAAGTAATGCACTTCTAACTCGTAACTGTCTGATAATTGTTTTAGTGGAATACTGTTTCCATTGAAGTTACCTTTTGGTCAATGAAACATTGCTTTCATTGATATTGTCTTGCCGTTCAGGTGGAGATTAGTTGTACTTCCATTCAGTGAAGTGTTCCTCCCTTGAAGTATCTTACCGTGTTCTTCCTTGATGATAAGGAAGTATAAATGACTTATGACAAAATTTTTGATTTTCTTGTACCTTGAGCTTTTGTTACTGTAAATGTATTCTCTTATATGGCATTTATCTCTTTACCAGTTGAGTTGTTCCTGTTGTATCTTATCTTATCTTATCTTATCTTATCTTATCTTATCTTATCTTATCTTATCTTATCTTATCTTATCTTATCTTATCTTATCTTATCTTATCTTATCTTATCTTATCTTATCTTATCTTATCTTATCTTATCTTATCTTATCTTATCTTATCTTATCTTATCTTATCTTATCTTATCTTATCTTATCTTATCTTATCTTATCTTATCTTATCTTATCTTATCTTATCTTATCTTATCTTATCTTATCTTATCTTATCTTATCTTATCTTTATCTTATCTTTATCTTATCTGTATCTTATCTGTATCTTATCTTCATCTTATCTTTATCTTGATTTTATCTTACCCTTATTTTTTCTTTGCAACAATTTTGGGTTGGAAGTTTTGGGGTTTAAGATGATTATTGTCTATGGGATGGCAGCTCCCTTAATGCTGGACGATCTGTGTGGTGGATTTGGCTTGGGGTGTCGGTTTGGCGGTTGAAGTTCCACGCGGATTCACTTTGGACTTTATCGTGGTTCTAATGCAAACCTTCCAAGGTTTTGGAGTGGTAATTTTGCAGACGTAGTCACCACGTCGGATGTTCAGGAGGTGTTGGCTGGAGTTTTTTCTGCTGAGTCGATTCAACGAATTGGACTCACTACACATTGATCTGTGTAGGGATAGTAAACTTGGAGGAGGTTTTCTATCGGGGATTTTAATCCTCCCATTCTTTTATAGAATGTTGCTAGTGTCCGCTAGGATACCAAACTTGGGCGGTTTGGTTAGCGTTTTAAATGCCTTTTCCTTTTTTTGTTTCGTAGGAGACTTGACTGTGTTGGGTGCGAGCATGGCTCATTCGGGCAGCTGACATGTCTTTTAGGATTCCGCGGATTTCCTCCGTGATCGAGATTGTCACGCAGGGTCCATGGAAGGGTGAACTTTGGGGGGTGTCGTCAGGCTAGCGTGGAGGTCTAGGCCGGTCATCGTGTGAAGCTCGCCAAAGGGCGGTCGGGCGATGCTACTGGGGGATCCTGAGCTCCATGGATTCGTCGCGACTGGGAATTTGCTCGCAGTGCCACAGTTAGGAACATCTCCGAATTGTCGGGATATCATGGTTTAACCATTTTCAGCTTGGTGGAGCTATATATCACTCCAATTGAAGTGGACAATTGGTTATTTTGTTAGTAAATTTTCTATAACTTTCTTTGTTTGTTTCCACACGTGGGTTCTTGTAGGGTTCCTCTATTCCTGTTGTACGGATGAGTACTGTGGGTTAGTCCATCTTTGAACTGGGAGACGAGTAGTGTCAGGTATATCGCCGGCGCAGCAATTCTATCCAGCAGCGAAAAGATTGCCTGATCCGGGTTCAGTGGTGAACGGCCATCCTTTTCTTTGCTTCAGGTGGAGAATTTCTGCAACGATTCATGCGCACCAGTTTAACAAATTGTTGACTGTTTTACTTTTATATTAAAATTTATCGTTGTATTAAAATTTATTGTATGGTAATTACATATTAGTTATTTAATCTTCACTTGTTATCTGTTTATTTGCTTACTAGTTCCCTACGTATTCACGCCTGTTACTGGTTTGGTACTCGTTTATTTGTTGGCTTAGTAACTTAATTGATAAACAAAAATTTGGAAAACTCCTAGAGTTTTCAAAATTTTTTCACCGGGAAGAGGTGGTGTGTAACGATAATTCGTTTCATTCAAATAATTTTAACAATTCCATTCAAATAATCTTATTAAATGGGTTAGGAATTGTCAACTATGTTATACACTAGCCTACTCTTATAATTATACTTTCATTCATCTGTCATCACAAATACACCAACATGTATACTCCGATATCAACCATATTAATTCAGAACTTTATCCCATCTAACCGCTACGCCACTGCTAAGTCACTGCTAGTTCGTAGGGCGAATGAGATCGAGGATCGGTTGGTCTTGCGCGAAGGGCAAAAATATGGGTTTCGGACGTGCAATGCGGGGAATTGCTCTCTTGATTTCCGACATCGTTAGCGAAAGGTTGTGGGTTTGTTTGATTGAACTTGGAATACATTTTCTGGTAGGCCATCTTAAATTGTTTATAATATCTCTATTGGATTTAACAGATATTAGTTCTGGTTGAGTATATTGTTTTTTATTTAAATAATAGTGCTTAATTAGCATGAGATCGCTTTATCAAAGTTTATTTGCATGATTTTGGTAACGCCATACTGCATGGTTTGAAGAAATATTTTTGATTATTCATTGTGTTCTATTAGCCATCGATCAATTTCAAATGTGTTTTCGTAATTTAGAGGTCCTAGTCCGACTTTTTAATATCATATTTTTGGTCTTTTCATATTAAAAGTAAATTTCATATATTTTCACTTTAGAGGTTAAAAATCCTATTTTTCCATTTATTTAAGTAATCGCTACATAGTATTAAATTTAGAGGCTTTTAATAACTTCAGGATTCAATAAATAAATTATTCAATAACATATTTTTGTCCTAATTGATTTTTGGAAGACAGTGTACCTGTAGAGAGGTTAGAGTTGTATTTGCTGATTCAGTTTCTACGCTCTGTCAAATTTCAGGTACCAGATAATTGGTAATTTCTTCTTGTGGATGACTCCCATCAACTAGCAGTGTGACGATACTATTACCACCAAGAGATAGGGTAGAGTTGAACCTTGTAGAGGAGAAGTGAGTTGATTGCTTGTGACTTCCAGGCGGAACGTTGTCAGAACAACTCTTCAGGTGAGCATTTCTTTCTATACTGCTTGTTCAGTTATTATCTTTGAGAAATAAATGCAAGCTTGACAGAGTTTGTTCTCTGGCCTGTGGAGTTGCACCACACTCGACCACGATTCTGCCTCTGTAGACGAAAGCACTTATTTCTGCTTCGTAGACAAGGGTATCGTCTCTTGGTTCAATTCTTTGTTAATTACAATCGTACTCAATCAGATATCTGTAGATTAGGTATCTTCAAGGTCTACCAGGTAGTATTTCCTTTTAGTCAACCAAACGTGCACCAACCTTCACTTATCGAGCATAGTTTTATGTAGGACTTGCCACCTACTTTATCTTTCTTTCTCTTACATATTTGAAAGTCAGAAACCATAGAGCGTAGTTTCTTTGAATTCAGAATAAGTATTCAATCTTTGCGAAGGACTTATCACCTTCAATTCTTTCTTTATATCTCTATATTACTGTTTTTCTCCTTTCTTTTCGAAAGGGTGTAATTATCATTTATAAGTATTGTTATCTAGTACTCTTATGGTACATTAAATTATTTATCATTATTACCCTTCTGGTACATACAGTTCGGGTAAATTAACAATTTATCAAGGATATTTCTTTATCTTCTATTATTATACTGTAATAATTCCTTGGAAGGATTTCCAATGTTTTTCTTTTAAATATTTCATCTACAAATATTAATTATCAACTTTAAATAGCTTCACAACTATTATTTCCATTTATTTGGAGAATAGTTATTTTTTTATTGATATTTATTTAACTATATTGAGCATTCTGAGTTGAATGTTTGAGTAGTTTTCCCAATCATATTTCAAGTGTTGAAATTTCGTTTTTTTCATAAAATTCAGAATATAATCTTGCGGTACTAAGGATATCCTTGTCCCCCACCATATTGTAACTATCAAATCTGATTCCTTTCGTCTGCTTCTCATGTCTTCGAGGAAACCATACATTGGATGAAGGACTGGTACCACTAGGAGATCCCATAGTTGTCAAACACAGATCCGAGGGCTCAATTCTCAGTCAAGCCAAGTCAACGGGCAATCTTCGTGAAGACCAACCATAACTAGTAAGGTCGAAGTCCATACGAGACAACCACCAAGTCTCTGACTGACTAAGCCAAAGACGATCCAACAACAACTCGTCGTAGGGATCATCGACGCTAACCCAGCCTCCAGGTATTATCAAACAGGACCATCTTCGGTTGAATCAGATTTGTTTTCAAAAGTGTAAATGTTCTGAATTTTGTAGCCTTCAGCTTGTTAATTTTGTAGCCTTCAGCTTGTTAATTTTGTAGCCTTCAGCTTGTTGATTTTGTAGCCTTCAGCTTGTTAATTTTGTAGCCTTCAGCTTTTATAAAGTTTTTTGGAAATAAAGTTGTTAATTGTTTCTTTGCATATTTATTCTGCCTTCACAATCAAGCTAGATACAAATATCTCCTATCTTCGGTTTTGTCTTTTACAACCTGGCGCCCAGATTATCTGAACTAGTCAGGTCAACTGGTGCCCTATTTGTTCAATAGTTAAAAAATCTCTGTAGTACGCTATTGAGCAATCAGTAGTTGAAACTTATCCACACCCTCACCGTATCGATCTGAGCAGCCTATCAGCCTAAGTGTTAACTTTCCATAATTTAAAATCAGGATTTATTCCAAATTTGTAAATTGAAAATTTATGAGGTTACAACTTTTTGAGAGAAGAAACATTGCAATTACACTACAGATGGCGCTAGGGGCACATCAACTAGAAAATTTCGAAAGGCATAAAAATCGAAATTGGGAAAAAAGGACCCTGCACATTTAGTACGTAAAATAGCTTACGGCTAATTTTGCTCAAATTTTGATATATTGTAGATCTCGTCATCCTCATTACGTAGTCCAATTTACAGATCGATCCTATGACCAGTTTTCGAGGTACAGGATGTCAAAAAATCGATTTTCGCTATTTTGGGTATTATGCATCGATTTGATTTTTGTGCTCTAATTTGAAATTGAACTGTCTTAGAAATGAACTTCATGTATCTTAGTTGTAGCTCATGAGTCCCTCCATACGATTGAAAAATAATATCTAACAAAGGGTGTTGCATTACAGCATGACAAGACAATGTTCATAGAAATAGATAAAAATCAATACCATAATCGTTTTGATTTTTACTCAATCCGTTAAAATTAGAAAACAAACTGCTAGAATTTGACAATTTTTTTATAAAACATGCGTCTTGATCAACTACATGAGGATTCATATGATTGCTTGTCCAACAGTTTATAGTTTTCCAGGTACAGAGTGCAGGGTGACAATTTGATTACTTTCAAATGCTACATCTCATGAATAAAATTATATAATCATTACGAATTGTCCATAACTGTTACTAGGATATGAAAGTTGAACTGACTCATGAAATAATGCTTCCTATCACCCTCCCCCCATTATAGCCAATCCCCATCACCCCCTTGATTTACAGCTACATGCATTCCAATACTTTTAATAGAAATCTCTACTTGTAATACCTCATTGAATAGCTGGTAAAAATTGATCTATTCTCCCTCCTCATCAATCAATTGATTAAATATTATTTTTGTGAACATCTCTGTGTATGGGAATGAAATGAAAAAACGCATCATCAATATATTATATACCTGAATAGGTATTTTCATACTCTAAGTAGTTAGTTATAAAAAATATATTAGATAAATGAACAAAACCTATATAACAGTGGTTTTTATATTCTATATACAATTATTAGCATCTTTAGTTTCAAAAATTATTACAATTCTGCAGGACCGCTTCCTAGAAAGTGTTTTCACCACACTTCCCATTATTTGTGGAGTTTGAAGGGAGAATTGTGTGGGGGTCGTCTCGTGTATTCCCAATGTTCCCGTGTTAGTTTTGGTGGCTTGGTCACCTGATTGATTCGATGATCAGGGCTCTTCACTGGAGTCCATTTTTGTTACCTTCTCAGCGGGTGGCCTACCTATGAAGAGGAAATAGATATCGCAAGGTTAGATCACTTTTTGTTATATTTACACACGGAGATTTCCTATCACTAACACTGTCTATTTCAGGCAAGGGGTTAATAGGTGTCCTATCACTGGCGGAAGGATTAGTGTCCATTAAACTTAAGGGGGTTTCGCCGGCCTTGTCCTCAAGGACGACATTTTGTTGGACCTGTATAAGTTTCTTCGACTGTTTCATTGTTGATTGTTTGGGAGATTTCAGTTTCCTTTTCATCCTTCTTCTGCCATCCGTGTTGCTACCAGAAGTGGCGCGTTCATTGTCGGTACTTCCAACGGTGGAAAAACGAGAGGGTGCTCTCGCCCTTCCTGCAAATGATGGAGGAGACTTTGACCGTGTGTTGGTGGTCGCTCTTGGAGATTTGACTCATGAGGGAGCTGTGCGAGGTTCCCTTAATTAAGTGGTCCTCTTTTGGTATGCTGGATGGACACTGCACTAAGGTTCAGAATCGCAAATCGCTGTACACGCAGTTCTTGACACCTGTCACTTGTCACTTGTCTCATTTACATGCTTTACCTGCGGCATTTCTTAATTTTTGTAAAAAAGAGTTAATTCAGCTCCTTCTATGATAAAAGATCTGTATAAGTATAACGCAAAATTGGCTGCAGAAATCTCATCCATCCAAGTGATTATGACAATATCTTGTTCAATTTGGTATGAAAATATTTCGAGAAATTAAAATATCAACCCTACAAACTAAAGAAAGTCTTTGGAGATTTTCCGCAGCATTACAAATCATGCATGTATGTCTTGAAGTCTGCTTCAATACATTCAATTTCATTACGTTGGGATCGTTTTCGATAACTTGGATTTCACGAATGATCGATCGATTACAATTGAGGCAGAGTCTGGTTTCATCACTAATAGTTTCTGGTAATAATCCTGTTTCTTCTCTTCTAACAAGAGCTATCTCCTGTTATATTTCATCTCCACCATAAAGTAGAGCTATTTGCCTGCGGTTAAATTGAGTTTGTTTGATTTGATGTTTGATGAAGAGGAAGAAGGAAGGAAAATGAGATCATTTCTTACAAGCTATTCAATGAGGTATCACAATTAGAGATTTCCATTGAAAGTATTGGAATGCAGGTGGCTGTAAATCAAGGGGGTGATGGGGGATGGCTATAATGGGGAGGGGGGTGATTGGAAAGATTATTTCATGAGTCACTTTAACTTTCATATCCTAGTAACAGTTATAAACAATTCGTAATGATATAATTTTATTCATGAGCTGTAGCATTTGAAAGCATTCAAATCGTCACCCTGTACCTGGAAAACTATATACTGTTGGACAAGCAATCATATGAATCCTGATGTAGTTGATCAAGACCCATACTTTATAAAAAAATTGTCAAATTCTAGTCGTTTGTTTTCTAATTTTAACGGATTGAGTGAAAATCAAAACGATTATGGTATTGATTTGTATCTATTTCTATGAACATTGTCTTGTCATGCTGTAATGCAACACCCTTTGTTAGATATTATTTTTCAATCGTATGGAGGGACTCCTGAGCTACAACTAAGATACATGAAGTTCATTTCTAAGACAGTTCAATTTCAAATTAGAGCACAAAAATCAAATCGATGCATAATACCCAAAATAGCGAAAATCGAATTTTTGACACCCTGTACCTCGAAAACTGGTAACAGGTTCAATCTGTAAATTGAACTACGTGATGAGGATGCCAAGATCTACAATATATCAAAATTTGAGCAAAATTAGCCGAAAGCCATTTTACGTACTAGATGTGCGTGGTCCTTTCTCAACTAGATTCAAAAATATTTAGATGGTTGTAAAGAGAACTGAATTTTCTTTTCAACGATGTGACACTCGACCCCCCATGCCGTTTAAAAATTTTGAGTTGATGTGTCCCCCCGCGCCACCTGTGGAGCAATCAACATATTTTTTATTTCAAAAAGTAGTATCAGTGAAACCCTCCAAACAGTTTTATTTTTTCATGTTTGTACGTCGAACCGTTCAAAAGTTAACAGAGGGGGGCTAAAAAAAGCCACACTGTATATTTTTTATTCGCAGCCTGTTGTATCAAACGAGTTTTATTAATTGAACCACAAATTATGAAGAAAAGGAATGGTTGGTTGATACGAATAATCCTACATAAAATTTCTTATCGTGAATTTTATTTTCAAAGTGGTCATTTGAAGCGTCAACAACACGCGAATTTTCTCACAATGATGAAATTTTGAAATTACCCGCATGCTCATCGGTCTCGGTCTTTCCTAGCTCACACAAGTCTCTCGAAGACTTCCGAGGGTTGCGCGTAGGGAAGCAATTGGTTGACGGAAATAACAATTTCATGTTTCATTTGCGTATTTTGTGAGTTTCAGAAAAATCAAAACTGAAGAGAAAATCTAGTATAAATGGGTAGATATCACTATCGGTATCAGCTTTCACCTGAGCTTTATTAATAACAATATGGGCACTATAACTCATTAACATGTTTTCTTTATTTGTCTTTTGTACATGCGGTACCTAACAAAGAAGGCAATTTTTAACACTGCTTCTGTAAACTTCTCTTTGTATTTCAAAATATAATTTTCTTTAAATGTTTTTAGAAATTCCGTAACGTTTTTTCCACGGGTCCCTTAGTTTTCATCGAAAAATGAAATCAACTTCATACTTTGCAACACTCCCACTCTGCAATACACTTTTTGAGAAATACGCTGTCCAAATAAATATTATTATTTTGAACTTTTCCTGACGTATGACATTAGTAAATTTCGTTATCCTTATAGTTGGTATTGTCGCAGGACAATATGGCGACGGTGAATATGGCCAGTTTATAATCCCTCTATTCCGCCACTAAGTACCGCCCCCCTAAAAAAAACCTATCGACGCGCCTGCTCTTACCGAAACACCCTATGTATTAAACAGTAATTCACAAATTCTAGTCAACGATATAACAAAGTCAAAATCTCTTCTACACTTGCAAAGTGTGTATAACAAGAATTTGGCCACGCTACCCGCTTGAACTATAAATTCGTACGTCAATGATCGTGATTGAAGTAGGTGGGCTCTTTTATAATAATAATTTATAGTTCTATGTTATACAATAAGAGGACCTCGAACTTTATTAGCCTTGACCTTGCTTAGCATTCATTCACTTTCTGGTTACACGTCGATATTTCAAGCTAGTCGAAAGTGTATGTTCAAGTATATTCTGTTACATATTTGCTATTTCATGAGGCATAATTAACATTTGTTTCATCAATGTGGACCTTAAACAATTTGTTTTGGAAAATATGTATCATGATGCCTGGGAAATGAGTGCGGCCTGAAAGTCAAATAAATGATGAATTTACGATAAGGTAATTTAATTTATTTTCTATTTGTATGAAAAATTGCTATTGATGAGATAAAATTAAAATAAAGTTCCATTATTAGACCAAGCTATATAGCGGTTTTTTCTCACACAAAATAAAAGACGCAAACGGCCTATACTAATTTTTATAAGATAGTTCGTTAATGAGAACCCCAGTTTTCTCCCCAGAAAAATCGCTTTGTGGAATTTTTTAAAAAAGAAATAGTGAAAAAAATTACAACTTTTTTGGTTTTTTGGAAATATTTCAAAGATTATTCAAAGGAATCGTTTAACAGTCAATGAAACTTTTGAAGAGATTTATAAAACACAAAATGTATTTTCATACGACCGGATCGGTTCAATTTCCACTGAGAAAATCCAGGAAAACCTCGAAAAAGAGACCATTTAATTTTTTTTTATTTTTATAAATCTGAAGCTGGACAACTAATATTGCGGAAACTGATAGATAATAATATGTGGTTCAACTGTACGCAAGATGTTTTCTGTCCGATGTGCAGTTTTTGCACAATCGCATTATAAACAATTTAAGGGCACATCTTGCAAGATGCGCCGATTTAAGGGAAATCGTCGTATTCAAATTCTTTAAACGGCATCGGGAAGTAGTGATCAAGATCTACAATTTGTTGAATTGGATTTTCGCCTGAGAGGGGGGAAATGTGTTGAAAATGTTACTGAAAGTTGATAAAAGTGCGTCCGAAGTCATCCGAAATCACCCGAAGTAGAACTGAAGACTTCGGGTGCACTTCGAAGCATATAGAGCAACTTTCAGTGACATTTTCAACACATTTGGGACAGTATTGAGGAGAGAATGGTGAATATATTAAATGATAATAAAGGAATTTCACCGAGTTAATCGTATATTACAGGGTGATTTCTGAAACGTTAATATTTTGTCATTTTCATCATCGAAAATTTTCATGATCACCCTATATATCCAAACGAAATCATGTTTATACGGTATCAGCTATCTTCGGAGGATGATAATTCACTTGAATTTACAGGATGTCTACGAAAGAACCGGCCATATATTTCACCAATTTTTCAAATCACCCTGTACGGAATGTATGAATTGTGATTAATGATGCAATGATAATAGTATGTTGCATGACAAAATAATTCTATCAATATTTCATTATTACATCGAATTTTCAGACATTCCTAAAATGTTTTTATTTTTCACTCTGTACAGGGTGTCCCAAATTCGAGCCTCATCATTGGGATCTCGGAAACCAGAAGAGATACGAGGTCGGTTAAATGGAGGCAAAGTTGCGCAATTTGGTGCTCATTGAAACGCCGCTTTCATATTTGAAAAATTCCGAATACTTCCGAAGATTTTTGGAAAAAACCGATTATTCGCGATTTCATTTTTATTTTTTTGTGACTCTATTGGAATAGATATAACAAAACAAATTTCACATTCTCATTGCTACTTTTTCTGTTCTACAAGATGGTGTTATCAGATTTTCAAACAGACGTTTTGTATTTGAGCTGCCATCATCAACTTTGTTTTTTTAAATACGGCCCTGGATTTTTTATTATGGATTTTAAAATCTTCTAATATCCCAAAACAAATGATGTATCACACTTATTCGAAAAGTTTATATTAATAGCATTTTCCATAAGAACTCATGTGTTAGAGAGAGACAGAGAATATGTTTTTGGTAAGTATTTTAGATATCATTTTATTTGCGCAAGAATGTTTAAACGCGAGAGCGTTTAAATTTCTTAAGCAAATAAAATGTATCTAAAACACGCATGCAATACAACGTTTTATTCACAATCACATTCATTTAGAATCAGAATCGCGGAAATTTTTCATCACAAAATGATTTGACGTTTTGCTCTGACAGCGGCTGTCACCTCCTCAAAAATCATTGAAATAACATACAAAAATATCGGGAGGTGTTGAATGGTTGCTATGTATTTTCGATTGTTTATCGACTCCATTTGTAAAAAATTGTGAAGTTGGTGAAAATAAGTAAAATGTGATTGATATTCAAGATTGTATTTTTCATTATTCCACTAGTGGAATAAAGTAATTTCATTATTCCACTAGTGGATAAAGTGGTACTTTATACGGTTCTAAGTGTGGATAAAACTTCAATTATAAGGTGATTGTGGATAAAATAATTTTTTCGAAAAAGAACAATACATCATTGTTTTAAGGACCTCTGAAGCTCAAAAAAATTGATATAAAACAATGTGTGATGTTCAACAATAGGCGTGATGTTTTAATTATTCCAAGAAAAGTCAAACAAAAACTATAAAATTGAATACCCAATGAAAGTTAAAGCAAATATTCAAATTGTAATCCACCTGCTTGAATCCATTTTCCTGTCAGTCTGTGAAGTTTATGGATGGCACGCTGAATGGTCCTTGCAGGGATAGCCCTGATCTCCCTTATTAGATCTTGTCGTAATACTTCAAGATTTTGTGGCGTGTTTCGATAAAGACGGTTTTTGAGAAATCCCCAAAGGGAGTAGTCTAGAGGGTTTAGGTCGGGGCTTCTAGCTGGCCAACGTACGGTACCTTGGTTTCCAATCCATTTATTAGGGAATAATTCATTTAATAATTTTTTAACACATCTCCCATTATGAGGTGGTGCACCGTCTTGTTGCCACCATAGTTGACGTAATACGCCCAAAGGTTCTTCCATTAAGGAATCCAATATATTGGTCCTTATTAATTCTGCATATCTATCGGAATTTAATTTTCCTTGAATAAAAAACGGGCTGATAATTTTATTGTGCCACATACCCACCCATACGTTAAATGATTGAAGTCCCTGAGGTCTTACTTCTTGATTCTGCCTTGAGTTTTCTATTGACCAATAGTGTTCGATATGTCTGTTAAATAGTCCATCTATTGAAAAACTGCATTCATCTGTCCATATAGTTTTATTTAGGAAGTCATCATTTTCATTAATTTTATTTTGCAACCAGTTACAAAATTATAATCGTCTCTCAGCATCGCCAGGTCTTAGTGTTTGACTAATATGGATTTTGTAAGGTTTATATCCACGCTTATTTAAAGTTCTCCAAACTCTCATTCGCGGTAATCCTACTTCTTCTGAGAAACCTCTAACTGAAGCTCGAGGATTATTATTGGCCTTAAAAAAAATAATTTAAAAATATTCATTTTACTTTCTACTTTGTAACAGTTTTCAAACTTACAGTGTTCCATATTCAACCCTTGGCATAACAAAACTTCCGTACTGAGCTAAATTATTATCAATATTATCAAAATAACTATAATGCGTCTGCCGCCTTTCTGGATATTCCAACAAATAGCGCTCACAAGCCGTTTTTGAATTTCGATTCGAAATATAATAAATCCTAATCATGTCTGTTTTTCTTCGTTAGAAAAAGTCATTTTCGTTTAATAAGCGTTAACGATTAGTGAACGAACAGTGAACGATAGCCAGAATGCACGATGCACAGCCACTTTGATAAAATGCAATTATTTTTGTAAATATAGCCTAGGGCCTAGAGTTTGAGGGATGACACTTCAATTATATTATTTATTAACCACCCACTTTTATGTTAGTTTTTGAGTTTTATGCAGTGCGTTATTGCAAAAAAAAGTTTGTTTTAACACTATTAAAAATCTAATTTTTGTCTCTCTCTAACTCATGAGTTCTTATGAAAAATGCTATTAATATAAACTTTTAGAATAAGTGCGATACATCATTTGTTTTGGGACATTAGAAACTTTTAAAATCTATAATAAAAAATCCAGGGCCGTATTTAAAAAAAAAAGTTGATGGTGGCAGCTCAAATACGAAACGTCTGTTTGAAAATCTGATAACACCATCTTGTAGAACAGGAAAAGACAAGAATGTGAAATTTGTTTTGTTATATCTATTCAAATAGAGCCACAAAAAAATTAAAATGAAATCGCGAATAATCGTTTTTTTCCAAAAATCTTCGGAAGTATTCGGAATTTTTCAAATATGAAAGCGGCGTTACAATGAGCACCAAATTGCGCAACTTTGCCTCCATTCAACCTACCTCGTATCTCTTCTGGTTTCCGAGATCCCAATGATGAGGCTCGAATTTGGGACACCCTGTACATAATGATATAATCTGCACCATCTGAATGATATTTAGTGATATGAAGGTACGTTGATGATTAGAGCGAAAAAAATTGCAGTTGGCACTTTCAAATCCCGAGAAAATAATTAAATAAAAATTACCGATTTTTAACTTCAAAATCTCTCCATCAACGAACTTTGCGATTCTGCACGTTCAATCAGTACATCCAATACTACAATATAATGAAAATTAAGACAATTTCACCGAGAACCATTTTACCTATAAAAAGTGCGGGGTCCTTTTCAAAAACCCAAAAAAGTTGTTATTTTTTTCACTATTTCTTTTTTAAAAAATTCCACAAAGCGATTTTGCTGGACCAAACTATCTCATAGAAAGTAGTATTACTTCTTATAAAAAGTATTGTCCCTTTCCGTCTTTTATTTTGTGTGAAAAGAGCATCTTATTTTCACCTACAGCTTGGCCTAAATCATTCATACCTCTACAGTGCTTGGACCGCACCTTTAAAGATAGAACATTACTAGCTCGCACCAGTCTCCTGAAGATTTTTGACTGAAGCGTTGCTCGAAAGGGAGAAGCCGGATGACGGAAAGAACAAATTTGAACAAAAATTTTTTTTTGAACAGTTGGTATTTGTTCTTGAAGTTTTTCGTATTCATATGAATTTCCCACACTTGATCTGTTTTTCAATGTTCGATGTTTATGCTACGTGACTATAATCTTGCAAGATGTGCCCTTAAATTGTTTAACAGGCGTAAATTGATATTTTAGCGAACGAAGACCCTTTATGGCACGCGGGCCGTAAAGTTGGTAATATTTTCAAATTGCCAATATTTACACGTCAATTCAAGACCTACCATGAAACAATCATTTCAGTTCAATGAAGATATACTCATTTAACAACATTTATCCATAATCTACATTATCAAAGCCATAAGCCTGGAAATTATTCTATTATATTATAGTTATTTATGTATCAAGGGCGTAAAGTAGGCGTTTATGGCCTGTGGCGTGGATGATGGCCCGATGGCGTTAGCCGAGGGCCATCACTCGCCGAAGGCCTTAAACGCATTTTACGCACGTGATACATACAAAATTTTATGCACTAGCGGTTTTATAGCGCGAATCACAAATACTGACTTGAATTGCAATGGTCTACACGTTTCATACTTTATGCATGCAATAATTAAGGGTAACATAATATGAGGAATGTGAAACTATAGCTGAGTGCTACATTGGAGAATATATTTCAAATAAATAGATCATCACCGAAAAAATTGCCAACGATTATGAACAAATGTTAGAAAGAGTATTGCTCTATTGAACTGAAATTATTCTAATTCGTGTTAGGAATTGCATGAAATGATGTGTGAGTATAGACAATTTGAGAATTTTGTCTACTTTACGGCCCGCCGGGCCATAATGCGTCCACGGGCGGTAAAGTGCCACTTTACGCCCGGCGAACCGGGCGGTAAAGTGTACTTTACCGCCCGCTAGTACATAAACAATATTTTTGGTACCGTTACCCATGTTGGAGATGGGATATTCACTCTTTTCTTGAATATAATTATTCCTTATGGAAAGCTGCTTTACAAACATCCTCATTGCTATGAGAATAAGTAGGTATTCATTGAGAATACTTTCAGTTTGAATATGAATTTGGAGGCCAATTTGCAGTATATCGATGAAGCACTTGTACTTTAATAGTTTTACTAGCAAATGTGTTTCAAAATATATTTGGAAATATATGTATGTATTCAAATGCTTACAATTATATATGAGTAATCAGTCAAAATTATTGATAATATTCAACTTTGCCCCTAAGTATTCAAACTAGCTCTCGAGTAAGAATTCTGAGAATTTCTCTCTCTGTCAAATTTTGACGTTTCTTGACAATTAAATTATTGATCCCGTCAGATGCAATTTGTTTCTTTACTGGGTGACAGTTAATCGAGTTTTTGGGAATTCCTGCTTTAGATTTAAACAATAATAATAAGTTGTGAAAGGCTTTCGCGGCCATCGTCACTTACATGGTGGTTCTTCGGGTTGTAATGCCGACGTGTGTTCAGAGAAGAACTCGACGTTTCGCCAACACGAGTGGTTAGCATTTTCAAGAGTTATTTTAAAAATTTTCGCTTTCTGTAGTCGCTGTCAAATGCTTGACATTTGTTATACGTTGTCTCAATAAATACCTGTGATTTGACGTTCTTACATCTGATTGGTCCATAGCGTTAGCAGACATCATAGAATCGTTCGTACCGTTATTTTGTGGGTAGGAAGCAAATTGAGAATTTTTGAGAACTGGAAGCCAAACCTTGTTCAATTAGTCCTTCTTCGGTTCTGTTGAAATTTTTAAAATAACTCTTGAAAATGCTAACCACTCGTGTTGGCGAAACGTCGAGTTCTTCTCTGAAAACACGTCGGCCTTACAACCCGAAGAACCACCATGTAAATAATAATAAGAAATGAAAGTATTTTAAAACTATTAAATATCAATTAATCAGAATCACAGGTATCGTTCCGGCACTCTTGAAGTTATACAGAACGTATGAAACGTGTAGCCCATTAATATTCAAGTCAGTATCTGTGAACTAGTGCATAAAATATTGTATGTGTCACGTGCGTAAAATGCGTTTATGGCCTTCAGCGTGTAATGGTCCTCGGCTGACGCCATCGGACCATTATTCACGCCTCAGGCCATAAACGACTACTTTTCGCCCTTGATACATAAATAACTAGTATAACGCGATTGTGCAGAAACTACACATTGGACAGAATAGTATATTGTACAATGAGCATGAAATGACATACATTTCCCACGAGTAGGTATATGAAATTTTGTAGTACGAGCGTAGCGAGCGTACCTACGAGTGGAAAATGGGTCATTTCATGCTCATCGTACACTATACTTTTTCTACGACCATCTGAATCATTAACAAATCTGTAATATTTTTAATAAGCCTTTTTATCATAAACTCTCCTGCCGTGATTTTTACATGGTTTAGATAATTTTTTCTTTCTTCACCCGTTGAATGAAACATCTGGTTTTTCTCTTTGTACACGTACCTACCTACGTCGTGAAACAAATAACATTCAAAATTTTAAAATTTTGATAACTTGGAAATAAAAAACTTTATGCAGAAAAAATCAAACACTAATCGATTTCATAAAATGAAAAAAGAAATGTGGCTGCGTGGATTTGAACCTTCGGTCCCACCATCCAAAGTCCATGTGTCATCTGAATCAACACTCGTCGTTACTAGAGCACATAATAATTTGTTCAATTCAATTCAAATTCGACCCCCACCATTGGGATCTCCTACACTACAGGAGATACGTCGACGCTTAAATTAGGGCAAAGTTGCGTATTCTGGTGCTTAACAAAATACTGTTTTGAAACTTGGAAAATTCCGAGTATTTCCGGAAATATCGGGAAAAAACTGAAAATCGGAATTTTCGTTTTTATTTTTTTCTATCGTTATTTGACAACATAGCTCAAAACCAAGAGTACATTTTCATTGATACTTTTTTTCAGCTACACTACTATCCGACGTTTCGTCTTCTGTCATTCATCATCAACTTTTTTTTCTGTTATGGATGCCATATTGTTTTTTTATACAGAAAAAAAGTGATTCTCATTCTGATTCCATTGATGTATAATTTGTTATGATTTGCACTTCTGAAACCACAGATATTAAAAAAAACAACTTCATCTGAGATGGTCATGACTCCATCGAAAAATTTTGTTTAATAAACACTAGTTGTCAGAACTCATTAAACATCATAAGTTTGCACAAATACTTCAGTCGAAATGTCCTCATTCTCAAATGAAGAAAAACGAGATATGATGAAACTTTATTATAAATTTGATAGGAATAGTACGAAAACAGAACAAATTTATTTTGAATTATATCCGGAAAGACAACAGCCGGATAGAACATTATTCGGAATTTTGGACAAACACTCGGCTGAGTTCGGTGCGTTTCAAAAACCAAGAATGAAATATGGAAGCAGAATGGAACAAAAAATTAGACGTATCTTATTAGCCGAGGTAAAATAATTGTTCATTCCATATTCGAAGAAGTATAATTATTTTTGGTACTTTTTTAGATAAATGCAGATCCTTCCAAACCAACACATCAAGTCTCAGCAGAAATGGATGTGCCACAGACGAGCTCGTCGTCTCAAATTAAGAACAGCCCTAACAATATCCCTTCTTCTGATAGACCTGAATTGCGTGATGATATTGTCTCTAAGTTCATCTACTGTGTCATATTCTTTCTCTCCATAGATTGTATTCTTTAAAGTGCCCCACAAGAAAGTATCCAAAACTGTAAGGTCAAGTGACCTTGCCGGCCCACTGGTCCAGCATTTCCACCTATTAGGAAATCTTTGGTGTAAATATTCGCAAACTGCTCTTTTATTGTGTGGAGGTGCCCCGTCATGCTAAAACCAGCAGCTGTTATAATTAACAAGGGAAAACGTATCCATATATTCTTCAAAGTATTAGAGAATCACCGTTCAAAGTATTAGAGAAGAAATGAGGACCAAGTATTCGGTCGTCATAAATTCCAGCCCACACATTCAAACGAAACCGAACTTGTGGTCTGTCTTCTTTGAAGTATCGTGGATTATTTTCACTCCAAATGTGCTCATTATTTCTATTAAAAACACCACAGTTCGAAAAAGTACTTTCTTCGGTCCAAATAATGTTTTTCAAGAAGTTTGTATTCGAGAGCCAGCAACAAAATTCCATCCTTCTCTCAGGATCACCTGGATGTAATTTTTGTGAAATATGTATCTTATAACGTTTCAAACCACTTTTTGTGAATTCCCTCCAAACGCTCGTCTGTGGCACATCCATTTCTGCTGAGACTTGATGTGTTGATTTGGAAGAATCTGCATTTATCTAAAAAAGTACCAAAAATAATTATACTTCTTCGAATATAAAATGAACAATTGTTTTACCTCGGCTAATAAGTTACGTCTAATATTTTGTTCCATTCTGCTTCCATATTTCATTCTTGGTTTTTGAAACGCACCGTACTCAGCCGAGTGTTTGTCCAAAATTCCGAATAATGTTCTATCCGGCTGTTGTCTTTCCGGATATAATTCAAAATAAATTTGTTCTGTTTTCGTACTATTCCTATCAAATTTATAATAAAGTTTCATCATATCTCGTTTTTCTTCATTTGAGAATGAGGACATTTCGACTGAAGTATTTGTGCAAACTTATGATGTTTAATGAGTTCTGACAACTAGTGTTTATTAAACAAAATTTTTCGGTGGAGTCATGACCATCTCGGATGAACTTGTTTTTTTTAATATATGTGGTTTCAGAAGTGCAAATCATAACAAATTATACATCAATGGAATCAGAATGAGAATCACTATTTTTCTGTATAAAAAAACAATATGGCGCCCATAACAGAAAAAAAAGTTGATGATGAATGCCAGAAGACGAAACGTCGGATAGTAAATCTGAACATGAAAACGTGTAGCTGAAAAAAAGTATCAATGAAAATGTACTTTTAGTTTTGAGCTATGTTGTCAAATAACGATAAAAAAAAATAAAAACGAAAATTCCGCTTTTCAGTTTTTTCCCGATATTTCCGGAAATACTCGGAATTTTCCAAGTTTCAAAACAGTATTTTGTTAAGCACCAGAATACGCAACTTTGCCCCAATTTAAGCTTCGACTGAAGTTTAGGAGATCCCAATGGTGGGGGTCGAATTTGAATTGCCCTGTATAGAAAGTATCTGTCAACTATTCAAAATAAAAGAATTCCATTGTAATCAATCTTTTTATTGAAATTATTCTGGTTTTATGAAAAGAAAATCATACCTTTGTCAGAAGATAGGCATTATCAGGAGCTTCTGATATAAATTTATTAATTTGATTGTTAAATCATCCTCACTATCGCTAATCATTTTTAATAACTTAATTTTTTCAATCGAATTTTGTAATTATCTACTGATGTGAAATGTCAAATTATTAGACAGATGTAAACAAGCTTTATTCGATATTATTTATGTTCATAAAATTCGTTAATACATACCTATAATGACAGTCTAGTAGTTCATGAAAGTTGTAGGAAATGAAATATTTCAATACAGCTAGCCCGTGGAAAATGAAAATCGGTGTTACAACGTGGTAGGTTTCTTAATTGAAGACGCAATTGAAATGTTCATTTTTCTTAATGGTCGTAGAATAGTTATTTGATTTACTAGGCATAAAAGCACAAGATTTAACACCGCGGCTGGTGTTTCATAGCCGAGCGTAGCGAGGCTATGAAACCAGCCAAGGCATTAAATCTGTTTTTCTGCCGTGTGAAACATATAATTTTTTCTTCAAATTTGTTCCAATTCCACGCAAAATCAACTTTTTCATATTTAAATTGCGTTTCATTATCAATATCCAAATAACTAAATTATTTTATCAAAGTTAACTGGGCCCTGCGTTACTATGTTTACCGCTGATGACGTTTGTTGAATATGTTTGTTTACTGTTTACTTTGTCATTGTCAATTTTGAAAAGTTGTCATGTTAGAAATGGATTTACTGCAAAGTGAGGATGAATTGATGCAATTAACACCACCTGAGATAAGAGACCAGGCGCGAGATGTGGAATTTAACCTTTTACCGGAAAAATCAAGAACTGTATATGAACTCACATACAGCAGATTCATGGAATATAGACAGAAGAAAAATATAGGATCTTTCCCTGAAAATGTGCTGATTGTCTATTTTTCCGATCTTTCAAAGAAATTGAACGAAATTTTTCAAAAATGGTCTCTTTTTCGAGGTTTTCCTAGATTTTCTCAGTGGAGAATGCACCGATCCGGTAGTAAGAAAATCCATTTTGTAGGTTTTGTAAATCTCTACAGAAGTTCCATTGAATAATTTTTGAAATATTTCCAAAAAACCAAAAAAGTTGTATTTTTTTTCACTATTGCTTGTTTTCATTAACGAACTATCTTATAAAAATTGGTATAGGCCATTTACGTCTTTTATTTTGTGGGGAAAAACCTCTATAGCTTAGTCTAGTTTGGCATGCGTACCGATCATCCGAGGTGATTCTAGAGGTTTATCAGATTTTCCTATAGCTGAAGTGAAGTGAAGTGCCACAAAAAGTCGGCCTGGTTCGACAAATGATGATATAATAATAATAGCTCTTTCTGAAATCGTTCAAGAATGCCCACTTTCTTGGAGCAACTTCAGGCCTCAAAATACGCTAATCTAGTATTTTAGTCCGTTGCTAAGCAACGAACTTTCCTGGACCTAAACGGTACGGGAATAGTATATTGTGTAACTAGTAGTAAAAGCAATACATTCCCGGACGACAATGTAAATTGTTGGCCGAGGCGTTAAGCCGAGGCTTTTACTACGAGGTACACATACTATTTTTTCAGAAATCGCAATCAGCATTATCAAAAACTAAGGAATTCTACATATTGTTTGCGTGAATTCAATAACTGTCTAAAATGTAAACAAGCCGGCAAAAAAAATTTCCCGTATCGTTTTCGATACGGGAATAGTAATTTACGTAACAAGTCCAGAAAATACTGTTTTTTTGGACGAGTCCAAAAAAACTGTTTTCGGACGTGTTGCGTACACCATTTTTTCGGCAACCATGTAGGATAACAAATCAATGAAACGCATTTAGTCTAAGAGACGAAGAGAGGTCGACCTTCACCCATCTGTTAACCGGATGACACATACTTTTTTTTCAGATACATAAATAAACGAAAACGCCTAAAATGGGTTGCCTATGAAAAGGTGGTCATGACTTTATACAGTGAGTTTAAAAAATTTGCACCATATGGAAACTTTTTTATTATCAATTTGTCAGAAAATTTTATTCTTAATAAAAATTGGTGCATTACGAAATACTTATATTCAAGTTATCAAACTTCTAAATTTCTCAACGGTGTACAGGGGGGAACAAATAATATAATTATGATCAAGAGTAAACTACCCTGGCTGTGATTCCAAATTTGAATATTTCGAATATTTTAGTTCTTATTTGTATTATACATTGAAATTCGAACAGAAGATAGGTACCAACAGAAACATTCCAATTCTTATTTATATTAAATTTCGAGCACTTTCCGGCCTAGTGAACACTTCCCGGATGGTTGCCGAAAAAGTACTTTCCCGTACCGTTTAGGTCCGAAAACGGTCCGGGAAAGTTCGTTGCTTAGCAACGGACTAAAATACTAGATTAGCGTATTTTGAGGCCTGAAGTTGCTCCGAGAAAGTGGGCATTCTTGAACGATTTCAGAAAATAGTATATTGTGTATCTAGTAGTAAAAGCAATACATTCCCGGACGACAATGTAAATTGTTGGCCGAGGCGAAGCCGAGGCCAACAAGCATTGAAGTCTGGGAATGTGCTTTTACTACGAGGTACACATACTATTTTTTCTGAAATCGCAATCAGCATTATCAAAAACTAAGGAATTCTACATATTGTTTGCGTGAATTCAATAACTATCTGAAATGTAAACAAGCCAGCAAAAATTTTCCCGTATCGCTTTCGATGCGGGAATAGTATATTGTGTATCTAGTAGTAAAAGCAATACATTCCCGGACGACAATGTAAATTGTTGGCCGAGGCGAAGCCGAGACCAACAAGCATTGAAGTCTGGGAATGTTCTTTTACTACGAGGTACACATACTATTTTTTCTGATATCGCAACAGCATTATCATAAATTGAGGATTCGAAATTACGTGCTTTCCTGAAACCTCAAAGTGATAACTATAAACCAAAGACCGATTTTGACGGCCTAGGCCGGCAAAGTACTTTCCCGTATCGTTTTCGATACGGGAAAATATTAAACGGTCCGGGAAAGTTCGTTGCTTAGCAACGGACTAAAATACTGGATTAGCATATTTTGAGGCCTGCAGTTGCTCCGAGAAAGTGGGCATTCTTGAACGATTTCAGAAAAAGTACTTTCCCGTACCGTTTAGGTCCGAAAACGGTCCGAAAAAGTTCGTTGCTTAGCAACGGACTAAAATACTAGATTAACGTATTTTGAGGCCTGAAGTTGCTCCGAGAAAGTGGGCATTCTTGAGCGATTTCAGAAAAAGTACTTTCCCGTATCGAAAACGATACGGGAATATTTTTGCCGGCTTGTTTACATTTTAGAGTTATTGAATTCACTCAAACAATATGTGAATTCCTTAGTTTTTGATAATGCTGATTGCGATTTCAGAAAAAATAGTATGTGTACCTCGTAGTAAAAGCACATTCCCAGACTTCAATGCTTTACATTGTCGTCCGGGAATGTATTGCTTTTACTACTAGATACACAATATACTATTCTCTACTGGCACTGGCCATTATTTTGGGTACCCTCTACGAGTATTCATGCGTGAGTATTATTATTATTATGAACTGGTACGTTTAGTGATCCAAAAAATTGCTTCTCTAGAAATTTTGTTGGGGTTGGGATCAGTAGAAACGAAGAAAAACTATTGTTTTTTTTGCCAACGTTTAGAATTTCATTAAATTCATTCATTCGTATGGGTCGCTTCACGACGTCTCCAAAAGAATTTTAATTTAGTACCTATTTCGTTCCTAGTTGATGGATACATGTGTTATTGTCCTTCGTGCGTTGTTATCTACTATGTCTGTTCATTTTAAACATATTTTAAGGATTTTAACTCAGAAAAACAAATAATTTGGGTAAGTCTTTTAAGTAATTACAAATCTTGTTTCTCGAAAGTTTATAGAGAAGCGTGGCAAGTAATAATAACTTCAATTCTAATAATGTACTTTATATTGTATATAGTTACAATTTTCTGTGAAAACTCATTGTTACAGAGCCCTGATGATGAATTTAATGAAATTAAAACGTTGGCAAAAAACAATAGTTTTTCTTCGATTCTACTGATCCCAACCCCAACAAAATTTCTAGAGAAGAAATTATTATTATGGTTTCAAGGCGATTTATGCAAATATTGGGAGTCCTCAAATGAAGTATTTTGCGATTGTACAAAACCTACACCCTTCCGCTACGCATTTCTATCACAATCACAAACACTACAGTTACATCATTTAATGTTTACAAAGTAACCGGAAGTATATTTATATATTTATGGCAAATCAGTTTATTCTGATATAATATGCATGTATGGTGATAACATAGACAGAGGTAACGTTTTTCAATGGGCATACTGTAAAGGACCCCGCAAACTCCTTATAGAATTTGGGTCCTGGTGGATTTTTTTAAATTTATGGTATGATGTAGTCCATGTAATTCTCAACCAACATTACCATTGCGCCAACTCAAAAAAATTACCAGTTTTGAAGCTAGGGGGCGTTGAAATCACCCTTTGCGCAGATTAGACTATTTATTTTTGAATTCGGTAACAATATTTTCACTTGTTCCATCGTTGCTGATAGTGCACAATAATGTGTTGTTTTATAAAAAAAAATCTTACCTCTCCTTCTACCCCCAAACTCCTATCACGAAACGTAAAAAAAATATTTCTCGAGTGCCTTTAAATGTATCGTTGAATGTTTAAATGTGCCTGAATGAGGGAAAAAGCAGCTTTTTATAATTATCCCCTCTCCCCCCAAAAGGAACAAAACGAAAAAGTTTCGGTGGATTTTTCTGGATTTTTAATATGAAGCAGTTCAAGTTATTTTGAATAGAAATTAATTTGGTGACAAATCCCAAAAATGGATAGTTTTGATGCTAGGGGGCGTTGAAATCATACCTTGCTCAGAATAGACTATTCATTATTATAGGCCGAAACAATATCTCTACGTCTTTTAGTTCAGATTATGCTGTTTTTATAAAAAATATAAAACCTCCCCCTTACCCCCAACCCCTATTTTAAGACACGAAAAAAATTAATTCTCGACTACTTGTGTGTGCTTTATCAAAATAAATGTTTTAATAGGCTCAAATTAAGGAAATCGTACAGTTTTTTAATTTCACCATTCCCTCCCTTCAAAAAATATTGTTGGATTTCGCTGACTTCTTAGTAGGGCGTAGTTCATGTTATTTGAATATCAGAAATTGGCGAAAATCTTGAAAGTAAATGAAAAATATACATCAACAATTTGAATTTGAGTTGGTGCAGCATAATCTGAACTAAAATACGTAGAGATATTGTTTTGGCCTATAATAATGAATAGCCTATTCTGAGCAAGGTATGATTTCAACGCCCCCTAGCATCGAAACTATTCATTTTTGGGGTTTGTCACCCAATTAATTTCTATTCAAAATAACTTGAACTGCATCATATGAATAATTCAGAAAAATCCACCGAATTTTTTTCATTTTGTGCCCTTTGCGAGGAGGGGGGATAATCATAAAAAACTTCTTTTTCCTAATTTAAATTAATTTAAACATTCGACGATACATTTAAAGGCACTCGAGAAAAAATTTTCTTTGCGTTTCGTAATAGGAGTTGGGGAGAAGAAGGGGGGTAAGTGTTTTTTTTAATAAAACAGCACACTATTGTGCAACATTAGCAACAATGAAACAAGTGAAAATATTGTTACCGGACTCAAAAATGAATAGTCTAGTTGTGCAAGGGGTGATTTAAACGCCCCCTAGCAGCAAAACTGTTAATTTTTTTAGGTTCGCGCAATGGTATCATTGGTTGACAATTACATGGACTACATCATACCAAAAATTCAACAGAATCCCTCTGGACCCAAATTCCATAAGGAGTTTGCGGGGTCCTTTGTATATTCGTAAACATTTTCTGTATCCCCTTTTGCCATTATTTTGTATACTCTTGTCTATGAAAATGTATGAGGGCCACAACATTTTGTTTTTCAAGTTTCCAACTCCAAAGTCGGAATTTCCGACTTTGAATTCGGAATTTGATTTTTCCGAAAAGTCGGAATTTCGTTTTTCCGATTTAGAACTCAGAAATTCTGAATTTAAACTCGGAAGTTCCTATATCGCGGGTACATTTGCAAATTCCGCGTGTATGCTGTACATGGACCTACTAGGGATCGCTTTGTGCTGATCACAAGAGACTGTTGCCTATTATATAACTGTGTACTGGTTGTAGTCTGTTCTCAATGTATTGGATTGCTTTTTGGATATGCATTTTCTTAACATTCTTTATGAAAACAATAACATCTCTGAAAATCTTTGTAGTTAATGAAATCAATTCAGCTATGTCATTCAGAAATTTAATAACACCTTTTTTATACTTATTTGGTGATTAGAATTGAAATGAAATTACAAATATTATGTGTTATTGTGTGTTTCTTTACTGAAAACACTGATTTCGAAATGATCTGGACACTTTTTTATCAATACACCTAGAAAAAAATTATGGTTCTCTTCTATTTCATCCGTGAATTTGATCGTCGCGTCGGTTTCATATCAATGATATATAAATCTGAAGGTGGTTGCCAGTTTTTGTCTGCCATGTGGCCAAATATTTCTGCACCAACATTTCCGTTATGTTACTTTCCCCCATTCATTTTGGATTTGGCGATGAGTGAATAATCATTTTACCATTTGTCTTAGTTTATCACGTATTTTTTGACAGTTACAATCGGAGATAAACAAACATATGTCAATTTGACTAAAACTATTGTTTGTGTATTTGGTATGAATCACAACAATTTAAAAGATACGAGGGCTGTTTGGTAACTCCGTGACTATTTGAATAAAGAAAAAAAAAATTGGCAAATAAGCGTTTTATTTTTCAACATAATCTCCTTTTAGATCAATACATTTAGTCCAGCGTTTTTCCAGTTTTTTTATTCCTTCCAAATAATAGGTTTTCTCAAGGCCCTCAAAATAGGCGTTTGTTTCGGTTATAACCTCTTCATTCGACCCAAATCTCTTACCACCCAGCCATTTCTTCAGGTTTGGGAAAAGAAAATAGTCGCAAGGGGCTAAATCTGGAGAATATGCTGGATGGGGTAGTAGTTCGTAGCCCAATTTATGAATTTTTGCCATAGTGACTACACACGTGTGCACTCGTGCATTGTCTTGATGAAGCAGCACTTTTTTTTTCGCTAAATGTGGTCGTTTTTGCCTCAAATCAATATCGAATCTGTCTAAAAGCTCTGAATAATATTCGCCGTTGATCGTTCTACCCTTCTCTAAGTAATCTATATGAATGACACCGCGTGCATCCCAAAAAACTGTGGCCATAACCTTGTTGGCTGACAGACGCACCTTAGCCTTCTTTGGTGCACGTTCACCAGTTGACACCCACTGTTTTGATTGTTCCTTGGTCTCTGGGGTATTGTGATGGATCCATGTTTCGTCTACAGTTATATAACGGCGTAAAAACTCGCCCGGATTGCGATTGAACTTTGCCAAACACTCCTTTGAAGTGGTCACACGGTTGCGCTTGTGGTCGAGTGTGAGCAATCGCGGCACCCATCTCGCGGATAGCTTCTTCATGTCCAAATATTCATGTAAAATGTGATGTACTCGCTCAGTTGAGATGCCTACAGCCTCAGCTACCTCACGTACTTTTATTCTCCGATCGTCCAATATCATTCCATGGATTTTATCGACGATTTCTGGCGTGATGACCTCTTTTGGGCGACCTGAACGTACGGCGTCACTTGTGCTGGTACGACCACAACGGAACTCAGTAAACCACTTCTTAACCATTGAAATTGATGGTGCAGAGTTCCCATAGTATTTATCAAGTCTTTCCTTGGTTTCAGTTATGGTTTTTTTACGCAAAAAATAATGCTTAATCAACACACGAAATTCACTTTTTTCCATTTTTGTTAAAATTCACGAGGTTGTCTGCTTCTAATTGCTGTCAAACACAAACCAAATGTCGCAGCTTGCTCAAAATTTGACAGTAGTCTATTGAAAGATGGTGGTTGACAGCAGCAGTGTTGCATTTAAAGTTACTGCGCGGGAAATTTAAAAAGTCACGGACTTACCAAACAAGCCTCGTATTTCTTCAAAAAATGTCCAATCGGATAGACTGGCTTGTAGGAGGAAGTTCAGCAACTGAAATTGAATTGGCAAAATGGTATATGCAATATCTTAGGCTATCGAAAGTTACAGATACATTGGTCTATTTGATAACTTGCACTTATTGTTCAGCATTAACCTCTGTATCGGATATTACTAAAAAAGTGAGTTATCAAAAAGACAATCAGATACCCGTGATTTTGATAATCTAATATACAGGGTGTTAATTAAGTACGTTGACAAACTTCGGGAGGTGATTCTTTGAAGGTTTTCAGGACGAAATGTTCATATAAATATATGTCCCAAACGGCTTGGTTTTCGAGATACAGGGTGATAAAAATACATTTTTTTCAAGATGTTTTAGAGTTAACTTCGACATTTTCTACAATAATCAGTTCAAATTAGACAAGTACAATCCATTCAATAGTACGCACGATACAAAATAATGTATTTCTCAAATAACTCACAGGGTCCTCCTTTTTTCAGAGTCAAGCTTTGTTCAACCCTTCAGAATTTTTTTTCCGCCGCCACTGACATATTATGAGAAAGGAATAATGAATGTTGTTTCATTTAACATCTTTTTGCTCTCTTGATGTTTTTCATTTACTTTTACGGTTCAGGAGTTACAATGAAAATATTAACGCAAACATTTTCCAGTAACGCATAACATAAAGAAATTTGAGAAGCAAATAGTCTAACAAACTTGAAGGGTGATTCTTTGAAATATTTCAAGATGAAAAGTTCATATAAACATGTCCCAAGCGGCTTGGTTTTCGAAGTACAGGGTGATCAAAATACATTTTTTAGGAGTTTTTGGAGTTTACTTCGAAATTTTCGACAATAATCGATACAAGTTAGTTCAAATTGGACAAGTACAATCCATTCAATAGTGCGCATGATATAAAATAATTCATTTCTCGAAGTGTCATTGCCACTCTCCAAAGATTAGCGTGTGACGCAATACGTCATTTTGTTCTCATTACACAAATAGCTATTTTCTGCTCGTGTAGAGAAAATGTAATGTTATGGAGCTCCCATACATTTTTTACCATAACTCAGGTTGAATATGTATTGCACAAAGTTAATTATGGCAAAATAATTTTGGACATTTTCAATAGTGAATAACTTTATTATCAAATACTAGAGCAAAGTAACATAAATTCCCTAGGAATAAAATTAAGTTCAGAAAAGGACCATTATTGAAATTGATATGTCAGAGCCGCTGCTGGAAATGGCCACCGCCAACTTCAATGCATGCGTTTATGCGCCTAACCATAGACTGGCGGACACGCTCAAAAATACCAGGAGTGTTTCTTATAATTCCGCATGACTCCTGTATGCGATTCCTCAGGTCTTCTTCACTTTGAACTGGAGTTCGGTACACTAATGATTTAAGGTGCCCCCAGAGGAAAAAATCAAGTGGATTCATATCGGGTGACCTTGGTGGCCAAAGTTGTGACCCACCACGCCCAATCCAGCGATCAGAATAATTCTCTTCTAAATATTGGCGTGCAACCAATCTGAAGTGTACTGGAGCACCATCATGCATAAACCAAATTCCAATTCTTTCCCTCAGTGGGATCTCTTCTAGGAGTCCAGGTAAGATGAATTCAAGAAAATGTCGATAATGGTCACCATTGAGTCTATGAGGCAGAAAATGTGGCCCGATAAGGAAATTCCCTACAATTCCAACCCAAACATTCACAGAAAACGTCTCTTGAAAATGGTTTTCAATCACGGCGTGTGGGTTTTCATCAGCCCACATATGATTGTTGTGAAAATTAATAATGGCTTTACGGGAAAAGCATGCCTCATCGGTGAATAACACTTGAGATAAAAACCATGGATTTTCCAACAATTCATTTCGAATCCAAGTGCAAAAAGTTAATCTCTTTGGAAAATCCCTTGGCAGAAGAGCTTGAACACGCTGTATGTGATAGGGATAAAGTTGTTGCTCTTTTAAAATTTGCCATACCAATACATGGGTTACGTTAAACTGTGCCGCAATTTGTCTTGTACTGGTGTCTGGATGCTGCTCAATTTCGTTAAGTACAGCTTCTTCTATCTGAACTGTTCTAACTCTCCTGGGTCTCCCTATGAGAACAGCAGACCTCTTGAAAGTACCCGTTTCACGAAGACGGGAGTGAATATTGATGAACATTTGTGTGCTGGGAATATGACGTTGTGGAAATCTTTCTAGATACATTCGTCTGGCGGCACGAGCGTTACCATCAGCCATTCCATACATTAAGTGCATGTCTGCCATTTCTGAATTTGTATATTCAACCATTTTATCCAAAGGAATATTGAATAAATCTGCTTTATAGCTTGCACTAATGAAGAATTAGCAATGAGACAGTTTCTCAACTTTCGATAACTGTCAAGTTGTTGATATTTAAATAAATGAATTAATCAAAGCCCACTTTGCTATTTTTATGAATTCAAATTGATTACAAAATTTCTGCGTTACTGCAGAAGAAAAAACAAACCGAAATTTTTGATAAAATAATGTACTCCGTACGGAAACAAAAATTTGTTTGATTTAGTTTTTCGGAGTTATGACCAGAGATTCATAAATGAAAATCAAAAATCTTCCATTACAGGATTACCTTTCGGAAGTTTTTTATGTTGAAAAGGAAACGTTCAATTGAAAACTAAAAAACATCTTTTTTTAAAATAACAAAAAATTTGTATGAGTTCTCTATCAAGACTGATGGGTAAAAACATTTTTAATCAAATATCTCAATGAAAATGCACATTTTTACCATCAGAATCTTCAGGTTGAAAGTTAAGGTTTTCCCAATATCTGTCAGATCTAGTTTAATATCCAGCGTACCGCAGTGACGGGGAGATAGTAGTTTTCTGTTAGATATCACAAAAAGAAATCACATCTTTACAATAACAAGCTTTTATTTAGCTTCACTTGTAACTAACTAACAAACAATTTAATAAAAGTTGAATTTGACCCACTTCTAATACTCCGATTAATTTGATATTTGGCAGGTTTCCGTAATTCCAGTGACAATGCATTAAAAAAATGTTTGTTAAAAAACAAAATAGCGGCTCCAATATGGCGGACGAGTTTTGTGATTATGATCCGATTCTGTTCAAAATTGGTATGTGATGGGTTTCGGGTTGGAGATTTTCAGTTTCACATAAAAAATAAACTAAAATGTTAAAAATGAAAATTATAAAAAGAAAACATTTTAAAGTTTTTATACAATACACTGAAAAGGAAAAAATAATTCATTTCATTGTTTGATCTAGGTAATCTTGTACAGAAAGATTTTGATACTCACAGAATAACCTACAAAAAATGAAACAAATTATTTTTTCATTTTCAGTGCATTTGTATAAAAGCTTGTCTTTATATTTTTTATTGTATAATTTTCATTCATCGTAGATTTTTCTAATTCTGAAAAAATATTTCTATCAATTTACAATAATTGAAAATGTTTAATTTTCAAATTTTCTAATGTTATGCCACACTGGAAAATGTTTAAATTAATATTTTCATTATAGCCCCTGAACCGTACAAGTAAATGAAAAAATGCAAGATATCAAAAAGATGTTAAATGAAACAACATTGATTATTCCTTTCTCATAATATGTCAGTGGCGGCGGAAAAAAAATTCTGAAGGTTTGAACAAAGCTTGACTCTGAAAAAAGGAGGACCCTGTGAATTATTTAAGAAATGCATTATTTTGTATCGTGCGTACTATTGAATGGATTGTACTTGCCTAATTTGAACTGATTATTGTCGAAAATGTCGAAGTTAACTCTAAAAAATCTTGAAAAAAATGTATTTTTATCACCCTGTATCTCGAAAACCAAGCCGTTTGGGACATATGTTTATCTGAACTTTTCGTCCTGAAAACCTTCAAAGAATCACCTCCCGAAGTTTGTCAACGTACTTAATTAACACCCTGTATAATACCTAGAGCAAAAAAGTTGTGAGATGAATGTCAGGACTCGCTTGCAGAACTCCATGTTTCGTTTCAACTTTACTCGTGTAGTCCAATTTTTTTGGCCAAAGTGTACATGGTCAAAAATCTCTTTGTTGGAGCTGCGCCCACTTGAATTTAAAGTTTCTGAAATGGATATACAGGGTATTCCACATTCGATGGCCCAAATTAGACGTTTCTGGAGAACGGAACAATAGATCATTTCAAAAATTTGTTGGCATGGATAATCAAACATGTTCTACCCGCCTAAAATATTTTCGTCCATACAGTGTTGCCACTTGTATCAGAGAGTAGTAGATACTTTGTTATTGTTCATAGAAAAGGCATTACCTCATTTTTGGAATCCTTATAAGATTCCCCACAACTTTTCCAGATAATTTCCTATACCTATCTGTGACGGTTTTTAGGATAAAAATTATTTTGTCAAATTTTTGTGTTACCATTAAAAAATTATTTTTTTTTCACAATACAAATTCACAAAATATTGCAATTTGGGTCATAGCTGCATAACACCATTAAGTATTCTGGCGAAGAACTGGATGTCAGTTTCAGCATACAGGGAGGCTCATAAGTAAGTTCCTTTCGGGGAGTCATGAAAATGAGTGAAACTCAGTTTTTTCAAATTGAACACCCTGTATACTATCTAATTTTCGAATCCAACTAACCAGTTTGGATAAGTTTCATCGACTATGTCCTATACCTATCTCCTACCGTTTATGAGATATTGATGAATTTATGATTTTTGAGGTCTGTGCAAGTAGACAATTTCAAGTATAAATGTGGAAAATCTATCAAATCTTTTCATCTTCATCTTTTTTGAAAAAGGTGTAATTGAAAACATGAACTTTCCTTCATACTGGGTGTACGATAAACATGGTTACATTTTTTTACAACTGACAGTTTGAAGAATGAAAAATGAAATTGATTAAATTCATTCGACACAAGAGATAATATTACAAAATTCACTTAGCAATAATTAAAACAAAAATTCATTAGCTCAGGTTCTTGAAATGGAAACCATTTACGTGTAAACATTGATGGATTGACGATATTACATGATCAGTCGAGGCTCTGGAGTTCCGATGGGTCGATTTTTCCGAAAGCACATCTTACCCTGTTTTCCAGTTCCTGTTTTTCATTCACAGGTGTTCTCTTCAATGCAACTTTTCTTTCATTTTGTCCCAGAGATGATAATCTAGGGGAGTGAGATCTGGTGACCGCGGCGGCCAAATCCAAGGACCCAAACGTCGTATCCACCAATTTTTGAACAAATTAGTTATCTGCTCACTTCACGTGTATGATGTTCAGGAGCCTCATCCAACTGATACCAACAATTATAATATAAGTTCAAAGGAAAATTGTCCAAGAATTCACCAAGAGTTGTTCTCAGAATATCTAGATTCTACACGTTTTAGTTGATCGTATCTATGCAAAATTTGCAGCCTGATGAATGTATAACCATGCATTTGTTTTTGTAAAATTCCATCAATGAACGAACGGAAATTCAGAAGAATTGAACGAAATTATCTCAACTTCGGAAAAGTTCCCCGGTGAACATTTTTTAAAATGTTACATATGTGGAACATAAACTTAACGTCTTATGAATGATGGTCAACATCATAAATATGTATTCATTGAACGTATTTTCTGAGGCGATAAGTCCCAATTTTCAGCGTTGTATCAATGTCATACTTCAATGATCATATTTTCATTATCAAAATGACGTATCATGCTCATTGTCCAAATATCATATTATAACATATGTCAAGTAACTGATTCAAAACTTATGTTTCCAATACGACGGTCTTTTCTGAGGCGATAAGTCCCAAGTTTCAGCGTTGTATCAACGTCATATTTCATTGATCTCATTTTCATCATCAAAATGACGTATTATGCACAATGTCCAAAGAACATATCATAATATATATCAAGTAAGTGATTAAAAAGTCATGTTCCCAAGACTACGGTTCTTTCTGATGCGATATGTCCTAAGTTTCAGCGTTGAATCAACGTCATAATTCATTGATCATATTTTCATTGTCAAAATGATGTATTATGCAGAATCTCCAAAGACTGAAAATGGTTATCATGTTATATTGTAGGTACAAGCCAAGCAGCCTATTAGGCCTTTTGTGCATGTTATCATGGTAATCCAAGACGTCCAATAACTAATAGACAATTCACCACCATGCACCCCCTAAGGTTGAGGCCCGGAAGGATGAACGCCCCAGCACTCGTACGTACTCGAAAGCTCACCCCCCCTATCCACCACCCCCGCTCGTTAAAGCGGTTCCTCATCCTGATGATTGGCGATCAGCAGAATAAAATCTGATCGTTTGATATGGAGTGCTCGGCCAATTCTCGGCCTGAAACACTCTTATATCTGACATGAGTTTAATTTGATTTTACAATGACTTTACTTAATGTGCATGGTGCCCCCCTGAAACTGGCTGAAGGCCTGAAAAACACTTGGCTGAGGGCCAAGTGTTGTGTATTGAATTTACTGAGTTTACCACTTGGTCGGTTCTTCTTGGAATCTGAAACATAAAAACATGATTATCGAAATTTTAAGCCTGTTGAAGTAGACGTTGGCGTCGCCGAATGTTTCGCTTCCGTCTTACTTCTTCAGGGGTGACAATTCACAAAATTTTTGATAGTATTCATATACTGTTACTGAGTTTGAGATGATGCTTCGTAACTTCAATAGCAGCGACACCTATCGTTGGGTAGAATACTTCATATTGATTAAATTGATCAATATCTGAACATATTTACATATTTACGTCAGGCAAAGTATGCAAAAATACATAATTATTTGATCGTAAAATGTATCAATTTGAATGAATCATTTTCATAACTTAATTATGAGGAATGAAAAATATGCACATTTCGTCTGATACCAAGAAAACTTTGAAGGGACAATTTTTGTAAACATATATAAATGATACATTTACATTTGATTTTGAAAATGATCATCACCCAGGAGATATTTAAACGATATAATAGTTTATATTGATTATTTTGATCAATAAATGAACATATTTCTTTAGATATTCAACTCACGTCGGGAAGAGTATGCAAAAAAGTACCCAAAATTACATAGTTCTTTGTTCATAAAATGGATCGATTCAAATATGATATTTTCATTACCATATTACGAAATATGTAAAATATTCATATTTTGCCTGATGTCAGGAAAAATTTGGAGAGACAATGTTAGACAATGTTTGGAAACATATCAATAATATGTTTATATCCGATTTTCAAAATAACCATCACTCAAGAGATATGTTTATGATATATTAGTTTATATCGATTATTTTTATCAATAAATGAATACATTTTTTTAGATATTCAATTTACGTCAGGCAAAGTATGCAAAAATATATAGTTATTTGGTCGTTAAATGTATCTAATCTAATATGATATTTTCATTACTATATTAGGAAATTTGTAAAATTTTCATATTTTTCCCGTTGCCAGAAAAACTTTGGAGAGACAATGTTTGGAAACATATATAAATAATATTTATTACAAATTTTCAAAATTACCATGGCGTAAGAGATATATAAATTATATAATACTTTTTATTGATTAATTACATCAATAGGTTAACATATTTGTTCAGGTATATAAATAATATGTTTACATTTGATTTTCAAAATTATTATCACCCAGGAGATGTATCCACGATGGAATAGTTTATATCGATTATTTTGATCAATAAATGAATATAATTCTTTAGTCATTCAACTTACGTCAGGTGAAGTATGCAAAAATACATAGTAATTCGGTCGTTGAATGGATCGAATATAATATAATATTTTCATTACTATATTAGGAAATACGTAAAATATTCATATTTTGCGTGATGCCAGGAAAACTATGGAGAGACGATTCTTGGAAACACATATAAATAATACGTCTATTTTTGAACTTCAAAATTATTGTCACTCAAGATATGTACTAATGATATAATAATTATTATTGATTATTTCAATCAATAAGTATATATTTTTTTTGGGGCACATAAATTACGTCTGGCAAAATATGCAATAATACGTAGTTATTTGGTCCTACTATTGATTATATTGACGAAGATGTATATACGATTATATTTAAAAAAGTTAGATATTTTCATATCTATCTTGATGCAATCTTCAAAGTTATCATCATTCAAATGATACATTCGTGATTATGCAGTATTGATCGTTTAATTTGATCAAAAATGCAACATAATTGAAATGTGTTAAAGCGAAAGTTCGACGGGAAATGGTTTAATTTTGGTATATCATATAGTCATGAGTATGACCGATTTTTGAAGTGCGCATCGGTTAAGTTCATTCAACATAACGCATGAGACATCTTATGAAAACCATTAAATGACTCATAATTGTAAAGTTGAATGTTCACCGGGTCACGCCTCAAGAAATAAAATGAATCAGGTGACTGGTGACATGGATAATGAAATCAATTTTCTGGGATATTTTCATGCTTATCCTCATGCATCTTGTACTAGTGCTGCAGTGGATTTGGGAATTTCTCGCACTTTCATATGGAGCATTTAAAAAAAAAACATAATGTGCACGGTTATGAATTCATCAGACTACAAGCTTTACATAGAGATGATCCACCAAAACGTGTAGAATTTTGCGAATTGTTACTAACATGGACATACGAATATCCCAACTTTTTGAAAAAAATTATTTGAACCAATGAATCACAATTCTCAGTGAGGGAATATACAATCGTCGGAATAATCATTTCTGGGCATCATAAATCTCTCATTTCATTAGAGAAAGGGGATTTCAACAAAAATTTAGTTTCAAAGAATTTTGTATGCTTATGGATGATGAAGTTTCAATTTGTATTCATGAGGAAAAGTTTAATTTTGAAAAATATTTGGATATTCTGAGTACAACTGTGAGTTAATTCCTGGACAATTTACCTCTGAACTTATATTATAATTGTTGGTATCAGTTGGATGGGGGGGGGGGCTCCTGGACATTGTACATGTGAAGTGAGCAGCGAACTCAATAATTTGTTAGAAGATTGGTGGATACGACGTTTGGGTCCTTGGATTTGGCCGCCGCGGCCACCAGATCTCACTCCCCTAGGTTTTTATTTATTGGGAAAAATAAAATAAAAGTTTTATAGGACACTTGTGAATACAAAACAGGAACTGGAAAACAGGGTAAGATGTGATTTCAGAGAAATCGACCCATCAGACATCCGCAGAGCCACGACTGATCATGTTACAACGTCGATCCATCAATGTTTGCAAGTGAATGGTCAGCATTTCAAGCATCTAAGCTACTGAATTTTTGTTTTTCGCTATCAAATGTGTTATAATTGCTAGGTAAACTTTGCAATATTATCTCTTGTGTTGAATAAATTTAATCGATTTCATTTTTCGAACATAATTTTATGTTTTTCGTACATTCAGTATGAAGGAAAGTTAAGTTAATTAAATAACTCTGTTTACAAAAAGGATGAAGCTCTTATTTGTTATTTGATAGATTTTCCATCTCATTTTATACTTGAAATTTTATACTTGCATAGACCTCACAAACTATAAAATCATTAATATATCATAAACGGTAGGAGATAGGTATAGGACATAGTCGATGAAACTTATTCAAACTGTAACCGTGTTTATCGTACACCCAGTATGAAGGAAAGTTCATGTTTTCAATTACACCTTTTTCATAAAGATGAAGATGAAAAGATTTGATAGATTTTCCACATTTATACTCGAAATTGTATACTTGCAAAGACCTCAAAAATCATAAAATCATGTCATGTTATGCAGCTATGACCCAAATTGCAATATTTTGTAAAGGACCACGCACAAACCTTATGGGAAATGGCTTTCGGTGAATTCTTCTGATTTTTTGGTATGATGAACTTTTCAATGTCTTGATCAAAAGTCTCCATGGGCACAACGAAAAATAATGGACAGTTTTTGAGAAAAAAATTGCTCAAAGTCGGCAAAATCGGGAATTTGGTATACTAAAACGGGAGAAATAGACCGTGTTATTTTGCAACTTTCTGCCTCTTGGAAATTGTAGCATGAGCTTTAGCAATTCTTTTATAGGTCTTGTGTCTGTACAGTACCGTTTACCAATAATTGCAGACTATACAGGGTGATGCATAAAGCCATATTCCGAGGAATGATAAAATAATGTTTATAACATTACGAACACAACAGATTGTGAGAAAATTAGTCAATGGATATGGATTAGTTTATAAAGAAAATGATTCAATTGGTATATAGGGTCTGATACAGGAAACAATAATGAAAGTAAAAAAAAATGGGCATATTGATATTACAACACTATAAATATGTACGAAAAAACGTGTCGCAAGATTTATTGAAGCATAACCTTGTTGAAACTACTTTTCACCGTCCTGATCGAATGTCGGTTAGGCACAACGGAAAATAATGAACAGTCTTGAGAAAAAACGACCCAAAGTCGGCAAAATAGCGTTTGAGGAAATGAAACCTTGAACCTGTTAAAAGTAAACAATGTTTCATTATTCTCATTCTTTCAATCATCCTATCATTCCTTTACGTAATAATGTATTTGACATAATCCTACATTGATTTTTATTCATCATATAATTGAACCAATCTTTCCATAATTGCATTCCTATATTGTCACATAGTTTTATCTACTTCATCCGCTACTGAACTAATATTTCAACCGGTATCATGGTTTTTTGATCAAGTTACCAGTTGTCTATTGGTTGTCATGATGACATATCATTAGTAATGTCTATCTCATGTAACGTTTACATGGTAAATGAAAGATTTTTTTAAAGTTTGAATCGTTTGCCTGTTTATCTGATATTTAATACCTCTCTGATGGCTTTTATACAAAATCAAAGACATTGTTTCATTTGCAACAATATTTTCCATATACAACGAATGACAAAATTAGATGGGGTGAACAATGAAGAAAAGCGGGAGATTGCTATTCAACAAAGGGAAGACTCAGGACTACCAGATATTCCCATTGACAAGTTTACAAGACTGTGCCTCAATTGTAATAGGGCAGTAATAGAAGAGGTAACTGCTTTGCAAGACGACTGGACGTTTCTGAAGCTGATTGTTTTGAAACAAACTTCGAGCGAATCGTGCGTAGTATGTAATGCTAGACTCAATCTGAATCGGTTAACTCTGAAGTGCCATGTCAATGTTTTTGTTTTGCAAAACATGTATATCAGAGATAATGCTAGGTCTTGCATACATCACTTGGATGATAACGGTTTTTTCTTGAGACAAATTCTTCCTGGGATGCAGTTCAATTTTCGATCATGTAGAATGAAAAAAAGGAATTTGGTGGCTTTCTTGCAAGAACTCAGGAATGTACAGAACATGCCACAATGGGATTACCAGGATGGAGAGAGTTTCACAGATGAAGAATTCAAATCGATGATTCCAATGAATAAGGATCAGTTCCGCAATATCTATACTTACTACGATTCTGTACCAGTAGAAGGTGGAGACAGATATATTTATAAAAAAGATCTCCTGGCTTTTTTGTGCAAACTTAAACAAGGGCTATCCGACGACTTTTTGAAAGTAATTTTCAAATATCATTCACGGCAATGCACAAGTATGGCAATTTCAAATGTGAGAAGATCACTTGCACAAAGATTCGTCCCAGAAAATATTGGTTTCGGTTCAATCACTCGGGAACAATACATTCAACGCCATGTAAATGAGTTCACAAATATATTATATAATCCAAGTCCTGAACAACGTAAAGCCATTGCATACGTAGATGGGACGTATTGTGAAGTGGAGAAAAGCAAGAATTTCAAAGTTCTCCGTCAGTCTTACTGTAGACACAAAAATTACCATTTATTGAAGCCAACGTTGTTGCTCCCAACGGTTACATTTTGTCAATTCAAGGACCTTACTTCTCCGACCCCAAAAACAACGACGCGTCAACTTTGCGAAATTATTTTCAGCGAGATATTAATGGTATAAGAAACTGGTTTGTTGAGGATGACATTTTTGTTGTCGATCGTGGTTATAGAGACGACATTCCTCTTCTACTAGAATTAGGTATTGTACATAAAATGCCCTACAGTGGACAGCATGGACAACAACCTACTACTGAAGAGGCTAATGTCTCTCGCCTCGTGACCAAAACCCGGTGGATAATTGAAGCGCGCAATGGACACATGAAATCAATCTTTAAGTTATTTCGACCACAATATCAACCCATCATATTTATCATTTGAGAGACTTTCTCTTATTGGTGGAGCAATTATTAACAAATACCACCCAGTGATTTAAATGAGAGGAGCAGATGCAGAAATAGCCCAACTGATTCTGGAAAGATCTCGCCAGATAAATAGGGTACAGGACATAATTGAGGAAGAAAATCTCATGAGGAGACGTGGAAGATGGATACCATATTGGACCATCATCATTTTCCTTATTTTCCTAGGCTGACTCTGGACTATTTACGGGATTTGACTGTCGGTACATATCAATTGAGACTTGCTCCATCTTATATACAAGATTCAAATCAGCAGGAAGCTCCAAATGAACTTCATCTCGATACCTCACTTCGATATCCCGGATTACTGTGTTTCCAGAGTTTTTTCCCGTCATCGCAACGACACAAAATATAAAATGTGGATACAGTACACAAATGAAAATGATAACCCTATAACAGGTTATTATTGTACTTGTAAGGCAGGTGCCAGGACACTGGGCACATGTGCTCATATATCAAGTGTTCTTTGGTTCATTGGTTACGCGATACATGAACCAAATGTCAAGTATCCATTAACAAACTTGTTGAACCACATTATCGATGCGGGAAATCGAAATGGAAATGAGGTGGAATCTCATGTCATTGGCTGAATGCGCTTCAGTTCGTTCAACAAAGTCTTTGTTTTGTGTTTTGTTGAATAATTATTGTTTCAATGTATATTATTTGTTGTATTAAAATTCTAAAATATATTATTCTTCATTAAATCTTCCGACACATTTTTTCGTATATATTGTCGTGAATTGGGGTTGATTCACGACTAACTAGGTAGATACTGATCATTCATAGATTTAAAACACTTTAGAAAAATATAAAAACATTTATTTTACTATGTACAAATATGAGATTAAGACGATTGAAATTAATGAAGGAAATAATCAATAAAGAATTAATGAATTAAAGAATTGAAGAATCTCTCCTAGACTAGTTATTGATTGAATAAATAATTTTAAAAAGATCTTTACTTACAATACATATCGACTTAAACAGTTTATGAACATTTTCCATTTATTTAATATCGAATCTTCCAAACTCCCCCCATAGCCCTCACTAGCTGCGGGCACGGCAGAACTCTAAACTCGACTACCAGATCGAACTATCAGTGGCCTTTTTGAAAACTCTTGTTTATGTTCTGTTGAGGACAAGTTGTGTCTCAAAAATAAAATATCTTCGCTCACGTACTGAATTGTAGAAGGTAAAAAGGTTGAAGGAATGATAATGAAATATTTTAATGTACAGGATGTTCCATATATTTTGTAATACAATTGATTTCCATTATTGTCCCCTGTATTACCCCCTATATATCAACTGCGTCATCTTCTATAGAACCATATCCATATCCATTGACTAATTTTCTCACAATCTGCAGTTTTCGTAATGTTATAAACATTATTTTATCATTCCTCGGAATATGGCTTTATGCATCACCCTGTATAGTCTGCAATTATTGGCAAATGGTGCAGTAAAGATACAAGACCTATGAAAGAATTGCTAAAGCTCATGCTACAATTTCCAAGAGGCAGAAAGTTGCAAAATAACACGGTCTATTTCTTCCGTTTTAGTATACCAAATTCCAGATTTTGCCGACTTTGAGCAATTTTTTTCTCAAAAACTGTCCATTATTTTTCGTTGTGCCCATGGAGACTTCTGATCAGGACATTGAAAAGTTCTTCATACCAAAAAATCAGAAGAATTCACCGAAAGCCATTTCCCATAAGGTTTGTGCGTGGTCCTTTGTATTGTGAAAAAAAGGAATTTTTCAATGGTCAGGTTTTACACAAAAATTTGACAAAATAATTTTTATCTCGAAAACCGTCACATATAGGTATAGGGAGTTGTGAGGAATCTCATAAGGATTCCAAAAATGATGTAATATAGGGGGTGTTCTATTTAAAATAACAAAGTATCTACTACTTTCTGATACAAGTGGTAACACTGTATTGACGAAAACATTTTAGACAAGTAGAGCATGTTTAATTATCCATGCCCACTAGTATTTTGCGATTTCCTTCGGTACAATTACGTGTAAAATAAATCTTGAATCTGATTTTTCTGATTCTGATTCAGTCGTTCTGCTTTTATTATTGGAATGTATTTGAAGAAAAAGGTTCAGAGGTAATATTTCATTTTTTAAATTGAATTTTCACCAAACATTATTCATTTCAGGAACTTTGGATTCGAATGGGCGCAGCTACAATAAAAAGATTTTTACCCCTGCACACTTTGGTCAAAAACATGAATATTCACTACTCAGTACCCTCTTTACTACATGCGTATAGTTGGAACGAAACATGGAGCTCTGTAAGCGAGTCCTGCATGACATTTATCTCATGACTTTTGCTCTAGGTTTTATATATTAAATTCAAAATCACTGGTATATTATTTTCTTATTAAAAACTAATTTTTTTAGGAATATCCTATTCAGAGGTTAATGCTGAACAATACTTAGTGCAAGATATCAAAAAGACCAATGTATCTGTAACTTTCGATTTCCTAAGATATTACTTGTACCATTTTGCCAATTCAATTTCATTTGCTGAACTTTCACATATACAATCCAGTCTATCCGATTGGACATTGAAGAGCGCTCTAAGTATATGTTGATATGTGATATATCACATATCAACAAATCAACTTGTTGAATTCAAATTGCTTACACTTACATCCTTTGAAATTTGGATTCCATAGAAGAGAACTGTTTGAATCCAGCAAGGATAAATGTATTATACCAGTCGATCGAGGAATTACCTCCTAAATGTAACTGTAAAAAATTATCTAGAAAACAATGCAGTTGTAGATTGTCTGGGGTATGATGCATTTCATTTTGTGCAAAAAATACTTGCAACAACCCATTTGACCTAACAATTTCAACTGAATAAAGTTTTTATATATACGAATAATGTATATTTCTTTTATCACTGATATGAGGAATAGTGCTATACAGTTCCAGCGCATACTTCTAACTGATTTGTTCGTTTTATGGTTTGAATATCAACTTAATGCAAAATTATAATGGAACAAAAATTGTTCAATAATAGTTTGACAGTTCCAGAGAAGAAAAATTAAATTTTCTGGTGAACAGTCCGAAATTCGCGTTTTAATGACTAAAATGGACCATAGTTCAAAATAGGACCTGAATTGAGCCTGGTAACCACAAAATTTCAAATCAACGCCCCAAAATACGTATTATATAACATCAAGTTACCTCGTTACCTAAAAATGGATACTCGACCCCACCCTAGCCCGAGGACTAAGTTCCCATTACCATAATTATGATACAAATAAACCTATAAAGTTATACGAGTAAACAACCAAACGTCCACGTGAATGGCCTACTTTACAATCGCAATCTATAATTGAGCTATGAATATTTTACAAAAAGGTAATCTTGACGGCAAGTAATTCATCAGGAACACATTCACCTGCTAATTTGATTGAACGAAAGTTACAACTTTTGTCTCTTTACTTTCATCATGAAAGTGTTAAAGCAGATTGTAGAAAGTAACTTTTTTCAAATAATGAAGTCTTCAGAATAAAATGAGGAAATTACCTTCGGTTTCTGACCGGGTATACGACACCAGTTTAGGAAAGAAATAACAAAAGGAGAGAGACTTTAGAAAACCAATTGGAGCAACATAGATTAATTGTGAGGCTACTGTGGGAAGGAAAACACCCTCAAAACGTTTCAAAGTGCATTCGAAGTCACCCGAAGTCGCATTGAAGTTAACTCGAGTTGAGTTCGGGCGACTTCGGGTGCACTTTGAAGCATTTTAGAGTAACTTCCAGTGACATTTTCAACACTTTTCCCACCTCACTGGTGAAAATTCAAAATATGCAAATTGTAGATATTGATCTCTACTTCCAAATGACGTATACAGAATTTGAATAAGATGATTTCCCTTAAATCGGCTCATTCAGAAAGATTTGCCCTTAAATTGTTTATTTATAACGTGATTGTGCAAAAACTACACATCGGACAGAAACAGTGGCGGCGATAATGATTCGGGGCCCCTCCGCCAAATTTTGTTAGGGTATTCATACATGTCGCAATACAATCTGGAAATACCAGACATAATGGGACATAATTCCATATAATAATACACAATATTACGAAAGAGTAGAAGGGCCACAAAGAATAAAATAAATTATTTCGCCTAATTCCAACTTCGTAACTCGAAATTAGTATAATTCCGACTTCACAACTCGGAATTAGTATAATTCCGACCTCACAACTCGGAATTAGCCTAATTCTGACTCTGCAACTCGGAATTAGTATAATTCTGACTTTGCAACTCGGAATTAGTATAATTCTGACTTCACAACACGAAATTAGTATAATTCTGACTTCACAACTTGGAATTAGCCTAATTCCGACTTCACAACTCGGAATTAGCCTAATTTCGACTTCGCGACTCGGAATTAGTATAATTCCGACTTTGCAACTCGGAATTAGTATAATTCCGACTTCACAACTCGGAATTAGTGTAATCATCGAATCCACGAGTTTGCATTGGAGTTATGTGAAAATGTAAACTTGAAGCTTCCAGCAAGAACTTGAAGATTTAATGCAGCGGGTGGTTGGCTCTAAGATCCATGAAAAAAATATACCAATTTTAGATATGCTATTAATGTGGTTGAACGCTAGGCTGTAACACTAAGACTTCTGGAAACTGTAGATTCTACTCATAGCTTGATGCACCAGTCCACCCGACATAATGCATATTTATTTTCTAACATCATCCACAACACCTAGGAGTCCGCAAGGACATACTGGAGGAGTTTCTGTTATTTCTTTGCTTTTCGATCAAGTACACACAGCACCGACGATGACAACAAAACAGAAACCCTTTGATGTTTAACGCCTTCCAACAGGACCGCGAAAAGTTGCAACACAACACGTTTTGTTGATGAAAAGTTTTCAGACTTGTTGAATTTTTGAAGAAAATGTTTTGTTTCTGTTGTGTTGGTTTGATGTGGACACAACATAAGAGATGAAAACGTGTTTTCCCTTTTTTATAGATGGATTGTTAAATTGTTGAAAAACATTGAGTTTATGTTTTTTCTGTGTTCTTGGTTTGATGTGGACACGGCGAGATGGAAACATGTATTTTTCCTTTCTTTTTATTGGAAATGAGAATGCAAAAAGTTGCTGCAACCAAAACAACGCGTTTTGTTTATTAATAGTTTCAGATTTGTTGTTAAATTGTTGAAAAACATTGATTTGATGTTTTGTTTCTGTATTGTTGGTTTGATGTGGACTCAGCATGAGAGACGAACACGTATTTTTTCCATTTTTTGATGAAAACGTATCAATTAATGAAATAAAAATCTGTCAGATTGACAAAAAGAAACAAAGTCAATAATCAATACAATAAGTTTCGCTAAATAGAAAAGTTGGTAAGCATAAAACTAGCACCTTTCTTACGATTTTCTCTCAATGAAATGTGCTCATTTTTTCCATTAAAAATACTTAACAAGTGCGGAAAGTTATACTTTCCCGCATGCTACTGCCGATGCCCAAACGACGCGAAGCGGAGTTTGGCAAGAAGTGGCGTGCGGGAAAAATATTTTTTAATAATATTAAGTAATAACTGTATACACTGACGAGTTTGAACGTTAGGGAACAATGTTCACACTTTTACTATAATTTCAATGGAATCGCAATGATTACTCTAATTCCGAGTTATGAAGTCGAAATTAGGCTAATTCCGACTTGTGAAGTCGGAATTAAACTAATTCCGAGTTGTGAAGTCGGAATTATACTAATTCCGAGTTGTGAAGTCGGAATTATACTAATTCCGAGTGGTAAAGTCGGAATTATACTAATTCCGAGTTGTGAAGTCAGAATTATATATTTTTTATTTTATGTGGCCCTTCTACGCTTTACGAATTAGCAATATTCCGGTACATGGTTTATTGCCACTCTGGATAATATAAATCCATAATTTTCTAGGTGATTTGAATGTAAAATCTTACTATCGCAAAAATCTGTCTGGTGCTAGTGAAGTCATCCGTAGATTGAGGTATATGAAGTTTAGGGGAGCAATGTTAAATTGCCGAAACGGCGATGTTTTTATATTACAAATATATCGACTGACTGTTCTAAATCAAGTTTACGAGCACGTTCATGTTCAATATTCATTATTATACCCATTACGCTAAAGTCTCAACTCGCACAATGTACTACGTAAATATGTTTTATCAACGTCAACTTTGAAAATGTTCTTTTGGCAGAAGCAAATGTCAATGTTAATGTCAAAAAAAGTTGAAACAACGAAAAAATATCCGGAAGACTGCTCAAAATACATCTTTTTTCTGATGTAAAATATGTGGCCAATTCTGCAGTCCTAAGCCCAAATGGCGTAAGTCAAGAATGATCAGAGATATTGAGGCAGTCACTTACGCCTATAAATCTTACAATTTCAGCTGTATTTTGAATATGTCTTTTTTCACTGACGTTTTGGATGGCAAAGAACGATGAGATCCTGCCAAAGGACCACGCACAAACCTTATGGGAAATGGCTTTCGGTGAATTCTTCTGATTTTTTGGTATGATGAACTTTTCAATGTCCTGATCAGAAGTCTCCATGGGCACAACGGAAAATAATGGACAGTTTTTGAGAAAAAAATTGCTCAAAGTCGGTAAAATCGGGAATTTGGTATACTAAAACGGGAGAAATAGACCGTGTTATTTTGCAACTTTATGCCTCTTGGAAATTGTAGCATGAGCTTTAGCAATTCTTTCATAGGTCTTGTGTCTTTACAGCACCGTTTGCCAATAATTGCAGACTATACAGGGTGATGCATAAAGCCATATTCCGAGGAATGATAAAATAATGTTTATAACATTACGAACACAACAGATTGTGAGAAAATTAGTCAATGGATATGGATATGGTTCTATAGAAAATGACTCAGTTGATATATAGGGGGTAATACAGGGGACAATAATGGAAGTCAATTGTATTACAATATATACGAAAAAATGTGTCGAATGAAGAATAATATATTTTAGAATTTTAATACAACAAATAATATACATTGAAACAATAATTATTCAACAAAACACAAAACAAAGACTTTGTTGAACGAACTGAAGCGCATTCAGCCAATGACATGAGGTTCCACCTCATTTCCATTTCGATTTCCCGCATCGATAATGTGGTCCAACAAGTTTGTTAATGGATACTTGACATTTGGTTCATGTCTGGCGTAACCAATGAACCAAAGAACACTTGATATATGAGCACATGTGCCCAGTGTTCTGGCACCTGCCTTACAAGTACAAAAATAACCTGTTATAGGGTTATCATTTTCATTTGTGTACTGTATCCACATTTTATATTTTGTGTCGTTTCGATGACGGGAAAAAACTCTGAAACACAGTAATCCGGGATATCGAAGTGAGGTATCGAAATGAAGTTCATTTGGAGCTTCCCGCTGATTTGAATCTTGTATATAAGATGGAGCAAGTCTCAATTGATATGTACCGACAGTCAAATCTCGTAAATAGTCCAGAGTCAGCCTAGGAAAATAAGGAAAATAATGATGGTCCAATATGGTATCCATCTTCCACGTCTCCTCATGAGATTTTCTTCCTCAATTATGTCCTGTACCCTATTTATCTGGCGAGATCTTTCCAGAATCAGTTGGGCTATTTCTGCATCTGCTCCTCTCATTTAAATCACTGGGTGGTATTTGTTAATAATTGCTCCACCAATAAGAGAAAGTCTCTCAAATGATAAATATGATGGGTTGATATTGTGGTCGAAATAACTTAAAGATTGATTTCATGTGTCCATTGCGCGCTTCAATTATCCACCGGGTTTTGGTCACGAGGCGAGAGACATTAGCCTCTTCAGTAGTAGGTTGTTGTCCATGCTGTCCACTGTAGGGCATTTTATGTACAATACCTAATTCTAGTAGAAGAGGAATGTCGTCTCTATAACCACGATCGACAACAAAAATGTCATCCTCAACAAACCAGTTTCTTATACCATTAATATCTCGCTGAAAATCATTTCGCAAATTTGACGCGTCGTTGTTTTTGGGGTCGGAGAAGTAAGGTCCTTGAATTGACAAAATGTAACCGTTGGGAGCAACAATTAACGTTGGCTTCAATAAATGGTAATTTTTGTGTCTACAGTAAGACTGACGGAGAACTTTGAAATTCTTGCTTTTCTCCACTTCACAATACGTCCCATCTACGTATGCAATGGCTTTACGTTGTTCAGGACTAGGATTATATAATATATTTGTGAACTCATTTACATGGCGTTGAATGTATTGTTCCCGAGTGATTGAACCAAAACCAATATTTTCTGGGACGAAACTTTGTGCAAGTGATCTTCTCACATTTGAAATTGCCATACTTGTGCATTGCCGTGAAGGATATTTGAAAATTACTTTCAAAAAGTCGTCGGATAGCCCTTGTTTAAGTTTGCACAAAAAAGCCAGGAGATCTTTTTTATAAATATATCTGTCTCCACCTTCTACTGGTACAGAATCGCAGTAAGTATAGATATTGCGGAACTGATCCTTATTCATTGGAATCATCGATTTGAATTCTTCATCTGTGAAACTCTCTTCATCCTGGTAATCCCATTGTGGCATGTTCTGTACATTCCTGAGTTCTTGCAAGAAAGCCACCAAATTTTTTTTTTTTCATTCTACATGATCGAAAATTGAACTGCATCCCAGGAAGAATTTGTCTCAAGAAAAAAACGTTATCATCCAAGTGATGTATGCAAGACCTAGCATTATCTCTGATATAAATGTTTTGCAAAACAAAAACATTGACACGGCACTTCAGAGTTAACCGATTCAGATTGACTCTAGCATTACATACTACGCACGATTCGCTCGAAGTTTGTTTCAAAACATTCAGCTTCAGAAACGTCCAGTCGTCTTGCAAAGCAGTTACCTCTTCTATTACTGCCCTATTACAATTGAGGCACAGTCTTGTAAAGTTGTCAATGGGAATATCTGGTAGTCCTGATTCTTCCCTTTGTTGAATAGCAATCTCCCGCTTTTCTTCATTATTCACCCCATCTAATTTTGCCATTCGTTGTATATGGAAAATATTGTTGCATATGAAACAATGTCTTTGATTTTGTATAAAAGCCATCAGAGAGGTATGAAATATCAGATAAACAGGCAAACGATTCAAATTTTAGAAAAATCTTTCATTTACCATGTAAACGTTACATGAGATAGACATTACTAATGATATGTCATCATGACAACCAATAGACAACTGGTAACTTGATCAAAAAACCATGATACCGGTTGAAATATTAGTTCAGTAGCGGATGAAGTAGATAAAACTATGTGACAATATAGGAATGCAATTATGGAATTGGTTCAATTATATGATGAATAAAAATCAATGTAGGATTATGTCAAATACATTATTACGTAAAGGAATGATAGGATGATTGAAAGAATGTGAATAATGAAACATTGTTTACTTTTAACAGGTTCCTCTCAAAGACTGTTCATTATTTTCCGTTGTGCCTAACGAGACATTCGATCAGGACGGTGAAAAGTAGTTTCAACAAGGTTATGCTTCAATAAATCTTGCGACACGTTTTTTCGTACATATTTATAGTGTTGTAATAAGTAAACTTATCAATATGCCCATTTTTTTTTACTTTCATTATTGTTTCCTTTATTAGACCCTATATACCAATTGAATCATTTTCTTTATAAACTAATCCATATCCATTGACTAATTTTCTCACAATCTGCTGTTTTCGTAATGTTATAAACATTATTTTATCATTCCTCGGAACATGGCTTTATGCATCACCCTGTATAGTCTGCAATTATTGGCAAACGGTGCTGTAAAGACACAAGACCTATGAAAGAATTGCTAAAGCTCATGCTACAATTTCCAAGAGGCATAAAGTTGCAAAATAACACGGTATATTTCCCCCGTTTTACTATGCCAAATTCCCCATTTTGCCGACATTGAGCAATTTTTTTCTCAAAAACTGTCCATTATTTCTCGTTGTGCCCGTGGAGACTTTTGATCAGGACATTGAAAAGTTCATCATACCAAAAAATCAGAAGAATTCACCGAAAGCCATTTCCCATAAGGTTTGTGCGTGGTCCTTTGTTGTTCAAGTCAACGGCTTAGTCATAGGGAACATGTAGAGAGTAAAATCTAAATTATGGAAAGAATCGAGATACGTCCTTTGGGCTTAAGAGCAAACACTACCTTGGTAAAACGGAAATTCGTTTTAAGCCCACAGTTTTTGTTTGAAAATGTTTTAATTTTTTTTGCATTACTCAATGTTTTTGTGTAAATTTCGGAACCTCAGTGATTTTTGGTTATGATAATTTTTAGAAAAAAAATTTAAATGAAATGATGAATTGAAAAAATCGAGAGTTTCCGGAATTCTTATGGGACCACTGAGCCCATACAAAAATGATCTCTTTCTTGAAATCAATGGTTTTTGCAAGAAACGGATTCTACGATCGAGAAATTTATACCTGATTGGCGCTGTAATCGAGAACGGACAGGTGCTGTGTTGCCAATGTTCATCGAGTTCATTATCTCCACCCCCACTCTTGATAAGTATGCCAACAAACCTGAGCTGGAAGGGATGAGGAAGAAATTCGACTTTTCGGTGATGGTGGCTCTTAAGACGGCAAAATTCATGGATTTTTTTCTTTTTTCGAATTTCATTTGAAAATACACTTTTGGATTGCGTAGATAAGTTATGCGAAAAGTCATTTCCGTATTTTTTCAATCTTTTTTAAACACGATCAATAATTTTTCCTGCAGATAGTTTAACGAAACAGTCTGGATTTAAAAATTGAAAAGTAGCTCATTACTTCGTTCATGTTGATAAATCGTGTACTGAGTTTATTAATTATAATCGAGAGACTCGTAGAAGACTTTAATTTAGAATCTCTTTAGAGCATCTTCTATTCTATTGTAATGTATTGATCTTTCTTTGGCATTAATATGTCAATGTTGGCTGAATGTCCCACGATGTTGCCAAAGTGGAAGCTTCTGCATGCAATGTTTTGAAATCGTCTCTAAAACTATTAAAATTATCTATTGTGAAGCCCATTGTCTCGTATGCTCGGCCCATATCAACAGTAGAACTTTGTAGCAGCTTAGACACCAAATTAATATTTTAGAAAATATTGCTTTGGTACACAAGGAGCAAAATAAAATCATAATTACTCATACTCCGCTCTGTCAGCTAGATTTGGAAAATTAAAGTAAATGTTGACAAACAATTAGAATTAGAAAGTTTTAGCAAAAAGGTCGAAGGGGCCCCTTCTGGAGTTGCCCCCCCCCCGCACGGCGGGCTCTGCTGGCCCCTAATTGCCGCCACTGGACTGAAACTCTTGGCACCTAGCCCTATAAGATCTCCGCCACTGACTTGGAGACCTGTCACCGTAGACAGTCACAGATCAGGTCGTCGCAGACACGTCCAGGTATTAATTCAAGTTGTCAAGTCATTGAATAAATACGTGCCCTGTCAATCGATTACATAATAATTTGTATAACGTAGTAAAGTTTCTACCTTTATACCTTTGAGTAAATTGTATATGTGATGGTGCTCGTGTTAATATCATTTGGGATATAATCCAACATCAGAAGTGCGATTTACCCACGAAAACTCACGTCCGCTCGTACCGTGACAGATCGTCCAGACTTTTGTCCACATCCTACAGTTTTTCATCATGGAGAAAAACACTGAAATAGGTGTGACTGGAGAAAACAGAAATATTGACGCCAGTTCTACATCGGAAAACTTACTCCGTGGATTTTTGGAACGTGCAGATAGCCGACCAAATACATCAATTGATTTCATTACTTTACCAACATTTTTTACCTGGTAGAGATGATCCGACAAATGGACTGATAAAATTTCTGCTTTGACTTCGGATTTTGGATGAAACGATAACAATATCATGGCTCGCATATCAGGTTGCCTGGTAGGTGAGGCAGGTGAGTGGTTTAGTTGTTGGAGCCCTGTAGATGGCAGCCATTCTTGGGAAAATTTTAAGAAGGATTTGTACGAAAACTTTCTTGGCACTTCGAATTTTGGCAGATTGATGCATGAGGCTGTTTCGTATACATTTTGTAAAGTTTGATATGTTTTGGTATGATATTTCTTTGCAAGCTCAAATGACACAGGTCTCTTCAATACGCAAAATTGTTATATAAAAAAAATGTCTCCCAAATTTCCAGAGTAAACTCTTATTAAAGGAGTGGGGAACAACCTTATCCCATCGAAATACGTCATTAATGTTACAGTACTATTAAACGACTGCAAGTTTGTACTCAAAATGTATATCGTCCCTGATGATGCAATCCGTTGTGATGCAATAATTGGTTTAGATTCCTTGAGCATTCCTGAAATTATAATCAAAACATTCCCACTTTGAAATTTTGCTTTCCTGATTCAATAGACAAAGAACTTGATAAATTATCGGATGAATTCAAGGATAAAGTTACAAGTGGTACCAAAGTTCCTTCTCTTATCACTACGGGTGAATTCAAAATTCGCCTAACATCAGACGAAGGAATAAAATACCGCCCTTATCGACTTTCAATTGCTGAAAGGGAAATAATGCACAATAACATTGATGACTTGATAGAAAATAGTATATTGAAGTATAAGTGGATGAAAAGGTCTTTCAAACATGCGCGATTTTTCGAGCACGACGGAGCAGCCGGAGTTCTCGAAATAAAGCGAGTGTTTGAAGGATCAGTTATCCACGAAAACTTCACGCTATTTTTTTATCGGTGCAATTTGAAATAAAAAATACTGGTATTATTTCTACACAAATGTTAATATGTACTAATAATGTAAAAAGGTTGAATTCGTGATGTGACATCAGTATACCTTTCGTTGTCATGGAAATGAGAAAAACAGGTTTAAATTTGCAATTTGTCATTGGGATATAATCCAACAGAAACCATCTTGCGCACAGTTGAACCACATGTTATTATCTATCAGTTTCCGCAACATTGTTTGTCCATCTTCAGATTTATAAAATTTATCAATTTTTGAACAATGGTCTCTTTTTCGATGATTTCCCGGATTTTTTCAGTAAAAAATGCACCGATGTGGTCGTATAAAAAACCATTTTGTAGGTTTTATAATTCTCTACAAAACAGATTTTGCTGGGGCGAAAAACGGGGTTTTCATTTCCGAAATATCTAAAAAAAGTAGCATAGGCCGTTTGCGTCTTTAATTTTGTGTGAAAAGAGCCTCTTATTTTTATCTACAGCTTGTCCTAGATGGCGCAATAAGACAAGCGTCTAGCCACACCAATGGCAGGCAATCTGGAAAACTTGAAGTAGGTGGCGCTAGTTAGGCTGGAGTCTTTTAATTGTTATTTGTCAATGTGAGCTTATTTAAATATTCAAAAATTGAAGTTTGTCATTGTCACAGTGTCACACACATGGGTGTTGATGTGCACAATATCTATTGAAGGCACAGTCTACGGTCCATGTCATCTGAATACTAAAACTGAATAAATCATTAGGTGGCTATAGTATCTGCGAGACAGCTAGCAGTCTCATCACATTTTTCAACTAAATTTTAAGCTGGTTTCAAAATAACCGTTTCTGTCGTACATATAAGATATCTGGAATCAAAGAAATTAAATTCATTCATTATTCCAATCTGAAAATGACAACTTGACTGGAAACAAAATTAATTTGAGATTATGACTGATTACCTGCAAATATTCACAATTTTTTTGCGATTCGAAACATACGGCGAAAAAATTAAGGCGGTAAAAGATGAATAATTAAAATGAGTATAATTCATCAGTCACCGCAATTTTTCGCCGTATGAGTAAAATCACAAAAAATGCGAAGGTCCGCAAGGGTATGATCGAACCTTAGGTCGTCTTTTTTCCCAATAATTTCCGCATTCCTATTTCTCAACTCATTTTTCAACTACTCATTTTACTAAAAAAACTATCAAAACCAACGAAAATAAATCAAAATACTAGTAAGCACAATAATTGTTATATGAATAACACAGGCTGTCAAAAACGAAAGGACTCCAATTACTTCAGCGCCGCTATGCGGGAGCAATTTCGTACATCCCTGCCATTCCACGGAGACTAAAATTTAACAAGGAGTGTTTGATTCCCATAAGACAATGGGGACACTAGTAGAAAGAGATGAAAGAACATTTGTGACGAAATGTGACGTAGTAGGACGTGTCATGGCCGCCGTTTTTTATAGACAGTGACGGATTAGCTCTTGGTATATGAGAGTTACTGCTGACAGTTTTGTTGCTTGGTTCGAGTTCGACTCTGTACTCATATCCAAGTACGTCACTATGACGCGTTGATGCTACAAGTTTCTGATTGGCTAGAGCTTATTAAACCGTCCTTGTTAAATTTTAGTCTCCTTGCACCAATTCTATTTTTGATGGCTCAGTTTCGCATGCGCACTGTGTCCGCGCCAAATTTTAAATACCGATTTCCATGTTGATAGCTGTCAGTAATTGTTATTTGTTGTGAAGTAATCGAATGATTTTTAGACTTCACAGGTGTGTTCATTTGATAACTGATTTGTTTTTTTGTTGAATAAACTGTTTAAAATGACTTGGTGCACTATTTGTAACAAATCGTTTTACGATGTTAGTAGGTAGTTTGAGAGGGCATGTAAAAAAGTTCTACCCAGGTTAGTGGGTACGCATGATTATTTTTCTCTGTGCACTGATGAAAAGTTATGAAAAATGTAAATCTACCTATATTTTTAGAAGAACTGGATAAAATAGCCCCTCATAAAAAAGAAAAGCGTTGAAGCTAGCTGTGTTGAATCTGGAAAATCATTCTCAACAAATTCAAATGTTATCCAACATGTGAAAACTTTCCACTCTGGGTGGCTATTCTTGAGTTTCAGGGAGTAGAAAAGCCAAGAGAAAACAGACACGTTTCTCTTTTAGCGAACATGAGTGTATTCTTGAATTCGTTTTCTCTTACCTGTCGAGAGAAATAACTCCCTGTCATTTTTCTTGGTATTTTCGAGGGAAACGTCAGGGAATAGAGATTTGAAAAGTATGTTATTTTGATGTGATACTGAAATAGATGAGTTGATGGATGATTTGATAGCCGATCAAATATTTAGTGATGAAGAAAATGCTCGACAACAGGCTGAAGGTCGCAGGATATTTTGGAGGAAAGAAAATCCATTCAATTTGTCGGATTCACAAATCAAAAAAAATATATTCAGGTTTTCCAAGCCAATGGTTAGAAACCCAGAAAAAAAACATTACTTTAACACATTAAAAAGGGCCTTCGAACTGTTTATATCCGCCCTTGTTCCTATTCTCAGCCTAACCTAACACGATAAGCTTTTTGTTTTTACTGTGCTAACACTAACACATAACCCACAAAATGAAAATATCCCAACCTAACCTCATAACCAGACATAACCTGAGTTTTCTCAAATGCGGAAATGCGCCATCGAAAGTAAAATTGGTGCGGCTAGACGCTTGTGGGAACACCATGTATATGAAATCAATGTTCATAACAGTGGACACTGAAGGGGTTAATGAGCCGACAACAAGTTACAAAGTCCAATTAGTAAAAGTGAATACGCCACCAAAAGTCTCCCCGAAGCGCCTCGGCAAATAATAATAATAGCACTTCTATACCTACATTTGCTTATGAGGTGGTATTTTTTTCTTTGGTGTTTTGGTATCGACTTCTTTGGTCATTAGCCTTGTGTTCTGGGAAGGCCTTGTTACTAACTCCATACGCCACTTTGGAAGCAGCACTGTTAATTGTAACGCAACAGTGAATCGTGAAACGAGATTTTAATAATTTAGTCGGTCAAATTAAATTTAAATAATCCCAGCCCTAACTGGGGCTCGAATTCCGGACTTTAGGACCCAGAGTCGGACGCACTTAGCACTGCGCCACGCCCCGACATATGAAGGAGTATTAATATAGTCCTGCCATTTACAAAGATAATCAAAATTTACTTCAAAAATAATAAACAAAACTAATGCTACACAAACTCTGAAACTCAAAACATTTCTCTTTAGAACTTTCATTTCTGCAACTCTTTAGAAATTCATTTCTGCAAAATCGCTTCCTTCACATGTAATAACTTGTTCAGTGGCCAACAGACCAGTGCTGATAGAGGCCAAAAATATAAAAGCAGGAAAAAAATTAACACCATGAGACCTACTGGAAGAGGAGCAAAACATTGTTTGAATGACTGGAAAAATAAATTGGAGCCGACGAAATGGAGAATGGTGGAACGGGGTGAACTTTTAGGGGTGTGTCAAGTTAACCTGCTATCGAAAAAAGTTGAATAGCAAAGTTGTTGATAATAAAAAGATCTACAACTTTTTCATTCAACATTTTTCCACATTACCTCAAAGGACCCCGCACTAATATTATGGAAAACCGATTTCGGTGAAAATCGATGAAATTTCAATATGATGTAACCCATGCCACCCTGAACAAAAGTTACCATTGCGTCAACTCTCTGAATGCCGGCGTTTGGATTCTACAGGGGGTCAAAGTTTGATAATTTGACGATGTTTTTAAAAAATCCGGGATTTAATTTCCATCGTTTCGATCTGAATTTTCATAATGGAATATTCCACAATATGTTCATCAAAAAGTTCAAATGACAAAGGTTTCTAGAATCAAAACTGGCGGGTAAAAAAGGGGTTAAACTTTTGTTATTGGTAATTTTTATCGAACTTCTTTCGAAAAAATATTTGTTTTCCTGCAGATCCATATGCAATTGATGTTACAGTACATGAGAGGGCGATCATATTCTGCAATTGAACCAACCATCCAACTTAAAGTATTTGGAAGATACGGGTCAATCAAAAATACATTTTCAATTTCGGAAAAATGTATAGTCAGCTTCCACCAATTCATTCAGCAGATTCTTTGAAACTATTCAGCTTGTAATCTGAATCCAAATAAAGTTGCGACGATGGTCCAAAAAATATGGAGAAGGGTTGTTTCGGAATAATTTTGAAATGATTTCTAAAATCATCAGTGATTTTTTTTTATTTTCTGACATAATGTGGATTAGTCATTCTTGATCAAAAAGTTCCATAGTGCATACCTCGCGAAGTCACGGTTTGAAGTATCTTTTTTCATTGATTTATCGAATAATCAATACTTCCTGAGTAAAGGAAAATAATATTGTTTTCTTTGTATATTCATGAATTCTCATTTCAGATATTTTGTCATTGAAATGTTCCGAAGTTTGTCTAGGAAACAATATTATTTTCCGTCACAAAGGAATTATTGATTATTCGAAAAATCGATGAAATACAATACTTCAAACTACTGCATATCAAACCGTGGCATTAGCGAGGTAGGCACTGTGAAACTTTTTGATCAAAAATGACTCATTTACATTATGTCAGAAAATAAAAAAATTCACGGATGATTTTAGAAATCATTTCAAAATTATTCCGAATCATCCCTTCTTCATATTTTTTGGACTATCGCCGCAACTATAATTGGAATCAGATTAATGAGCACAGACGTTGACACATTTGTATATATATATATATATATATATATATATATATTAGCTATTTAGTTTCAAAAAATCAGCTAAATATATTGGTGGAAGCTGACTATACAAAGGGATACATTTTTGCGAAATTGAAAATATATTTTTGATCGCCCCGTATCTTCCAAATACTTTGAGTTGGATGGTTGGTTCGAATTCAAAATATGATCGCCCTCTCATGTACTGTAAGTTACATTAGTTGCATATGGATCTGCAGGAAAACGAATATTTTCTCGAAAAAAGTTCGATAAAAATTATCAAAAACAAAGTTTAACCCTCTGTACACCCGCCAGTTTTGATTCAAGAAAATTTTGTCATTTGAACTTTTTTATGCACATATTGTGGACTATTCCATTATGAAAATTCAGATTGATACGATGAAAATGAAATTCCGGATTTTTTGAAAAATCGTCAAAATATCAAACTTTGACCCCCTGTAGAATCCAAACGCCGGCATTCAGAAAGTTGGCGCAATGGTATCTTTTGTTCAGGATGGCATAGGCATATTGAAATTTCAGCGATTTTCACCAAAACCAGTTTTCCGTAAGATTAGTGCAGGATCCTTTTCCGAAAAAATCGGAAAAACCGATTTTTCAGTTTTTAATTGTTTTCCCACACAAACATTTTTCACGAAATTGGGTCGAATAATAATTTATTATGTTTCAAGTAAGCTGTAATTTTTTTGTTGCGAAATACAGATTTTTTCTTTTTTTTTGGACAAATCACGATATAACGACCTAATTTTCAACTGAAAAGTTTCACCGACAAAATTCGTCTTTTCAAGCTCGCCAGTCACCATTTTATCGCTTGAATTTCAGATTATGTAATAAAAGAATATCACTACTGTGGAAATTTTTCCAGAAAACGCGAAAAAATGAAAAAATAGATTTTCAAAGATCAATTTTTAAATTTTTGTCATAAACTTATTTTTATCTATTGAGATTATTGAAATTACAGTAGAAACCTTTCGAAAATATTAATTTCATGTTTCCTTAGGTGCAAAGAATGAAAAAGGACATAAATAAGGATTTTATTATGATAGATGGGCGAAAGGAGAACTTTTGGGGGTAAAAATGGTTTCTCACGGTTTGCAGCGAAAATTAAATTCCCACAAAAAAAAATTGAAGAAAATGTTGTTAGCAATAAAAAGATCTTTAACTTTTCTATTCAACATTTTTCCTCAAAGCCTCAAATTCTCCGGGAAAATCGGAAAACCCGTTTTAATTTTTTTAATAATTGAATGTTTGTCGCAAAATTTAGTGAAAATTTTCGTCTGATTTAGAACATTGAAAGTTATATTATTTCCACTGAATTTTTCGACAAATATACACCGGCAAAAAAAAACGACCACTTAAAACTGGCCCCAAATTCAAGTTGGCTTCCTCGCGAACCGCTCCTTTGATTTCTATGTTTCCTTTTTTAAATTGTAGAATAATTCCTTAGTAACGATGCCATGTCAGAAATTTTTATTCAGATTTGAATTTAATTACACACGGGGTGCAACATTGAGACGAAGTTTCTTTTCCAAAATTTGAAACACTCTGTGGAGTGCAAAAACTATGGCAGCTGTTGTCAACTGGAAACTCATTGAAACCTGATCTTTTCTGAACATTTTGTTTTTTTAATCACGACATTATCTCTGTTTTTACCGGAGATACACTTTTTGAAAGCGAACGGCTCGGAAAAAGTGTTCGCAGGCAAAAATTTCTACGTGTAAATAATCAGGGCTGTACATGCGGAAACCGATTTGAGTTTAACATTGATTAACACTGACATTAACATTAAGAGCTTGTCAGCGGTTTTGAAATCAAAAAATGCTTCTGTGACGGATGTTGCTCGTATTGTGGCCTTAATTGAGGATGGCCGAAGTCAACGTTATGTGTCCGATACCCTTGGTATACCTCGAATAACAGTCCAGAATGCCTGGAACAGGCCATTGGGTTCCGGAAGAAAACAGAAGAAGAGTGCAATTGACGACCGCTTTATTGCCCTGAATACTTTATGAAATCGTAGAACTACAGCTGCTCAGAATCAACATCTTCTACAAACCGTACCTAGAATTTAAGTCAGTGAGAGCACAATCCAACGATGACTTAAAGAAAACAACCTGTCTTCAAGGAGGCCTGCAGTGGACTAAAGTTCTTTTCACGGATGAGTCGCGATTTTGCCTGCGATCGCCTGATGGTCGGGAGCGAGTTTGGAGACGTCGAAATGAAAGATTTGTGGACTGTACAATTTCAGAACGCGTAAGTTTCAATGGGTGTTCTGTGATGGTATGGGCGGGAATTTCGAGGGACGCCCGTACAGATTTAATCTTGGTTGAAAACGGCGCCTTAAAAGCGCATCGATATATCGAAGATACTCTCCAAAACGCTGTTGTTCCCTACTCTTATATTGTCGGAGACGGCTTCGTATTAATGCAAGATAATGCGCGACCGCACGTGGCACGAGTAGTTAACGAATATTTGGACGAAGTGGGTATTGAACGAATAGTTTGGCCAGCTTGCAGTCCTGATCTCAATCCAACTGTGCCTCTCTGGGACCAACTTCAAAGGCGCATTCGTCGCCGACCTGCTTTACCAGACACCCTTCATAATCTGCTTATTGAACTTCAGGAAGAATTTGATGTCGTTCCACAAGAATTTCTTACAAACCTTATTGATTCGATACCACATCGACTGAATGAAGTCATTTTGTCGCGGGGAGTCCACACTAGATATTAGCCCCTTGAAATATGTTTATTGTTTTTTAAATTTTTATGTTTTTGTTAGTTTTCTAGTTAAACTTACGTTTCGATGTTTATTTGTTGTGTTTTCACAGCTTCGTCCGAGGTGTTCGCTTTAAAACAGTGTATCTCCAGTAAAAACAGAGATAATGTCGTGATTAAAAAAACAAATTGTTCAGAAAAGATCAGGGTTCAATTTCAGTTGACAATAGCTGTTATAGTTTTTGCACTCCACAGGGTGTTTCAAATTTTGGGAAAGAAACTTTGTCTCATTGTCGCACCCCGTAGGTATATGCTCAAATTTAAATCTGAATAAAAATTTCTGACATGGCATCGTAACTAAGGAATTATTCTACAATTCAAAAAAAGAAATATAAAAATCAAAGGAGCGGTTCGAGAGGAAGCCAACTTTGAATTTGGGGCGAGTTTTAAGTGGCCGTTTTTTTTTGCCGGTGAGTGTACAATTTTTACACAAGAAAAAAAATAAAACTAAATTAAAACGATTTTTTCGATTTCCCCGGAAAATTTGAGGTTATATGGGAAAATGGTAATTACAAGAGTTGTAGATCTTTTTCCATAACTTTTATTTGCAGTAGGTTAATTTTCGCTGCAAATCGTGAGAAACCATTTTTACCCACAAAAGTTCCCCTCCTTTCGCCCTTCTATCATACTCAAATCCTTATTTATGCCCTTGTTTATTATTTGTTTCTACTGTAACATGAAATTGTGAAATGTTCATTCTCGAAAGGTTTCAACTATTAATTTCAATAATTTTAATAAATAAATATTAGTTTAGAACAAAAATGTTAAAACTAGATTTTTGAAAATCAGTTTTTTCATTTTCAGTGCTATTCTTTCATTACATAAACTAAAAGTAGACGCTTCAACCATAAACATAGTGGTTGGCGAGATTGAAAAGACGAATTTTAACTTTTAAAGAGAAACATTTTCAATTGAAAATTGAATCAATACATGACTCCTCTGGAAATGGAAAAACCCTACGATAAAATTGAAGTAACTTTTTTGTAATATCTAACAGAAAACAACTACTTCCCCGGCAAAAGCCATGCTGGACATTGAACTACACCTCTGATAGATATTGAGAAAGACCCTATATAACTTGAGAGAAAAAATCTGAAAGTGAAAATTTGCATTTTCATTCAGATAGTTGATTATTTAATTAATGTCCAGTTTCCATTGGAGATTCTTATCTATAAATGAGATAAGGGAGAATGTTATTCAGAAGTATCACTCACAGAATATCGCTCATTCCATTGATGCGTGAATTGCACCTCTTTCGCTAGGCCTCCAATACATTTTGGTCGACAAAAATTTATTTCACTCTTTTAAGATCATCAGGGAGGTCGGAAGAATTGGAAAACATACTCTTCAGAAGCAATTTCACACTGTTATGAGGAATTGTTGGAATGAAAATGCAAATTTTCACTTTCAGATTTTCTCTCTCAAGTTATATAGGGCCTTTCTCAATATCTATCAGATGTAGTTCAATGTCCAGCGTGGCTTTTGCAGGGGAAGTAGTTGTTTTCTGTTAGATATTACAAAAAAGTTACTTCAATTTTATCTTTGGGTTTTTTCCATTTCCAGAGGAGTCATTTTGAATTTTGTTTTTTTTTGACTTCGTACCCTATTATAGGTAATAAATTGAAAAGTTTTGCTTTTTCGATAAAACTCGATAAACATATTTTGTAGAACTCGCCGAGCGCTACTCAGAACTTCCATCAGAACTATTATGAGATTCTTTTCTGTTTTCCTACTGAATGTTGTTTTTTTTTTGTATTTCGCACCCTATGATAGCTAATAAATTGAAAAGTTTCGCTTTTTCGATAAAACTCGATCAACATATTTTGTAGAACTCGCCGAGCGCTACTCAGAACTTCCATGAGAACTGTTCTAACATTATTTTCTGTCTTCCTACTGAATGTTGTTTTTTTTGGAATTCGCACCCTATGATAGCTAATAAATTGAAAAGTTTAGCTTTTTTGATAAAACTCGAAAAATATATTTTGTAGAACTCGCCGAGCGCTACTCAGAACTCCCATCTGTTCTAACATTCTTTTCTGTTTTCCTACTGAATGTTGTTTTTTTTGGATTTCGCACCCTATGATATAGCTAATAAATTGAGAAGTTTCGCTTTTTCGATAAAACTCGATCAACATATTTTGTAGAACTTGGCGAGTGCTACCCAGAACTCCAATCAGAACTGAACTGTTCTGAGATTATTTTCTGTCTTCATTTTGAATTTTGTTTTTTTTTGACTTCGCACCCTATTATAGGTAATAAATTGAAAAGTTTTGCTTTTTCGATAAAACTCGATACACGTATTTTGTAGAACTCGCCGAGCGCTACTCAGAACTTCCATCAGAACTGTTATGAGATTCCTTGTGACTCCATTCAAAATGTTGGATTTTCGATTTTCACGCCTTATGAAGGCTAATAAATTGAAAAGTTCTGCTTTCTCGGTAGAACTCGCTGAGTGCTACTCAGAACTCTCATCAGAACTAAAATATCTGTTTTTTTTTTTTTCAAAATGATGGATTTCGAAAGTAAAACATTGATTTTCTTCAATAACTTTTTTATTTCGGTAGTACTATTTCCAAAAATGGTCAAGAACTCCAGAACTATTCCATCTTTATCGAAAAATGCCACCAGAACTCATTTTTTCGAAAAAGATGGCGCCGCGTGAAGTTAGCGCCACTAATTTTATTTTCTTATCAAAATCCACAGTTAGCTGGAACTATTCAAAATTTGTATCAGGAACTCCAGAACTCTATCAAATCTACCCAAAACTCAAAAAGAATTGTGTTTTTGCAAAAAGTTGGCGCCAACTTCACATGAGTGGAGTACTCGTATTGATTCAATTTTCAATTGAGAATGTTTCTTTTAAAACATGAATCCCTTCCAAGAGAGGTTATCTTGTACGATGGAAAACAGCGACTAAATTCCAACTTTCAGTCGCAGATGATTCCACAACTGACTTTATGAACATCCTGTTCATATTTTCAATGAAATCAACGAATTTTAACGTTGAAACTTTTCAGTTGAAAATGATGTGGTTTATTCGGAACAAAAAAAAGATTTGTCTTTAGCCACAAAAAAATTACAACTTACTATATTTCCACCAAATTTCGTGGGAAAAAATTTATTTTTGCGCGAGAAAAAAAAAATGAAAAACCGATTTTTCCGATTTTCCCGGAAAATTTGAGGTAATGTGGAAAAATGTTAAAATAAAAGTTGTAGATCTTTTTTTATCAACAATTTTGCGATGTACATTTTTGCGATAGGAAGACAACTTTCGTTGCCAATCGCAAAAAATCGTGAATTGCCACTTTCAACCCCTAAAAGTTCACCCCGTTTCACCCTTCTCCATTTTGTCGACTCCAATTTATGCTTTCCTTCATTCGAACAATATTTAGCTCCGTTTCCAGTTGGTCTCATGCTGTTAATATTTTTTTTATCTCAAAAACACATGGTCTAAAACACTACTTGTTCCTCAAGACACAAAATAATTTTTAATTTGGTGAATTTCTTTTGAAATATTCTTTATGTAATGCTGAAAATTTGCTACATTTTTTTAGGAAAGTGATGAATTTAAGAACGCCAAATTAATAGCCATTATTTCTTTATCAAAACTGAAAAAACAAGGCTTATTTTGTCAGCCAGTTGTAAACGAAGGTCGGAGGAATCACCTATGTCGAGTCGTTTTCGAGGTCTTTACAATCCATCTTTAGACAGGTCTTTAAGCGTGTGAACATCATAAAAAATCGAAACACCTAATCATAGGTGTGGTATAGAAAAAAAAATTATTTTATATTTCGATTTTTTTTTCATTCCTCATTTGATAACGTCGTTTAGTTAGTACAGGTTTTTACACGTTGAATTCGATAGTTAAATTGTCTGCTTCCAAGATAATAACATATTAATATTCCAATTATTAAAAAAAAAATGATATTCAATAATTCAGTGGCTTTAGAGCGAAGCAAAATCTATGAATTGAAGGAGCTTACATATCGGATCAAGACGAAACACAATTTTATACCAAATGACGATCAAACATAAAAATTTAAATTTTTTTGAAAACATAGTTTTTTGGAAAAATCAATATTTGTTTTTCTATTTATTGGATTTTTACTGATTTTTTTCCTATAAATAAGACAAGTACCTAGCAATTTTCAACACGTACTTTATTTTTTCCCACCGTTCTTCAAATTTTAATAGAAACCATACCATATCTTGAACCAGACTGAGAAGAGTGATTCACCTGCTAGTTTCATCACTGAATGGGGGGAAATGTAATTGATATAATTTGTTTTTATCCGTGATAATTTTTCATTTTCATTAATTCTAAATGACATTCACTCCGTATGATTCTCAATGACAATTGTGACAGATTAGACTTGGGACCAATTTATGCAACATTGTCAATCAGTTGGCGGAGGTCACGAGAACTTACAACCTTGCTAAAGGTACGGTTCCTTCCATGAGACCGTCGTGCACGGCGGCCGCAGTGCGGCGACCGGACGCGTCAGTCGGTCGATCTCATGGTTTCTTCCATGCGGATGTCGTGTACGGCGGACGTAGCCGGTTTTCCGCCGATGGTGCTAGTAATGTTAGTTCACAGTAGTTGAAGTGAAGATGGATGATCTTTTCGACTTTATTTGTTAATGGAAGAAAATGACGATGAGGAAATCCTGCAGTTAATCGACTTGGAAAAGAGCAATGCGGATATATATCCAATTTTCAAAAAAAGGGGTGAGGAGGGGTGTTCTGTTACATTAATTAATCGACATCTACTTGGGAATGAAGTCAAAGGACCCCGCAACAAACCTTATGGAAAATGGCTCTCGGTGAAACTTTGGGATATTGTAGAAATCGATGTCCTGATCAAAGGCTGTCAAATTGATGTGTTCAGCTATCAGTGGTAAGTATGTAAAGGTACGGTTCCTTCCATGCGGCCGTCGTGCACGGCGGCCGCAGTGCGTCGACCGGATGCGTCAGCCGGTCGAAATCATGGTTTCTTCCATGCGGATGTCGCGTACGGCGGACGGAGCCGGTTGTCCGCCGCTAGTGCTAATTCCCAGTAGTAGAATAGAAGTGAAGACGGATGATCTCTCCGGCTTCCTGCAGTTAATCGACTTGGAAAAGAGCAATTCAATATTGAAAAAGACGAAGAGAGGGGTATTTTTGTTACATTAATAATTAATCGACATCTGCTTGAGGATGGAGTCAAATATAGGGAATATTTCAAATTGAACAAGTCGCAGTTTGAGTAGGTACATTTTCAACTTGATAAAAGATGATCTAAAATCTGAGTCACACAACCAAATTTGGTACCTAATAACGAATCTAGGAAAAAAGCGCAATTGAAAAAAATGCAAAAGCAATAAACTCACAAGAAATATCCACATGTGGTAAATTGCACACATGGATTAAATTGCACAAGCCAAAAACCTTTCATGTAATGCGCACATAGAAAAAAACACAATGATGTGCGCTTTATTCCATTAATAAAATTATGTGATTGTTAGGCCAAATGCAGACGATACGTTAAATCCCTGAGAGGGCTCCTCGATTGCGCATGTGCCGATGGAAACCTAATCTGAGCAAACTAACCTAGCTTGCAAGTTGAAAATGAATGAATTACTTTTTGCTCGCACTCGACACTCAAACCTAACCTGAGCAAGCTACTTAGCTTACGAGTCGAAAATGCGTGAATTAGTTTTTCGCTCGCACTTGAAACACAAACCTAACCTTAGCAAGCTCTTACTTGCAAGTTGAAAATGCGTCTTTTCCTTTACTGCTGACACCTCCATCGGCACATGCGCAATCCATGAGAGAAGATATAGAAAACTTTACGCGATTGTAAAAGTAGAAAAGGATTATGAAACGAACAAGTTGTCTTATTCAAGAACAATAGCTATTCTACAGTAGTTCATATTTCTGTGTAATCGTTACAGTTCTTCCCTTCTTATTATTTGGAAATTTGGTTTTCCTTAAAAATTAATTTATAATATGAGTTTGCATTTTTTTCTATTTGCGCAATTATACATGAGAGGTTTTTGCCTTGTGCGATTTAATCCATGAGTACAATTTTCCACGTGTGAATATTTCTTGTGGGCTTATATAACATTGCTTTTTTTTCGTTACGTTCCTTTGCGATTTTTTCAATTGCGCTTTTTTTCCGGCTACGCCTGATAACCACAGAGGAAAACGAAAACTCTCTCACGGCTGCGACTGCACTGCTTCTGGAGCAGTACCGTCGCAACGATCGCAGTCGTTCACGGCTGACGTGTGCGGCCGCCGCTTGGAAGGAAACATGTACATTTAAAAACGCGTATAGCAGTAGGTTGCGGCTGCCGCACTGCGGCCGCCGTGCACGACGGCCGCATGGAAGGAACCGTACCTTAAGTTTCTTTTACCGATTATCCAGCCTCTGCAAGGTAACACCCCAACATTCGTAAAAAAACTCCAGGAATTTCGTTGAGATCCTGGAGGACATCGACGTAGTGCCGGAAGACCAACTAGTTAGCTTTGATGTGGAAAGTCTATATACCAACGTTCCGGTTGAAGATTCTTTACAGGTTATTCGCAAAAAACTACAGGAGGACGAAGCATTGGAGAACAGGACGAAAACCAACTCACACCGGACAATACCTGAATTTTGAGTCGAACCATCATGGAGAGACGAAGAGAGGAATTATTCGCTCGTTGGTTGACCGGATCTACAGCCTCTGTAACACCGATGAGAGTCTGACCACCGAATTAAACAACATCAAGAAAGATCTGCGACGGAATGGGTACTCCGACAAACATATAGCAGCGGTCCTCAACCGCAGAAGAGGCAACACCGAGAAATCAGATGAACCAACACAGCCTACCCTATGTCTTTCCTATGTGAGAGGGTTTATCGGGTAAGATAAGGCAAATTGGATCAAGGTACAACATCCGAACATGCTTCAGATCAAGTAATACCGTTCGTAGCCAACTAACAAAAACGAGACCACCCAACGAGAATAGTGACTCCAAAAACTGCATTTACCGTGTTCCATGTGAATGTGGGATGGATTATGTTGGAGAAACTAAGAGGCCACTGAATGTGAGGATCGGTGAGCACAAGAGAAATACTCAGCGAGGAGAAACAGCGAAGTCGGGAATAGCAGATCACGTATGAACGAATCAGCACAGCATCGCATGGTCGGAAGCCGAAGGTATCCACAAAGAACAGCATTGGTAAAAGAGAAAGTTTATAGAGTCGGCTTATATTCAGAATAATGACGTGTTCAGTCAGCCGAGCATAGAGATTCGGAATGTGTGGAAGCCACTCATCACTCAGCTAGATCGATTGAAATTTCAATAAAAACTCTTTGTCATGACCTGTCAAAATCGGTCATCAATAATAACACTCACCAAAAAAGGTCTTCGTATCACATTAATTAACATTGATGACCTGAGAGAGACCCCACGATGATCATAATTACCTTTATAGCAGGTACATCAGTTGCAGGCTATATAATAAGAATCCGAGATATCTTGTCGCATTCACACACTTCATAACGACAGTAGATGTTAACTGATAAAACGTCGTGACTCAAACACATGCAAAGAATTTATTTTCTTTGTTTCTAGACAATGGAAGTCCAGAAGACTTCTACTAACAATAATACATTGTCAACCACTTTCAAACATAACTAAAGTTGTCACTTGAACGTTTTAAAAACCTTATTCCCATTCCCAAAATATTTACTAGTTGTAGTAAGTTGGGTGAACGTTCTGACAACGTCGTAGCTTAACTGATGTCATGCTCAACGTTGTCTGGTGGTTTAGAGAGCATCGTTTCATAAATGACTAATTTCTACATCAACTACAACGTTAATTTTGGTGCATTATGTGGTTATAGCATAGAAATATATATTATATACTTTACTCTAGAATGCTAATCCACATGTCAAAAGTGTTGTAAAAAGTTCAGGCTAGTCCGCAATGCTTATGCGCGTCATCAGTGATTTTTGTAACAGGCCCGGTTTTGGTAAAATATTATGGTACTGGTGAAGATTAACAAACGTTAATTCTGAATCTCGGAGAATAAGGTTGTAAACGTCATTGTACTTATACCTGTTATCTGTATTTAGGCGATTTGAATACATATTTTCACATATTTATGATCCCAAATATTCAGCAAAGGCCATCAGAAATTAGAGTACGGTTATTATTATTATTATTTATCACTCTGAAGCGAATGATTTTTGGTATTACATTCACTTTTCAGCTGTAGGTAACCAACAAAAACCTACGGAACCACTCCAAATCGTCGGTGCGAATTTCAAGGAAGCACTGGATTGGAAAATAAATTGAAAGTACAAAAAACTATGAAAATTTATTTCAGCTAATATCATGAATAATTTCAACTCAAATTGGATCTTTAAAATTGGATGCTTGGAAGCTCGAGTTTTTTTTTCTAGAACGATTCATGTCAAAATATGCAACTGCATTTAATTTAAATCATTTGAAGAGATTCACATGCTATTTCTAAGAGTATATTTCTGTTTGTATTACCTTAGTGCAATTTCCACAATGGGGGTGCATGAAAAAGTGAAGCCAGAAGCATTTTCCTTACTATCAAAGAAAAGCACTTCCATATTGACAATAATTTTCTGAGGCGATTCTATGTATGTTAAGTACTTTTTGTAGGAATCTAGAACTCATAATATAAGCGGTGTGACAGAAAGTTGTATCACTCGCCATGCATGCTTACGCAGACACAGTATTGGTACTGCACTAGGTTTCAAATTCTATCGTCGTTTTCACATGAATCTTCATGAGGAAAATGTCTGCCACAAATTACAATTTTCTCACTCAAATGTTCTGCTGAAATGATATTTAAGCTATTTTGAGCAAATCATATAGGTACATAAAAAATTTCATTATCTACCAAAATTGATTTACTTCAGGTATTTCTCCTTCACACAACACTAAACAGTTCATTGTTTATTTGTAGGAAGAAACGGCTTTTTTAGAAATTGTCTTTAAAGGTACAAGATTAATGCAAATTCACGAATGATGAAAGAATATCCAACGACAACAAACACCACACAAAACGACAAGAGAAAATCTGAAATTCAAGAAACCGTCTCTGATCTCTGACAAGAGTGACAGATCTTAGTGACAAGTCTTCCTGTTGATGAAAAATCACTGTTGCACGGTCATTATAATTACAGTAACATAGGATACATTATTGTTTTAAATAAGTTTCTTCGGCGACTAAAATTCGGAGTAATCTATCTCTAAAAGATTCTTTTCGGTTTTAAACAGTCCTAAATGCGCTGTCAAATTTCTCTGTTTCAAATGACATGTGTTTTATTGCCTCAACAAAAAACTCTGAATTGGAACACCAAATTATTTTCAAACTTGGCAACGATCTACCCAAACTACACTGATAACGCGCATGCGCACATCGAAAACGGGTCGCATACGCGGCATGCTTTTCGCCGTGAAAATTGGTGGGATTAGCATTCTAGAGTAAGTATACAGGGTGATTCAAAAGTACTTTGACAAACTTCAGGAGGTGATTCCTCACAATATTCTAATATGAATTGCCCAAATAAATTTATGTCCGGAATCGCTTCGTTTCCAAGATACAGGGTGTTGAAGTTTTATTTTTATTTTGGTTTTTTTTCAAATAACTCTTGAAATACTGAACTTAATTAAACGAAACTTGGTAATAAGAGGTTTTTGAGGTGTCGAATTCGAACCTGATGTTATTATTTCTCTTACTCGTAGGGGGCGCGACCTACACGTCTTTTTCTTTTTTGAAGATTCATAACTTTTTTGAGCGTACTTCTAGCACATTTTTCAGTAAAAAAATCGATTCCTCTATCATATCTACGTAAAAAAGCTACCCTTGTTAAAAGTCGCTGTAAGCAACCGTTTTCTAAATATTTGGACTTGAAAATTTCAAGTCAATTATTTGATATTCGATTCATGTTGAAGTTATTACCACTATTTTGCATTTTTCACTAGAATGCTTTGGAAAAGAATTTGACATTTAAGTAAGTAGTTTTGGTAATTACATATTTTGTGACAGTTAAACGTTTAATTAAGTTCAGTATTTCAAAAGTTATTTGAAACAAACGAAAATAAAAATATTTCAACACCCTATATCTTGGAAACGAAGCGTTTCCGGACATATATTTATTTGGAAAATTCATATTAGAATTTTGTGAGGAATCACCTCTTGAAGTTTGTCAAACTACTTTTGAATCACCCTGTATAATATATATTTCTATGGGTTATAGTCGTCAAAATGCTGCTTGGGTATTTTAACCAGCAATTGTTCGTCCCACTGCCTGACAACAATGTGCACGTGCAAGAAGAACGGACTGACTTGCACCAAGTTGTGCCACCGCTCTCACCAATGTCTTAACTCTTCAAATGGTTGATTGATTATCATTTTTCTATTATTGCCTTCAGCTAACGACACTAGAACGGGTTTTTCATTATTTTTTCACAATCCTGTAATAAACAGTGTTTGAACTCTGGAATTGTCGTTTTCTTCACTTCCTTCGGCGGCCATCTTAATTGAAGCCCATGCAGTCCAAACTTGAGGTAAGAAAATTTCTAGCACTGCAATGTACCAAGCATCCGAGAAAACCCCTAATTAGATGTTTAAATCATTATTATCCACAATCACCTTATAATTGAAGTTTTATCCACACTTATGAACCGTATAATGAAAAATACAATCTTGAATATCAATCACATTTTACTTATTTTCACCAACTTCACAATTTTTTACAAATGGAGTCGATAAACAATCGAAAATACATAGCAACCATTCAACACCTCCCGATATTTTTGTATGTTATTTCAATGATTTTTGAGGAGGTGACAGCCGCTGTCGGAGCAAAACGTCAAATCATTTTGTGATGAAAAATTTCCGCGATTCTGATTCTAAATGAATCTGATTGTGAATAAAACGTTGTATTGCATGCGTGTTTTAGATACATTTTATTTGCTTAAGAAATTTAAACGCTCGAGCTTCGCTCTCGCGTTTAAACATTCTTGCGCAAATAAAATGATATCTAAAACACTTATACAATAAATAACTATTACAAGCCAACGGACATGGGAGATATGGGGCAACAGAGTTTTGACCACCATCTCGGCCGCCATCTTGGATACCGGACTTCTGGTCCAAATTTCGCTTTGGCAATAAGCAGATTCTTATTCAGCGGGGCCGTAATATCCTAGAAACGTTGTTTCCACAATTGTTACATAAAATGCTTCTTGCATTGTTAACTTTTGAAAACGTGCCTAGTCTATCAGGGGGTAACTGAAGAAATCTGCTGCGCGGCTACCGTTACAGGTATAGTGATCAATATTCTCAATGAGCGAGGACACGAAATTTTCAAAATATTTTGGATGGATTTTATAGCTTTATAGCTTATCTCCCACGAACAATTGTCTTGGTGATTTTATGTATTTCGAAGGTCGAAGGTTTTACACAAAAAAATATTAAAACCAAATTAAAACGGTTTTTCCAAATTTCCCGGAAAATTTGAGGTAATGTGGAAAAATGTTTGATACAAAAGTTGTAGATCTTTTTACTTCCAACAACTTTGCCATTTAACTTTTTTCGATATGAGGTCAACTTTGTTGTCAATTCCGAAAAACCGTGAAATATCACTTTCAACCCCTAAAAATTCACCCCGTTCCACCCTTCTCCATTTTTTCGGCTCCAATTTATTTTTCCCGTCATTCGAACCATATTTTGCTCCCCTTCCAGTAGGTCTCATACTGTTAATTTTTTTTCCCGCTTTTATATTTTGTGGCACTGGTCTAAGAAGGATTGAGAGGTATAACTTGCTTCACTTGTAAATTATAGTAAGTAAACATGCAAGAACTCTTCGAGCATCCTCTGTAATCCGTCGAACATTACTTTCTGTTCAACCATGAACTTGACCTACCTTTTTTAATGCGTCGTATCGAGTAGATACCGAGGAGGAAGAGACGGTATGGCTGAAGATATCTCATTTATTTTATTATCGTTATACAAAGAAGTCTAGGTACCCGCATTGCATATTATTTATGCAGCTGTGTGAGGGTAGAAATGCTATACCAGAGGCGGATAAGAAGAGAATGCCTGGGGCCTGTTACATCGAAATACAAAGAAGTCTTTCAGTCGCAAGAAATTAACACAATTAATCAGTAGGTTTTAACCTTTATAAGCTCAAGATGCCCTACCTTCAAATCTATCTGTTATTAGGTAAATTATTATCTTAATAGCTGTAATAATCATCTCTATAATAAATATTTATGTGTAAGGCCTTCAGCTGCAAATTATACCTGAATTGACCAATGATAATAATTCCGAAATCAAGAGATCGATGCTCAATAACTGCTGGTGACTTCTTCCTAATAACTTTTCCTTCATAACAACCATCCACTCAAATTATGCATGTTAATCTTATAATAGTTGTGTAGATGCTAGCAACTTATTATAGCAACAACGTTATACCACATTTTAACTGTTACATTCAATAAAGACCTCTACAATCGAAAGTTATACACCCATCAAAGAAATGGTTTAATGCCCTTTTTGAGCGAAATTCTACTTTCAATAGTGTCAAAATAGCGGTTTTCATCTAGTTTATTCTACTCGTGATATATGACAGTAATTCTTATACTATGGAGACTGAACTTTTTGCTGATTCATTCATGAAGACATTGTACAACGTTTTCCAGTGGAAAGAACCAACGAGCAACATAAACGACCACTTCTATGGTTCAATAATTCTCTGCGGAAAATGAGGGATGTACCTTGTATCTTGCATTAATACTATTATTATTAATAAGAAAAGTTCCAATGATTACCTCATCGACAATAACGATCGCAAGAGTTATAGACAAGTATTGAGTAATGCCAAAAAATGTTGTTATAACAATCAATATTGCGCTCAGAAATATTTGAAGCTGTGAAAACGGGTGTAACTATTTTGAAGGTGTGCAGGTCAGCAAAATGTGGATATCCTTGCAGGTTGAACCGATATGAGATGTAACTAGTAGAAAGAAGAACATTTTTTATCAAAAAAATTTATACCTCCACTCCCAAATATGATTTATTGCTGTATAACTTTGAAAGGACCCCGCACCAAATACATGGAAAAATGGCGTTCAGCCAATTTTAATAATTTTTAGTACAAGTCACTAGAAGTTACCCATGCAAGTTTAAATTAGTTTCTATTTCCAGTTTCGGAGATACGAATTTTTGAAAATCATAAAAATTGCTGTTTTACCAAAACATAGCAATGTTCACTCATCCTAAAGTATTACTTTTTATTTGATTAGTAACAAAATAGTAGCATTGTTGGTTTGAAGAAAGTCGAATAGCATGTCAGTCAGTCGGTCGTTGCGATAGAAGAAGCCACCTATTATACAGGGTGGTTCAAAAATAGCGACAATTTAGGATATTTTGCCAATCTTTATCAACGGTCCCATTAGTGAGACTGAGCATTTTTCATTAGGAAAATACCTATTGGGATTTTTTTCTTATGACAAGAAGATTTTCTGTAAATGTTTCGACTTTTTTACAACACAGTAATTTTTTTTTCAAATGTTTGTTTTTTATACTACATGTTTTTAACAATAGACACACAAAATAGTCTTTTTGAGTCAATAAATCCGCTTTGGAGCCAAAACTATTTGAGAAAGACTTATGGTAATTGCTCGACATGATCAGCTTCAAAAAGATACGATCACATTTTATACGGGGGCTGTTTACAAATATTAGTTGAAATCGGTTTTGTACGTAATATATATGTTTGTTAATTATTTTTGAACGGATCTCCCAATTTGAATCATATTTTTCAGTTATACTTCCAAGTAAATTACCCTACACTCGGGTAAGTTTCATTCATTTCCTATGTCTGGTTTTTGAACTATAAATTAAAATTAATATTCTACAGAAGATATTATCCAATCTTATTTCTTGATGAAAATTATAGTTCAAAAACCAGACATAGGAAATGAATGAAACTTACCCGCGTGTAGGGTAATTTACTTGGAAGTATAACTGAAAAATATGATTCAAATTGGGAGATCCATTCAAAAATGATTAACAAACATATATATTACGTACAAAACCGATTTCAACTAATATTTGTAAACAGCCCCCGTATAAAATGTGATCGACTCTTTTTGAAGCTGATCATGTCGAGCAATTACCATAAGTCTTTCTCAAATAGTTTTGGCTCCAAAGCGGATTTATTGACTCAAAAAGACTATTTTGTGTGTCTATTGTTAAAAACATGTAGTATAAAATACAGTCATTTGAAAAAAAATACCTGTGTTGTGAAAAAGTCGAAAGTTTTACAGAAAATCTTCTTGTCATAAGAAAAGAATCCCAATAGGTATTTTCCTAATGAAAAATGCTCAGTCTCACTAATGGGGCCGTTGATAAAGATTGGCAAAATATCCTAAATTGTCGCTATTATTGAACCACCCTGTATAATAGGTGGCTTCTTCTATCGCAACGACCGACTGACTGACATGCTATTCGACTTTCTTCAAACCAACAATGCTACTATTTTGTTACTAATCAAATAAAAAGTAATACTTTAGGATGAGTGAACATTGCTATGTTTTGGTAAAACAGCAATTTTTATGATTTTCAAAAATTCGTTTCTCCGAAACTGGATATAGAAACTAATTTAAACTTGCATGGGTAACTTCTAGTGACTTGTACTACAATATCCCAAAAAATTATCAAAATTGGCTGAACGCCATTTTCTCATATATTTGGTGCGGGGTCCTTTAGGGGAAATCTTACAGGTCAGCCAAAATCCTTGCAGGTTGGACCGATTTGAAATGAGACTAGACCACAATAACACATTTTTGACAAAACATGCTATTCCCCCACTCCTGAATATGAGATATTGCCACAATAATATTTAAGTTGAGGAAAAACATTGCGGGTCGGCCGAAATCCTTGCAGGTTGGACCGATTTGAAATGGAACTAGATCATATTAATACATTTTCGACAAAAACGTTCCATACCCCACTTTCAAATATGACTTTTTGCCATCGAATTATTTAAATTGAAAAAGAACCTTGCAGGTCGGCGTATATCATTGCAAGTTGGACCAATACGAGATGAAACTAGACCATATTAACACATTTCTGACAAAATTCTTTCCTAACCCCACTCCCAAATTTGAGATTTTGCCATAGTATTATTTAAATCGGAGAAAAACTTTGCAGGTCGGCCGAAATCCTTGCAGGTTAGGATGAAACTAGACCATATCAATGAATTTTTGACAAAAAACTAACATTTTCCCACTCCCAAATATGAGACCTTGCCTTAGTAATATTTAAGTCGAGGAGAAACCTTGCAGGTCGGCCGAAATTCTTGCAGGGTGGACCAATATGAGATGAAACTAGGCCATATTATTGATACATTTTTTGACAAAAATCTTCGACAACTCCACTCCCAATTATGAGATCTTGCCTTAGTATTATTCAAATTGATGAAAAACTCTGTAGGTTGGCCGAAATCCTTGCAGGTTGGACCGGTATGAGATAAAACTAGACCATATTAATGAATAAATAAATTTCATATCGGTCCAACCTGCAAGGATTCCGGCCGACCTGCAAAGTTTTTTTTTCAATTTAAATAATACTTAGGCAAGATCTCATATTTGGGAATTTATTAATATGGTCTAGTTCCATCTCATATCGGTTCAACCAGCAAGGATTTTGGTTGACCTGCAAAGTGTTTCTCCAATTTAAATAATACCATGGCAAAATTTCATATTTGGGAGTTGGGGTATGGAAGTTTTGTCAAAAATTTATTAATGTCATGTAGTTTTATCTCAAATCGGTCTAACCTGCAAGGATTTTGTCCTGCCTGCAAGGTTTTTAATCAATTTAAATAATCTCATTTTTGAGAGTGGGGGTATGAAAGATTATTGTCAAAAATGTTTTAATTGGTTTAGTTTCATTTCTTATCGGTCCAACCTGCAAGGATTTCGGTCGACCTGCAAGGTTTTTCTTCAGTTTAAATAATACCATGGCAAAATCTCAAATTTGGGAGTGGGGGTATGGAAGTTTTTACTCTAAAATGTATTGATATCATGTAGTTTCATCTCAAATCAGTATAACCTGCAAGGATTTCGGCCGACCTTCAAGGTTTTCCATCAAATTAAATAATACTAATGGCAAAATCTCATATTTGGGGTATTGTATTGTATTGTTAGGTATGGATGGTGACTGATGCGCTGCGACCTAGTTAGATCTATTGTGCCCCATCTTCTTCTGCTATCTCAAGGTGTTCTCGTTTACAGCAGCCCCTCAAGCCTCAATTCCTTCAGGAATTTTAGGATTTTGAGGGGGTCCATTTGTGGTATTTCTTCCACAGTCAGCTGGTGTGATCCCAGTATATTTAATCTTTTGTGGTGTATAGCATAACACTCCATCAATATGTGGTGAGGTGTTTCTGGATGTTCCCCACAGAATCTGTAGGCGTTGTCCTCCTCTAAGCCTAGCTTCCTTAGGTGTTCTTTGAGTCTGCAATGCCCCGTTAGAAATCCTGTGATTGTCTTTAGACTAATTTTGCTGAGGTTAATCAGTGTTTTCGATCTTGCTCGGTTGAAATTGCCGAGGAGATCTTTGGCCTGCCTTAGCCCTGGAAGTCTTTGCCAGTATGTTGCTCTCATTGCTTCTTCAGTTTTATTGAGTTCTTCTTGGAAGTAAGATTTTCCAAGTCCGCAGAATGGTTCTGGCCCGATCAGTGGCGTTGATGCCCCTTTTTGTGCCAGGGTGTCTGCTTGTTCATTGCCCTCTACTCCGACGTGCCCAGGCACCCAGAGGAGGATCACCTTGTTGTTCCTGCCTAGATCATTAAGTTTTTCTAGGCATTCCCAGACCATCTTCGAGTTGATGTTATATGAGCTCAACGCTTTGATGGCTGCTTGACTGTCGGAGAGGATTGCAATTTCCTTGTTCCGGTAGTTCCTGTCGAGGTTGAAATGAATGCATCTTGCTATGGCGTGAATTTCCGCTTGAAAAATGCTGGGGAAGTGTGTCCCATGGGTTCGGAGTACTTGGTACGAGGTCCAAATACTCCTGCTCCAGTTCCGTCGGGAGTTTTAGACCCGTCCGTGTACCATGTAATGGTATTCTTACCCAGTGCTCGAATGGATTCTGTGCTCCAGTGTTTCTTGGTATTTAGTTCCGTTCGAAAAAATTTCTCGAAACTAAATTTCCTGGTAATTTCGTCAGTTGGGAGATCTGCAAGGTGTGCACTTCCGGTGGAGGTTGAGCCCCTTACACTGTGTGCTGTCCCTTTGAGTCCGACTTTGGCCAACCTCAGGTTTGCTCCCCAAGCAGTTCTCCTCACCATGAGATGGAGAGGAGTGAGGTCCAGAATGACCTCTATTGCTGCTGTTGGAGTTGACCTCATTGCTCCTGTTATGCAAAGACATGCTAGTCTTTGTACTTTCTCCAGGATTTTCTTTGTTGTGGCGAGTACTGCTCCGTAGGTGATCATAGGTCTCACTATCATGGTGTACATCCATCGCAGTATTGATGGGTTACAGCCCCATGTTTTTCCTGCAATGTTCCTGCACACCATCAGTGATGATTTTGCCTTGTTAGCGATCTTTTCTACTTGTCTGTTCCAGAGTAGTTTTGAGTCTAGGGTTAGTCCTAGATACTTCACCTCTTGCTGCCATCCTAAATCTGATCCGTCGAGGCGAACAGTCCTTAGGTGCTGAATCTTTGTTCTTCTAGTGAATGTTACTGGGGTGGTGGTATGATTTTTTTTTGTCAAAAATATATTGAGACGATCTAGTTCCATCTCAAATTAGTCCAACCTGCAAGGATTTCGGCTGACCAGCAAGGTTTCTGCACCGAGAACATTTTCTCCATCTAAAAACATCGAAATGTTTGGATTCTTGTGGCCTGAAAAGTGATATAGAAGGTATAATCGAAATTATAATTGAACCACTCACCCGCGCTCTTAAATTCGTGCATAACATCGGGTTGTTTTCTAAGACTGTTTTAAACCGACAAAAGTTTTACCGTTATTCAAGAAAAGAGGTAAATCTTAGTTGAAAATTACCGCCCCATATCCATCACTCCGGTTCTAGGTAAAATTCTTGAAATCATCTCGAAAAATAGATTAGTTCATTCATTACCTACTCAGTGCAGAATGATATTTTTGACAAAAACCAGAATGGTTTTAGAGACCTTGCAGGTCGGCCGAAATTCTTGCAGGGTGGACCAATATGAGATGAAACTAGACCATATTGATACATTTTTTGACAAAAATCTTCGATAACTCCACTCCCAATTATGAGATCTTGCCTTAGTATTATTCAAATTGAAGAAAAACTCTGTAGGTTGGCCGAAATCCTTGCAGGTTGGACCGGTATAAGATAAAACTAGACCATATTAATATATAAATAAATTTCATATCGGTCCAACCTGCAAGGATTCCAGCCGACCTGCAAAGTTTTTCTTCAATTTAAATAATACTTAGGCAAGATCTCATATTTGGGAATGGGGTTATGGAAGTTTTTTGTCAAAAATTTATTAATATGGTCTAGTTCCATCTCATATCGGTTCAACCTGCAAGGATTTTGGTTGACCTGCAAAGTGTTTCTCCAATTTAAATAATACCATGGCAAAATTTCATATTTGGGAGTTGGGGTATGGAAGTTTTTTGTCAAAAATTTATTAATATCATGTAGTTTTATCTCAAATCGGTCTAACCTGCAAGGTTTTTAATCAATTTAAATAATACTATGGCAAAATCTCATTTTTGAGAGTGGGGGTATGAAAGATTATTGTCAAAAATGTTTTAAAATGGTTTAGTTTCATTTCTTATCGGTCCAACCTGCAAGGATTTTGGTCGACCTGCAAGGTTTTTCTTCAGTTTAAATAATACCATGGCAAAATCTCAAATTTGGGAGTGAGGGTATGGAAGTTTTTACTCTAAAATGTATTGATATCATGTAGTTTCATCTCAAATCAGTATAACCTGCAAGGATTTCGGCCGACCTGCAAGGTTTTCCATCAATTTAAATAATACTAATGCAAAATCTCATATTTGGGGTGGTGGTATGATTTTTTTTGTCAAAAATATATTGAGATGATCTAGTTCCATCTCAAATTAGTCCAACTTGCAAGGATTTCGGCTGACCAGCAAGGTTTCTGCACCGAGAACATTTTCTCCATCTAAAAACATCGAAATGTTTGGATTCTTGTGGCCTGAAAAGTGATATAAAAGGTATAATCGAAATTATAATTGAACCACTCACCCGCGCTCTTAAATTCGTGCATATCATCGGTTTGTTTTCTAAGACTGTTTTAAACCGGCAACAGTTTTACCGTTATTCAAGAAAAGAGGTAAATCTCAGTTGAAAATCTCCATCACTCCGGTTCTAGGTAAAATTCTTGAAGTCATCTCGAAAAATAGATTAGTTCATTCATTACCTACTCAGTGCAGAATGATATTTTTGACAAAAACCAGAATGGTTTTAGAAGTAACAGATCAACAGCTGACGACTTTTAAAAAATAAATAATCTGGTTGTTGAATGTTGTGAAAACGGAGATCATGTGGCTTTAACCCTCTGCGACCTCTCCAAAGCTTTCGACAGCGTCTCACATCCTTTACTTTTCGGGAGAATGGAATACTGTGGGGTGAGAGGGCTATAACAGATCTCAATCGGTATTCATGAATCCATAATAAAATTGTCAAACATGAATTCCTCAGGGATCGGTATTGGAGCTAATTCTATTCTTGATTTAGAGCAATGATTTTAGCCAATGCGTTACCATTCAAATGTGTACTTTTTGGTGACGACCATCCGACAAAACAGTAAATAACTTAACAGAGAAGAAGAGTGGTTACAGCCAATCAATTGAAACTTAGAGACAAAACACAAGAAATTATTTTTCCAGTAACAACACTGTTGATAACAGTTGAAGTGGTAAATTATATCGACGGAAATTTATTCTGATCTGCTCACGTGGAAGAATTACCAAAAAAATTATCCAAGAATGTTTTACCTTCAGACAACTTGGTAAATTCCTGTATCTTTATGCATTGAAGAGTGCATATTTTGCTTTGTGCAACTCTCATATCAATAATTATGGGCAACTTTTATGGGGAAAGTCACCTCATTCTGTCAGAGTATTCTTATTGCAAAAAAAGATCATTAGAATAATATTGAAGCTGGCTACAGGGAACAATGAAAACCTTTATTTATAGAGATTGGCATTTTACCTTTGCCTTCGTTCTTTATTTATAATCCTCTATTAGAAATAAATTAAATAAATCTGACTTAACTAGACATTTGGATGAACATAGTACCAATTACTATCAAAGTCTCAAAAAAATTCATTGAAAGTCAATTCATATACAGGGCAATTCAAATTCGACCCCCACCATTGGGATCTCCTAAACTACAGGAGATACGTCGAAGCTTACATTGGGGCAAAGTTGCGCATTCTGGTGCTTAACAAAATACTGTTTTGAAGCTTGGAAAATTCCGAGTATTTCCGGATATATCGGGAACAAACTGAAAATCGGAATTTACTTTTTTATATTTTCTATAGTTATTTGACAAGATAGCTCAAATCCAATAGCACGTTTTCATTGATACTTTTTTTAGGCTACACGTTTTCGTGTTCGGATTTACTATCCGACGTTTCGTCTTCTGGCATTCATCATCAACTTTTTTTTCTGTTATGGGCGCCATATTGTTTTTTATACAGAAACATAGTGATTCTCATTCTGATTTCATTGATGTATAATTTGTTATGATTTGCACTTCTGAACCCACAGATATTTAACAAAAACAACTTCATCTGAGATGGTCATGACTCCATCGAAAAATTTTGTTTAATAAATACTAGTTGTCAGAACTCATTAAACATCATAAGTTTGCACAAATACTTCAGTCGAAATGTCCTCATTCTCAAATGAAGAAAAACGAGATATGTTGAAACTTGAGAGGAATAGTACATCTTTATTTTGAATTATATCCGGAAAGATAACAGCCGGATAGAACATTATTCGGAATTTTGGGCAAACACTTGACTGAGTACGGTGCTTTTCAAAAAACAAGAATGAAATCATGAGCTTGTAAAAATAGCTCAAAAAGTATTACAACAAGTGTTCGAAATGATGACCTTCCTCTTGAATACATAACCGAGCTCGTCGTCTCAAATTAAGAACAGCCCTAACAATATCCCTTCTTCTGATAGACCTGAATTGCGTGATGATATTGTCTCTAAGTTCATCTACTGTGTCATATTCTTGCTCTCCATAGATTCTGTTCTTTAAAGTGCCCCACAAGAAAGTATCCAAAACTGTAAGGTCAGGTGACCTTGCCGGCCACCTCACTGGTCCAGAATTTCCTAACCACCTATTAGGAAATCTTTGGTGTAAATATTCGCAAACTGCTCTTTTATTGTGTGGAGGAGCCCCGTCATGCTGAAACCAGCAGCTGTTATAATTAACAAGGGGAAACGTAAAAGATAGGTTTCCCCGTTCAAAGTATTAGAGAAGAAATGATGTCCAAGTATTCGGTCGTCATAAATTCCAGCCCACACATTCAAACGATGTAATTTTTGTGAAATATGCATCTTAAAACATTTCAAACCACTTTTTTTGAATTCCCTCCAAACGCTCGTCTGTGGCACATCCATTTCTGCCGAGACTTGATGTATTGATTTGGAAGGATCTGCATTTATCTAAAAAAGTACCAAAAATAATTATACTTCTTCGAATATGGAATGAACAATTATTTTACCTCGGCTAATAAGTTACGTCTAATATTTTGTTCCATTCTGCTTCCATATATCATTCTTGGTTTTTGAAACGCACCGTACTCAGCCAAGTGTATGTCCAAAATTCTGAATAATGTTCTATCCGGCTGTTGTCTTTCCGGATATAATTCAAAATAAATTTGTGCTGTTTTCGTACTATTCCTATCAAATTTATAATAAAGTTTCAACATATCTCGTTTTTCTTCATTTGAGAATGAGGACATTTCGACTGAAGTATTTGTGCAAACTTATGATGTTTAATGAGTTCTGACAACTAGTGTTTATTAAACAAAATTTTTCGATGAAGTCATGACCATCTCAGATGAAGTTGTTTTTTTTTAATATCTGTGGTTTCAGAAGTGAAAATCATAACAAATTATACATCAATGAAATCAGTATGAGAATTACTATTTTTCTGTTTAAAAAAACAATATTGCGCCCATAACAGAAAAAAAAGTTGATGATGAATGCCAGAAGACGAAACGTCGGATAGTAAATCTAAATATGAAAACGTGTATCTGAAAAAAAGTATCAATTAAAATGCACTTTTGGTTTTGAGCTATGTTGTCAAATAACGATAGAAAAAAATAAAAACGAAAATTCCGATTTTCAGTTTTTTACCGATATTTCCGGAAATACTCGGAATTTACCAACGGTATTTTGTTAAGCACCAGAATACGCAACTTTGCCCCAATTTAAGCTTCGACGAATCTCCTGTAGTTTAGGAGATCCCAATGGTGGGGGTCGAATTTGAATTGCCCTGTATACACCTACTACGTAGGCTTATTATGGCAAGATACTCTATCAAAAATGAAAATCAATTGTGACAGTACCAAGCCACCTGAAGATATCAATAACTATAGAAATTGTAAGAAATATTACAATATGTAACTCAGACATGCGAAAAAGTCAGTAAATGACTCATAACTTTGAAGCTGAAAATAAATCTAAGGCTAGCTGGAATATTGTTTATTTTTACAGGAATGAAACCAAACAAAAATGTTTCTCGGACAATTCGATTGAAAATTATTTCATTTAAAAATTCTTACGTACCTAGAGCTGCCAATATTGTGAAATCCTTGCCTAACCTACCTATCTCTGAATTGGTGAACTTTGGAAAATGCCTTCTCCTAGTTCATCATTCTTTTTAACTCCTGTTACTTGCGATGAAGTACAAGATATTATTAAATTATTGAAAATCTCAGCTTGTCCAGATATAAAAGGATTAGATAGTAAAATCATAAAAGAAACCCAGATAATTTTTTCCCTATTAACAAATTTAAGCAATTCAATCTTTCTAACAGGTAAATTTCCAGACATATTCAATTATGCAAAATGATGCCCTGCACAAAAAGGAGATATACTCTATAACTACAGACAGATTTTTATAAAAAGTATAGAAAGTTATCGAAAAATTCAAGAAAAGACTCGCGAAAAGACTCAACGGTTTTCGCATCATAAACCATTTTTTGAGAAATCATCATCCAAAAGATAAAACATTGAATCTTCCAAATTTCCACCAGAGAATGTGTCAAAAAAATTCCTGTTATTTGGAGGTTGTTGAAAAAATCAATAAGAATGAATAATAATCCGTAGTTTATCAAATAACGCCGCGAATATAAAAAAAAAACTGTAGGGAAAATTGGGCACAACATAAGCCTCCATTTGTGTAGAAGAAATTTGAATTCGGACCATAACTTCCAGAGATATGGTCATTGCAAGAATCTCAACACCCGCCATTTTAAATTAGCCGCTACATCTATTAGCTACTACTTTGAGATGGCAATTATGTTTTTTTCAATCCTTAATTATCTGTATAACTACTGTCAGAAAGAAAATGATTGCCCTCAAATTATATCAAAATCTTGGCTGGCCAACAGACTATAACACAGTCTTTCCTTGAAAATAAAACTTGCATTTCAAAGACTATAAAAATAAAAAATATCAGCTTATTAGCAGAAATAGACTCAGCACCCAACCCTTTCTGAATTTCATGATGTGTAGTTTTGAATTCATCATTTGCATTGTCTTCCATCGCACCAAATAAACTTGGAAACAAAGGAAGAGTCCTGGCACACAGCACTGAAAGGCGCCAAAACAAAGCCATGTCATCCAAATCCACCCAACCCAAGCAGAAAGTACTTACCAAAACAGCATCATAAATGATGTGCTAGGAATGAGAGCTTCAGTTTCAGGTGATACGTCGCGAAAAGTACTCCGTCCACGCCACTGAAAATGACTGCCGCAGTTGCAGTCGAAACTTTTGAAGAACACTAACGACAGCCGTTAAAGCCTACAATTAAATATACAGAGTGTTTCATTTAAAAATTAAAATTTGTGATAATGTCCGGAGATGCTGAAAGTTGGCAATGTTGAGTCTTCACTTCATGAAATTCGGATTCAAATCTAGTAAATCCTCAGAAAATTTTATCGAATTCCATTCATAAATACTATATTTATAAGGGTGTCACTCGTCTATAGGTGGGTCTCTAGTATCACTGAGCAGAAAGTTGCATCAATGATAATAATAATAGGTCCTCAATTCCCAATAAAAAGTAAATAACAATGAAAAATTACATTGGGAAAAAGCCGAAGATCAGCTGGTTGTGCCTCATGACACAGCCTTTGTTTTTCATCTTAAGCTCAAACCCATTGGACTGTTTGAGAAAGAGACCGGAAAAATTGTGGGAGTCACACTATTGGACTTGTCGAAGGCATTCGACTGTGTTTTCCACAGCATTATCTACTTGAAAAACTGCACTGCTTTAAATCTGATTGAGAATTACTTGAAAAATCGTTTCCAGAAAGTTGTTTACCACAATAATAAATAAAAATTTATTGGGATATCATAGTTAAAAATTGTACAACACTAACAGCAACAACATATAACAATTATATAAATAAATAAATAAGTATATAGGACGCGACCAAATAGAGAAATAAATATTGTATATAATGTATGTAGGACACAGATCTTAAAACTATCGCATTGCCACAGGGTGGTGGTAAGGGCGGGAGTGGAAGATTGTGGTAAGGGGTTCGACACTGCCCGACTGGGGTGTCAGCGGATGGGCCGAACCAGATCGTACCTGCCCTAGGGCCGGTTTTACGATTTTAGGTAGATTTCGAGTGCTGCAAGTGTTAAGTCGCCTGATGCTTCCCTGCCTCCTCCAAGTTATGCAGGGGAATTGATTTGTTATAACAATAAATTTTCGGAGAAAAGACCAATTAACCTAGATTTACCAGACGGTTCGGTTCTGGGTGAATTTCAGTGCGTCAAAGAATTTGGTTTTACTTTAGACAACGTAGGTTAGGTTGAATTGATCGATCCACATTTCAGGTTTGTAAAGTAAATTATCGAGGACCTTATCTTTAATTTTGAACGGTTTGACGTACGAACATGGAATAAAAACCATTGTGGATAGTATCACCAATACTTCTTTTTTGGAATAATAATAACTTTACTCACCTCCATAACACTCATATTTATTTTAACTGGAGGCTGCTCTCTACCAAAATCATTTCAATGTGAGTATATGAAATTTTTTGAGCTTCAAAATACAACCAAACTGAAATGAACAGAAATTAAGTCCATTGTTTCAAACTACTTAAATGTCAATTTCTGCTACGATTTAGGAATTTTCCTTTTTCAACCAATTATCTCCTTTTTTTTCCCTCAAATTTGATCGTAGCGAAAGTAGATATATTTGGTGTCAAAAAAAACAGATATGTCAAATTCTACAAATTGTGAAAGGCTTTCGCGGCCATCGTTGAATGAATGATGGTGTTTCGGATTTTTAGGCCGACGTTTATTTAGAGAAAATCTCGACGTTTCGCCAACACGAGTGGTTGGCATTTTCAAGAGAAATGTTTACAGTTTCGATCACTGAACACTACTTGTTTGGTATGCGTTGTCTCAGCCAGTATTTATGGGTCGACGTACTCATACCTGCGTCCGGTGCCATCGTCCCTGCGTCGGGTACCCCCTCGGATTCATTAATTTCCCGGTATGCTTTATTCAATTGTAACCCTTCTTCAATTCTGTTGAAATTGTTGGGATGTTTTTTGATTTCGATTGCTTCTCGGAAGAGTCTTGGATAATATGCATGTGTTGTGGCAATTACTTGGGTTTCTTCGAACTTCACTCTGTGATTGTTATTGTCCGCTGTTGCAGAACATGCGCTTAACAATAACAATCACAGAGTGAAGTTCGAAGAAACCCAAGTAATTGCCACAACACATGCATATTATTCAAGACTCTTCCGAGAAGCAATCGAAATCAAAAAACATCCCAACAATTTCAACAGAATTGAAGAAGGGTTACAATTGAATAAAGCATGGCTACCTGTTCTCAAGAAAACGGTAATAACACCATACCGGGAAATTAATGAATCCGAGGGGGTACCCGACGCAGGGACGATGGCACCGGACGCAGGTACGAGTACGTCGACCCATAAATACTGGCTGAGACAACGCATACCAAACAAGTAGTGTTCAGTGATCGAAACTGTAAACATTTCTCTTGAAAATGCCAACCACTCGTGTTGGCGAAACGTCGAGATTTTCTCTAAATAAACGTCGGCCTAAAAACCCGAAACACCATCATTCATGTCAAATTCTACTTCTACGAGTAGAACATTTCTGCCTACAATAAAACGCTCCATATTTCTTCGAAAATAGACGAGACCGCCAAAAATTTTATTTTGTAGAGCAGCCCAAAATACGTAGGTTTCATACATTTTTTTGGAAATTCATATACTCAATGTAACGGAAGTTTTACCCTTATACCTTCCCGGTCCGAGGTACGTCTATGGAATCGATGATTCTGAATAGTTAATTACTCCATGCCTTTATTTTACGGACTATAATTAACACCCATTCTACAAATGGATTACTTCCGAACCTCAAAAACTGGCTTAAAAAAATGTTTACGCAATCAACACTCTTTCGTTTTTCCCCGTATACGCATTCCGGACAAACCCAAGTAGGGTGGTAGATAAGTGGAAAAAGCCAGGCGGCATGTACCCCCGATCTAAAAAGGCCAACAAAAACTCCAACGACAACCAAAAGAACCACCTATAAACAAACATAGTCACTCAATGTGTTCAGTTGAGAACTTCCGTTAAGACTCTTGTAATGATACGGCTATTGAACTATTCCTTCATCAAACGTCGGAGATACGAGATCTTAGATCAAATGATCTATTCCGGCGTGAGAAATAGCTAATAAGTGTCTGGTGTCTTTGTGATAAGGCAGTTTCGTATTTTGTGCTGGTTGTTTTCTGGAGTTTGCAAGGTGAGAAGTGAAACTGAGTAAAAGCGATTTATTCATCGCAGATGCGTTTATTTTTATATTTGTTCCATGATGAAATTGACTAAAATACGAACCCGCGGGTGTACCAAAATATAATTCTTTAAAGTACTAGAAAGAACATTAGAATAATGGAAATGCCAATTAGGAGTTTTGAAGAAAAAATAATTTCTTAATTAATTTCTAAACAATAGAAATATAAAACAATGAAAAAATGTTTTTAAGACTTTTTAAATTTTTTATCTTTATTTTACCTCGACAACAAAACGGTAAAATCAATCTTTTTATACACTAAACTTGTCTATTTGTTTATAAATAATTTATTACCAAATGTCGTTTTTTGAAAAGAACCCCGCACTAATCTTATGGAAAACCGGTTTCGGTGAAAATCGCTGAAATTTCAATATGATGTGGCCCATGTCATCCTGAACTAAAGTTACCATTTCGACAACTCTCTGAATGCCGTCGTACAGGGGGTCAAAATATGATATTTTGACGATTTTTCAAAAAATCCGGAATTTCATTTTCATCATATCGATTTGAATTTTTATAATGAAATAGTCCACAATATGTTCATCAAAAAGTTCGAATGACAAAAGTTTCTAGAGTCAAAACTGGCGGGTATATAGAGGATTAAACTTTGTTATTGGTAATTTTTATCGAACCTTTTTCGAGAAAATATTCGTTTTCCTGCAGATCCATATGCAATTGATGTTATTTACAGTACATGAGAGGGCGATCATATTTTTCATTTGAACCAACCATCCAACTTTAAGTATTTGGAATTTCGAAAAAATGTATCCCTTTGTATAGTCAATTTCCACCAATATATTTAGCTGATTTTTTAAAGTTATGTAGCAAACGCATGTGTTGTGAATAAATTGCGAAAACACGTCGATTTTTAATACCTGTCTCCCCACCCCTTGGGCACTATCACCCAAACAATTTGAATAGGGAAAGTAGTAAGTGTGACACATTATTAAAAAGGTTATTTCATAAGGAATTCAGCCATTTAAATTTTTGCCACCCAACTTTTTATTTTGGCGCCCTCTTGCGGGAAAAACAACTGTTCCATATTCCAAATTATGATACTGCATTTGCAAGCTATTCAGACACCAATTCGGTGACAGAATTATGGAATATTTCTAAGAGAAAAAACAAAATGGCGGCTTCAAAATGGCGGACATTATTTGCAATTATGGTTCGATTCGATTCAAAATTGATATGTGGTGGTTAGCAAGGTCGGAAATTATGATTTGTTTGTCAATGCAAAAATAACAAAATGGTGGTCTAAGATGGCAGACAAAATTTGTAATTCTGGTCCGATTAAAAAATTATGATGTTTTTGTCAATGCAAAAAACAAGTTGATGGACGAAATTTGTAATTGTGATTTGATTCGATTTGAAATTCGTATATGGTGGTTTTTCAAGTTTTCAGTATGACTAAAATGAATTAATGAAATTGATAAAAAAAAGCTTTTACACAAATTCGATAAAAAGGAAATAATATATTTTAGATGTGTGCGTAACAGATTCGAAAGCTTACCGCGAGTACAAAATAGGTATTTTTGCGAGGTAACATTTTGATTCTGTTACGCAAAGAATAACCTAAGTCACACATCTTTAAAAATATTATTTCCTTTTCAGTGCATTTGTTTAAAGGTTTTTTTTTATCAATTTAATTAATAAATTTTGGTCATACTGAAAACTTGTAAAACCCCCATATGTCAATGTTGAATCGAATCGAAATACAATTACAAATTTCGTCCAACATCTTGGTTTTTTGCATTGACAAAAACATCATAATTTTTTACCCTGAAAATCCCCAAGTACTAATTTTGATTTGAATCGGACCAGAATTACAAATTTTGTCTGCCATCTTGGAGCCACCATCTTATTTTTTTGCATTGACAAAAATATCATAATTTCCTACCTTGTATACCACCACATATCAATTTTGAATCGAATCGGACCATAATTGCTAATCATGTCCACCATTTTGGAGTCGCCATTTTGTTTTTTCTCTTAGAAAAGTTCCGTTATGCATTGTCGCCGAATTTATGTCAAAATGGCTTGCAAATTCAGTATCATAATTTGGAATACGGTACAGTTGTTTTTCCCGCAAGAGGGCGCCAAAATAAAAAGTTGGGTAGCAAAACTTTACATGGCTGAATTCCTTATGAAATTACCTTTTTAATGATGTGTCACACTCACTACTTTCCCTATTCAAATTGTTTGGGTGATAGCGCCCAAGGGGTGGGGAGAGAGGTATGACAGTTGAGGTTATGATAGGAAGATGTCCCCCTTGGATTAAAAATCGACGTGTTTTTGCATTTTATTCACAACACATGCGTTTTGAAGATATTTGATCTGTTTCGTTTTCGGTGCCCCACCCTGTATATACAAATCTGTCACCGTCTGTGCTCATCAATCTGAATCCAAATAAAGTTGCGGCGATAGTCCAAAAAATATGGAGAAGGGATGTTTCGGAATAATTTTGAAATGATTTCTAAAATCATCCGTGAATTTTTGTTATTTTTTGACATAATGTAGATGAGTCAATCTTGATCAAAAAGTTCCACAGTGCCTACCTCGCGAATGCCACGGTTTGAATTATACAGGGGTTTGAAGTATAGTATTTCATCGATTTTTCGAATAATCAATAATTCCTTTGTAACGGAAGCTAATATTGTTTCTTAGACAACCATTTCAATGACAAAATATCTGAAATGACAATTCATGAATATACAAAGGTTGCAACTAGTCTAAAAATTTGTTTTCCCGAAATATTAGTATGAGTTTACTATTCATATTTTATATACTAAAAAATTTTATAAGGAGCAGGACCACCTCGTCTCCACCCAATGTTTTAGAACAATACAGGATGAAAACAATAACTTCTTCTCGAAAAAGATCGTATTCTGTTAAACAAGTGTCTTCTGACCAAAACATCAACAGATTCTCTAATTATTAGCAAATACTAACATTTCATCAACGTTCAACACATCGGGATATGTTTGCTATCAAAAACATTCATAACTCTGACAGCAATCGAATGACATTCCAAGGACTGTTCTATTTTGGAAATGGAATAATACAGTTACTTGCATAGAAAAGTACTAATTGTTATTTCAGTACAGTAAATTGTGTTCTGTTAATCTGATCTTTTAAAATTGCCTTTGGCTTTTTAAAAAACGTTAAAGAGGCAAAAAAGAAATATCACAGTTAGCCTTGGAAAAGTGATATTTGGCTATTTTTCAAAGTATTAATTAAATATTTTTGGGAATTCTGTGACAAGAGAAGACATTTTGGAAATTTTCCAAGCATTATTTATGGATTAGAGTTGATAATGCTACCAGCTACAGATGATACCATGTATATTCAAATGATTCAAGCATTGAGATTTGGGGGTTTTAAGGTGCTCTGAAACAGAATCTGGTGTCATTTTTGCGATAAAAAAATGCCTAGTATGTTTTTCCCAATTTTTCACTTTTCATTTGGTCTTAGTTAACCGTGGAAAATGGATATACAAAGGTTCCGTAAACATAAAGGTAGGTATTTCCGAGTACTACAACTTGAGTCAAAGAAAATTTCGAATTAATTCATGCTCAACGAAATATGAGGGTGTGGCTGCTCAAAGTGGGACTCACTGTATGAAAGACAACTTTTGGAAAATTAAATAGTTCTGGGATTGCAAAGAGATGTACGCCCCTTCCACTTGGAAAACTCTGCAGTACCTTGGCCATGCTTGGCATGACACTTTACTGGCAGACACATTCGAAGCAGCATCGGAATTTTTCCGAAAATTGTTTTTACCCTGTATTTTCCTAGAACCTAAAATGAAAACAATGGTCCTTATAGAATTTGTATTATATTTTCACTCACTGTATGAAACATGAATCTTATTTGTATGCTCATGCATATGCCCGAAAATATATTTACAGATATTTACTGAGTTGCAACCGAATCTAGGAAAAAAAACCTCTTGAAAAAAAAAACTGAAAAAAAACCGGAAAAAAAACCCACGACAAAAATACCCCCGGAAAAAAACCCCTGGAACAAAATCCCGAAAAAAAAACCCTTCGAATAATATGTAGCTATTATATTACATATTAATTTATATTACATATTACACAGATTTATATCTTATATTATGCGATATGGCATCTAAAAAACCAGCTTTATGTCTTTGCTGATCATAATATTGTTGGCATAACAGCTTTAATCTATCTTGTAGTATCTGGTATGTGGCCCGTTTTTTCTTAACCTCTGGCTGTAATTCTACAACTTCGCTGAATCCACAGCCAGTTCCATCCTCATCTTTTTTACCACGTCCAAACAGACGAGTGATCCTGACCAACAAGGCTGGAAAATCTGTTGTTCCACCCCTCTGTTTGGTTGTTGGTCCTATCTTCATCTGACAAGGTGGAATTATGAACATTCCACAGTTCCGGGGCGAATAAAGGATAAACTTTTTTGATCTTTATATTTGGAATACTTCCTATTTTTCAGGATGATCCCGAAACGTAAATAGCATCAAAATAATTCAGTAGAGCAGAAAATTATTGCGCTTCCGGAGTTGTCTTAAGATATGTCATCCCTTTGCCTACGTCATCCACGGGAAGAAAAGCCAGCCCATCCAGTTTTCCGCAAAAACTATTCAATTTTGGATTTTCCATGTATGTGTTTTGCATGCCCAATTCTTGAACTTTTCTAAAAGTGCTTTCTTTGGCAAATGTGGTAAAAGCAGCCTCTAATAGAAATATGGGCTCCCAGTATTCTAGTTACTGCCTGCATAGCTGCCTTCTCAAGGTCCATGTAAAGAACCGCCTGATCGAAAAACAACTCACGGTGGGTACATTCGTCGAGCAAACTTTGTAGCATAATTTCATAAGTTTGCTGGGTCTTCCTTTCCAGTAAACAGTGAGCAGCTGTAACGATGGTGCCTGAAGGAGCAACAGGAACTCTCAAAAAAATATCATCTGGAAACAATCCAAATATATTTCATTTATAAGATTTTTCCAAGAAGGATTTATATTTCAAATTAATATTTATCATTATACCTTCTATGGTGAGGTCGGATAAACTAGCTGGAACCCTAGGATTGTTAGCAGCCTTAATGTTTCTAAACGTCCTTTTCAAGCTATCCTCCGTTATCATTTGGCCCCTTACATCTCTTGGTAGTGCTGATACACCCTCTGCAAAAATTTGGGAAGGTTTGGATAGTGTATCTTTGCACCGTTCCTTCATATTGAACACTGCCATTACAACTTCAACATTTTTTAGATCAGCCGGATGGTTGTGGTCAGCTCTTTTTTCTACCAAAGCGTAGCTCGAATCATCAGAGCTCTGCACTAAATAAAAAAAATAATGTTAGTATCTAGTAAATCAATAATTTTTTTTAATAAATATATATCGGTACATATCAAAACCATAACAATAACCACAAAATGCAAGCCTTTACTTGTGTAGCCATCCAAACAAAGTTTAGGTTTACCGCTAGCTGTTTTCAACACTTCCATATTTCTTATTCAATGAATCTTACTGAAGGCCAGGAAGGATGCCCCAGCACTCGTACGTACTCAAAAGCTCACCCCCCTACCACCCCCGCTCGTTAAAGCGGTTCCTCATCCTGATGACTGGCGATCAGCAGAATCAAATCTGACCGTTTGATATGGAGAGCCCAGCCAATTCTCGGCTTGAAGCTCCCTTATATCTGACATGAGTTGACTTTTAAAACAATGAATTTACTTTATGTGCATGGTGCCCCCCTGAAACTGGCTGAAGGCCTGAAAAAACTCTCGGCTGAGGGCCGATTGCTGTGTACTGAGTTAACTGAAATTGAAATTACTACTTGGTCGGTTCTTCTTGGTATCTGAAACATAAAAGCATGATTAATCGTGATTTGGTGCCTGTTGAAGTAGACGTTGGCGTCGCCGAAGGTCTCACCTCCGCCGTACTTCTTCAGGGGTGTCGTTGTCTCCTTGGTTTACTGGACGTCTGTATTTGTCTCTGTCTCTATCGTCTTGCTCACGTCTGTTCTCGTAGAGCTCCGTGAGCAGCGGGTTCGTGTGGGTCTCTACTCTGTCTAGAGTAGTCCCCACATGTTGTCTGATCAGTCTGTCGATATAGTCTGGGTGGATGTCTGAGTCTCGATATATGAACCTGTTGGGCATATATTGTGGTGCGTCTGTGGCCGTCCTCGGGCAGACGTTGAAGAAGGCCTGTATTCTCTGCCTATAACTGTTCGCGCACTGCCCCCAAGCAGTGGATGCGTACAATATGATAGGCAGAAGAATTGTCTTGATGAGGCGTAGTTTCAACTCGAGTGCCATGTTGCTCCTACGTCCGATGAGTGGGTACAGCTTATGCCTTGCGGCTTTCGCTATAGCTAATATGTGGGAGACGTGCCTCTGAAACGTGAGTTTCTTGTCCAGGGTTACTCCTAGGTAAACGGCTTCGTCTACCCATGGAATTCTCTCGTCGTTCATAGTAACATGGCCCTCGGGTGTCCTACGTCGCCTCGTGAACAGTATGGCCTTGCTTTTGTCTGCATTGATTCCGATCTTCCAACGATTGAACCACGGTTCCAGCTTGTTTATCTGAAGTTGCAGCTTCGATGTTACTCCTCTCTCATGAGATGACTCAGCAAAGATTGCCGTGTCATCTGCATAGAGAGCAAGTTTGGTCATGGGGTTGTCCGACATAGGCATGTCTGCAGTGTAGATAAAACAGGTGTGGCGACAGTACTGCTCCCTGTGGTACTCCTGCTTCTAGCCTCCTTCGTGAAGAGAGAGCATTTCTGACTTTGCATCGGTAATGTCTACCGATGCAACCATTGGTATGGAGTATCCGGCATCAACCAGTTTTGCGATCAGCCCATCGTGCCAAACTCTATCGAAGGCCTTGGAGACGTCAAGGAAGACTGCTCCTGTAAGATGTCCTCTTCTCGTGCGGTTCCAGCTCTGGATGGTCGTACTCAACGTTACTTTGCTACCATATTTATATAGATCAATCAGGTAACCCAAAATTAAGGTATGTTATGACCAAAGCCGTAATGAAATAATGTTTATACGTGATATCGATCAGGTAGGGAATCAAAAATTACAGGGTACAGATAAACAGGCCAGGTTAATTAAAACTTTTATGTCAACAAATTGCTGGCATAAATATTGATCAGGTAAGGAATACAAAATTACATAGTACAGGATAGGTTAAAACTTCTATTGGTACTGTAAGATGAATCAAATATGGTCTAGTTTCTTTAACATGACACATTTGAAATTTTATTACTTTTTGTGTACTGGCCCTTGTTATCGCATATAGGGGTATTTTTCCGGGTTTTGGGGGGGGGGTTTCTTTCCGGGGGGAGGGGTTCGTGGGATTTTTTTTTCGTTTTTTTTCCGTGGGTATTTTTTCGGGGGTATTTATGGGTTTTTTTCCGGGTTTTTTTTTCCGTTTACCGTTGCAACCTTTGTATATTCATGAATTCTCACAGAATGAGACTAAATTGCAACCTTTGGATATTCATTTGATTCAACTCAATTTGAATATAAAGCAAATATGTTAGCACAATAGTGTCATAATCAAGGACAAGTTCAATTGTACATTCTTTATTGAAATAAGACTATAATTGATTGTTGAGTTGACTAATTATATATTTATTTATAATATTTTGGTTTCAAATGCAGTGAGAAATTAATTTCCATGCATCAGGGATGATGCATTTGAAATAAACACAAAAATAAAAATAAACGCAAAAACACGTTACTTGTAGGGTTAGGTAGTAGATCAAAGTTATCGATATTTAAGCTGCACATTCAATTCAATAATTATTTTGTTTCAAGTACCTGATAAGGCCAAATAGTTTTTTTTTTATTTCGACATTTTAATGTGAGTACTTATTTGTATTTTTGTGACATTTTAATTAAAGGTTTCATTATCAAATTTTTGTCTTTTTAACATATAAATTGATATTTGAGTTAATAGGTATCATTTTAAAAGATTTTTTGGGTTTTCACTGCTTGTTTCTAAAAACTAGAAAATGGTGAATCTGATTTTCATAGAGGTCACATCAATACTGACTGATATTTTCAAAGATATCAAAACTGATCTGTCTCCCATGAAGATTGCATTCATTTTCTATCAATATTAGTAGCAAGTAGTGAAAATCCAAAAATTCTTCAGTAGCGAACAAACCTACTGGGACGTAATTTATGAAATCTTACGGTTATGTTATGGAAAGGAATAGACAAGATTGGTGGTAAGTTGCTGCTATATAACAATATTGAATATGTTATGTTCTACTAATTTATATTCTATGTTGCAGTAACCTTGATGGAATTACTAATTATAAAATATTACATCTATCAATCCATTTCAATTGTCATAAGACGTCATTTTTAATATCACATTTGCAATTTTCCTGTATATTATATGCAATGTTGCAGTAGCCTAGCTGGAATAATTGATAATGGCATATACCATTTGTAATATTGCTGAACGTCCGTTTCAGTAGTTGCTGAAACCTTTGCAGTAAGGTAGCAGAAAAATCTGATGTAACATTACACATTACCATGGAAGGTTACTGACATATTGAATGAATGTTACTTTGCTTAGTGGGCATGATTTCACATTTCAGATAGTTTGTCATTGAAATGTTTCGAAGTTTGTCTAGGAAACAACATTATTTTCCGTTACAAAAGAATTATTGATTATTCGAGAAATCGATGAAATACTATACTTCAAACCCCTGTATAAGTCAAACCGTGGCATTCGCGAGGTAGGCACTGTGGAACTTTTTGATCAAGAATGACTCATCTACCTTATGTAAGAAAATAAAAAAAATCACGTATCATTTTAGAAATCATTTTAAAATTTTTCCGAAACATCCCTTCTCCATATTTTTTAAACCATCGCCGCAACTTTATCTGGACTCAGATTTATGAGCAGAGACGTTGACACATTTGTTCATATATTTGCTACATAGTTTCAAAAAATCAGCTAAATATATTGATGGAAGCTGACTATACAAAGGGATACATTTTTCCAAAATTGAAAATATGTTTTTGATCGCCCCGTATCTTCCAAATACTTAAAGTTGGATGGTTGGTTCAAATGCAAAATATGATCGCTCCCTCATCTACTGTAAGTAACATCAATTGCATATGGATTTGCAGGAAAACGAATATTTTCTCGAAGAAAGTTCGATAAAAATTACCAAAAACAAAGTTTAACCCTCTTTATAGCCGCCAGTTTTGATTCTAAACACTTTCGTCTCTTGAACTTTTTTATGCACATATTTTATAAAAAATCAGATAAGATGAAAATGAAATTCCGGATTTTTTGAAATATCGTCAATATATCAAACTTTGACCCCCTGTAGAATCTGTTTTAATATTACCACATAAATGTATTAAAACTCTTTACTAGTTCAGATTCGTATATTGAATGTCTTTCCATCAATCAATCTGACACGATGATTCCGTTGTATATACCAAGTGTATTCAAACAATAACAAATTAATCATAATATAACATCCCCTCCTTTTTATAAAACAAAATCTTTAAATCGTTCAGGAATTTTCCGTGGTCGCCTTGGTCTATCAGACCTTGAATTCTCTTGGACATCACGATCTGATTCAGATGTATTTTCAGTCCTTCCGGTGAGCATGCCTTTTCATTTCCACTCATATGTCCTTCTTCTTTTGTTTCATTCTTCTCTTCAACTTGTGAAAATCTATCATCTGAATTTCCAAATGATTTTGAATAATCTTGAAAGTATTTTATATGTACACGACTCCTCTTATACTTTTTATTATTAAATACGATTACATATGATCGTGTATCGTATTTTCTGAAGATTTTGCCAGTAAGCCAGATCTCTGAATTGGCATTCTTCTTGAAATATACATCATCATTTTCTTTCAGTTCTGTTAGATTTCTACTGGATTTGTCATAATATATTTTAGCTTTGATCTTAAATTTTCCAATTTATCTGGTGCACACTGTATCACTGATGGTTTGTATAAAAATTTGGCAGCTGGAATATCTGATCTCGTTCTTCTGGAAAATAACCTCTGGTTGGGACTTGATTCTGTTTTATTTGGTGTATTACGCCATATCAAAAGTGTTTTATAAAAATTGGTCCCATCCTCTTGACTTTTCTTCAAAAGTTGTTTCGCAATCTTGACGGCTGATTCGGCATTTCCATTTCCCTGTTGATGATGAGGGCTTGACGTTTTGTGAGTGAAATTCCATTCCATTGAGAATCTTTCAAAATCTGTGTTCATGAAATTTGTACCGTTATCAGTAATGCAAACTATAGGAATTCCATGCAACGCAAAATTTTGTCTACAAATATCAATCGTTGTTTTTGCAGACATATCTTTCAATCTATTTATATAAAAAAAGTCGGAATATTGGTCCACAGTTATGAGATATCTGTTTTTCTGATTATTCGTTTCTATTTCCATAACATCCATATTTATTACTTCGTATGGGAGTGTAGGAACTGTATGAGAATGCATTTCTGGATTTGGTTGGTTTTTGGAATATTTCATGCAATTTTGACATGTTGCAACCTACTCTTTGATTTCAGCTGAGATATTTGGCCAAAATATTGTGTTTCTTGCTAATTTCAATGAAGCCTCTATACCTTGATGACTTAAGTGAAGTTTCTTCAATAGTTCACGCCTTATGGTTCTAGGAACGAGAATCCGATTTTGCTTCAGAATCAAACCATCGTAAATAGTGAGTTCTTCCTTATACCTCCAGTATATGAACAAAAATGATTTTAATTTTGATTTATCTTCAGGCCAACCTTTTGAAATTATATCTGATAGTTCGCATAGTTCATTATCTTTTCTTCTTTATCATTTCTTGTAGATTTGTTATTGTTTTGTCTGATATTTTCATATATTTTAATGGATTTAAGTCAGCTATTTCTTTAATTTCTTCGCATGAATAAATTTCGAATGTCTTGTCATCCTTGGTTAGTCGTGATAGTGTATCTGCAACATACATTTCCTTTCCTTTTTTATATTTCAAACATATATTGTATCTTTGTAGATTCATCAACATCTTTTGAATTCTTCTAGGAGCATTGCAAAGTGGTTTTTTCAAAATGGTCAATTATGTTTACCTACGATATATTGGTCAAATTTGTTACAGGCGAAGACTATTGCTAGAGTTTCTTTCTCTATCTGAGCATAGTTGGATTCAGTTTTTGTCAGAACTCAGGAAGCATAGGATACATGCTGTCCATCTTGCATCAGAGTACATCCAAGGGCAAACGATGATGAATCTGTTTGAATGGTTACACTTTTCAATGGATCAAAGTATTTCAAATTTGTTTCTGAAGACAATTCAATTTTTATCAGTTCAACTTCATTTTCATGTACTTTTTTCCACTCGAATTTGTCTCCATTTACTAATTTTCTCAAATTTTCCACTTTATTCGAAAAATTCGAAATAAATTTACTGAGATATGATACCATTCCTAATAGTCTCTTCAATTCATCGATATTCTCAGGGTTTTTCATTTCTTTTATAGAAGTAATTTTTCATTTAGAGAGTTGGCGCAATGGTAACTTTTGTTCAGGATGGCATGGGCATATTGAAATTCCAGCGACTTTCACCGAAACCGGATTTCTATAAGATTTTGCGGGGTCCTTTCATTTATTTTTAAATTTAAACAATTATTACAAACAAATTAAAAAACTTTTATAAGTTTTCATTACGTGATCTTATTAAGGATGTACAGGGTGTATACTGAATGATGATATCAATTACAGGTAGTGGTTCCTTGTCATGTATTTCATGAAGAAAACTTCATACAAACGTGGGTCCTAACTTCCTTTCCGAGTAACGGGGTGTCAAAGTTTAAATTGAAAATTGGTTTTTCCTCAAGTAAGTACTTTAAATTCTTTTTGTTGATTTCGATGAAACCTGCTGTCGTTATTAGCAGTAATACGGATATTCTTTTCTTGAAATTATATTTCAAATTATAAGTGACAGAGTGATATTGTTTTTCTCTAAGTTTCATATTTTTCCAGAATAAATAATTAAAAATTTAACTTTCTTATAAAGCCGCCAATCTTAAATAGCTAAACTGTTTGGAATCAGTGGCGTGAAAATGGTGGCCACAAAGTTCAAGAATTAATGGGAATGATTTTTTTTTCAGATACTCCGTATCTTTTTAAAATTCTAATGGATTTTAAGAAAAAAAGTATTGTTGAGTGTTGATAGGAACATTTGACAACAATAGGCCTAGAGATACAACAAACAACCAGCCCATTAAGGTCGAAACTAATGAAAGAGTTCAGGTTGGAATAAATTCATTAAGGCAATTCAACGATTCATAAAGTAGAGTAGAGTGTTTATTTGACCATGTTATGTACATAAAAAAACATTTATGGCAAGTCATAAAAACAATGTTGATTCAAGATCAATATTGACATATGGCATTATGAAGTCAGTAAAAAATTATGAAACTATAAAAAATATAAAAGTATTCAAAACTACAGAAATACATTTAAAATATCGAAGAATTTGAAAAAATATTTAAAAAAACAACAATTTTGAAGGTACATAAAGAAGTACATAAGGAAGTACAATCCTGAGTTTTCAGAGAGTAAAGAATAGGACAGTATAAAAAATACATTGACATTTAAAATTACATATATAATGAGCTCGCTGAGACAATGTAGCTATCAATATCATAAAAACAATGACTAAGTAGAAATGTTTTTACTGCCTTTTTAAATGTATTGAACTCCAATACTTTGACTGAGCTATCAAGGATATTGTAGAGTTTGAGATTCAATGAGTTTTTGCAGCTTACAGCTAATCTATGTCGAGGAATATTCAGCAGATCGGCAGATCTTGTGTTATAGCAATGAGAGTCAGAATGTCTAGAGAAATTGCTCACATTTTTGTGTATTTCTAAAAGGACTGTAAATATGTATAACGTGGGCAGGGGCATGATACCAAGTTCAATAAAGTGTTGTTAACAATGATCTCTAAAACACAAGTTTGCCAAAATTCTGATAGCTTTTTTCTGACATTTGAAAGCTGCTATAGCGTTTTTTGAATTTCCCCAAAGTAGAATACCATAAGTGAGCACATAATGAAATAAAGAAAAGTATGTCATTCTCAATACACTGTGATTTGTGAGAGGTTTCAATTGTAGTAAAAATAGAGAGAAGATAATTTTCGAACCACGTGATCTACATGATTGGACCAATTCAATCTATCGTCAATGACGAGACCAAGAAACGTTACATGATTTCCATCTTGGTACGTTGTGTTAGAAGAAATTACGACCCCTTGAGTTTTGCTTTCATTCAATTTGATTTTATTTTCAGCAAACCATTTTTTTGCCGAGGTTAGGCTCTCAGATGTGTATTCGGTTAGGGTGTTATATGATTTATCAGAGATCACAAGGGTTGTGTCGTCAGTGAATAAAATACTTTTCGTAGGTGCCATGTATTGACAGAAGTCATTGATATAAACGATGAAGAGACCTAGTGGCCCTTTGCCACTTATCATTTGAAATTTAATTTCAAGAAAAGAAGCCCCTTGTCGCTGTTAACAAACACACAAGGATTCCTTAAATTCAGCAAAAGGAATTTAATAAATAACTGATTTTTTATCAAAACTTTGACATCCTATTACTTCGAAACGAAACATCAACGTTACTTAGGTACTTCGCTAAACGAATATAAACAAAAGTGTCAATTATTTCAGTAAAATTATTTATGAAAGTGCAAAAAGTAGTTGATCAAACAATAAAGAATGTGATAACGTAATTTGAACGAAGGAAACAAACCCTATCTTTTGTAGGAACGATTTTCAATTCAAACAGATACATCCTAAAAGTGACCTTTGCTCTCTGCTGAAATTTCTGCTAGCGCACTATATATTATAGCGCTGTTGCCAGAAGACGCTCATGTGCAAGAAATCTAGGAATATCAAATAAGTAAAACGTAAATGGGGACCTTTACTTTGGACGATATAAAAAAATTGCTGGATGATCAAACCGTCGAAATATCGAAAGATATAAAAAAGAGTATAAATCAGTTGGAGGTCAGGACAGGAAGGAATGAGAAAAATATCTCCAACTTACAAAATAGATGCCTTTTTCTTGAGCGAAAAACCAGAAAAAATAATATTGTCATATTCGGTTTAACACTAAAGAGTGATGAAATAGTCAAGGAAACAATAACAGTACTGAACAACATATTGGGGTTGAATATAACTCAACAAGATATCAATAACATCTATAAATTAGGCAAAAGTGCAAACCCACCTATTATTGTAGAATTCATATCATTTTTTAAGAAAATCGAAGTTTTCAAAAATACTGATAAGCTGAAATCCCTGAAAGGTACTAATATCTCGATAAGTAGTGATCTGTGTGAAGAAGATAGAAAATCCCAAAAAGTGCTGCGGAAAAATTACAAAATAGCCAAAGAAAAAACTCTACCAGCGAAAATACGAGGTCACAAGATACAAATAGAAGAGAAATGGTACAGTCCAGAAGAACTAGAAGAGTGTGAGTCGGAAATCGAGGGTCTAGATTCGGAAGAGGAAGAGAGTGAAAATGTCAACAAGGAAAGAAATTTGATGAACAAAATTCTAAATGAGCCCTCCAAAGAAAGTAACCACAAGGCCGCATCTACAATAAAGCGAAAACTAGAGGAACGTAGTCCCGGAGTGTATACCGAAAGGAAACTGCGAAAAAACCGTGCCCGGGATGAATGAACTTTTTTTTTCAGAAAAACGAGTTTTGGCGAAAATATTAACTCAAACAAGTGGATTAAACTATGAACGAATATCTGCGGGATTTCAAGGTAAACAAAATAGAGACTAAGATAGCAAAAAATGTAGTTTCGTGCAAAGAAATGTTTCTAAAACACAATAATCTGGAATTCAGTTTGATGCACATGAATATCAGAGGCCTTGGAAAGCATTTAGATGAAGCTAAACTGTTACTACATACTTTATCTCATGACTTCCAGATTATTGTTTTCACGGAAACTCGAAAATTAGAATATCCATATATCCACAAAATAAATGGCTATCAGTTAGTTTATAATGAAGGAGATGCGAATAAGTGCGATGGGGTAGTAATATTTGTCAAAGATTCATTGTTGTACAACTTTTCTATTATAGATATTGGTATTTCAAAATGTTTTCAAATGATGATAGATTATTGTGGTAAAAAAATATTGATAACAGCCCTATATAGATCTCCCTCAACTTGTCCAAAAAATTTCAATATAGCTTTAAGTGGGTATTTTCATCATCTCATAAAAAATGAAGATGTGCATATTTTTGTAGGAGACATAAACATCAACCTGTTGGATGAACATGATGAAGATACACAGGTATATCAAAATATCTTAAGTGGGGAAAGTTTCATTTCAGCAATAAACGAGAGAACACGTATACAAAATAATACAAAAACCTGTCTTGATCATATATTCATAAAGCAGTATTCATGTAATGCCATCATCCTGGATACATTGGTTACAGATCATTTTACTCCACTGGCGCAAATAGTTTTTCATGATGCAGAAAAAGAAAGAACAAAAAACGGAAGAAAGACTATACATATAAATAAAACAAAATTGAAAGATCTTCTAAGAGAACAGTGGATAGAAGTCTATAATGCTATGAGTGCAGATGAGGCATTCGATACTTTCTTGAACAAGTTAGACAGTTATATACAACAAAATACTAAAATAGTTAGAAATAAAAAAAAAGAGAAAATGAATCCTTGGATCACAAATGCTCTGGTAAAATCTGTAAACACTAAATATGAGTTGATGAAAATTGCAAAAAAAATCCCGACGAGGAAAATGTGAAATATTATAAAAAATTTAGAAATGAACTCAACATCCTTATCAAAAAGGCGATCCTATAAAAATAAAATCAATAATTCAAAAACTGATTCTAAACAAATTTGGGCCTGTGTAAATGACATCTGCAAAACTAATAAAAAAAATATATATCAAAGAAATAGAAAATGAAGGCACCTTCACCGATGACCAACAAAATTCAAACAAATTCAATGATTTTTTTACTAGCGAAAAAAATAAAAAACTGCAATAAAAACAAAACTCAAATGAAAAATTGACAACGCATTCAGAACTCAGTATTTTTCAAACCCACTGATGAAAGAGAGGTTGAAAAAGTCATTGAGGAACTTGAAAATAAAAAAGCCCCCGGATATGATGGAATAAATTCTGAAACATTGAAAGAAATTGGCTCCTATGTATCTGTTCCTTTGGCATACCTGATCAATCAATGCTTACTGAAAGGAGTCTTTCCGTCAGCTGTAAAATTGTCAGTGATAACTCCGATTCATAAACAAAAGAGTAAACAGGAAATGACTAACTATAGACCAATTTCTCTGATAACCAACATTGCCAAGGTTTTTGAGAAAATATTAAAAATAAGAATTATTAGTTATTTGAATAAATATAATATTTTGTCGCAAAAGCAATTTAGTTTCAGGAAAAAAATGTCCACACAAGACGCTACAGTATATCTAACAACTAAAATTCATAAGTCATTGGATATTGGAGAGCCAACCTAGGCAGTATTTATCGACCTACAAAAAGCATTTGATACTGTAGATCATGAGCAGTTATTGAGGGTTCTAGAAAGCATTGGTTTCAGAGGAACTCCATATGAGCTTATGAAAGACTACCTTACAAATCGAAGTCAGAGAGTTACACTAAACGGAAAATTGAGCGAAAAACGAATTCTCAAATATGGAGTTCCTCAGGGTACAGTCTTGGGGCCAATATTGTTTATAATTTACATCAATGATCTATTCAACACTCAAATTTGTGGGGATATAATTAGTTTTGCAGATGATACTGCACTCATATTTACTGGAAACACTTGGGAAGCACTGAAAGAAACAGCGGAGAGAGAAATGAACAAAATCTTCCATTTTCTCAAAAGTAAACTTTTGATAGTAAATCTATCCAAAACCTACTATATGCCCTTCACTTGTCTTACTTCAAATTTGCCACCATTTGATAATCTAACAATAACTAATAATAGCTGTTCGTGCGATCGATTTCAAATCCAAAGTGTGAAACAAATGAAATATCTGGGAATATACCTAGACTCTAACTTGAAATGGAGTATTCATGTCTCCTATATGTCAAAAAAAATCAGATCATTGTTGTTATGGAGATTCAAATATCTTAAACAAATTTTTAATGTTGATCAACTGAAAATTGTTTATCATGCACTTGTTGAACCACATCTTACTTATGGTATCCCTGGATGGGGCGGAACCACAAACAATCACTTGAAGAGATTAGAGGTGACCCAAAATTGGATACTCAAAATCATTTTGAACAAAGATTTCAGGTATCCCACAGAATCCCTGTACAATCAGTGTAAGATCTTTGATATCAGGCAGCTCTTTTGTCATTCCCTATTGGTTAATCAACAGATATGAGTTGGTAAGTCTCCAACATGAATATTCCACTAGAAATAGAAATACTACTTCTAAAGTTCCACAAGTTTCCAAAACTATTACTCAAAGAAGTTACTTTTTCCTTGCTCCTCGAGTTTATAATATTTTGCCTTGTGACTTAAAAAAAATAAATTCCTTATCACTGTTCAAGAAACAATCCAAAAAGTGGATTATAACTAAATCCAGGATTTACATTCATAGCCTTATTGATCTTAAGAACGTGTATTATTTCTTTTAAAATATATATGTATACTCACTCTACCTGAATCATTCGACTGACCATCTATAAACACTATCAATAAAAGAGAAATAGTATATCAGTCCTGAAAATTAGTCTCCTTATAAGTCCAGTAAAATGTACACATTTTCATAATATCCTACTTTTATTTTATTTTATTTTACTTTAAGTCTCTACAAATTGATTCAATTTGTTAATATCACCTCAAACAAGTAGTTGTCTACTTTTTTTGGAAATGGATATAAAATATCGAAATTGAATAATTAGTTTCTGTAGACTTGTTTATTTGACAAAAGTACAAAAATCAATATCTTGACAACGGACTACTTAATATCACTAAATAAATATAAGGCATGTTTTATTTTATTGTAACTCAATACCCCCTTCAATAAAATAAAAAATTAAACCATGCATCATCATAATCTAAACTTCATCTAAACCTAGGCTTCTTCTGTGTTTCACAAAAAGTGTTTTTCCCAAAGGTTTCGTCAGTATGTCAGCAACTTGATCATGGGAATGGACAACTTTAAATCAATTACGCCTTCAGTAACCTTTTCTCGTAGAAAATGATATTTCACGTCTATGTGTTTCAGTCTCTTAGTATTTTCCGAATTTTTCGACACCTTTATTGCAGACTGATTATCTTCCCAGATAATTGTAGGTTCGTTCATTTCTAGTCCAAGCTCGTGTAGAACATTCCGAATCCAACATGCTTCCGCAACTGATTGACTGAGAGACATGTACTCTGCCTCTGTAGAGGATAACGCAACACTTTGCTGCTTTCGTGAAGACCATGATACGGTGCAACCAAACACTTTGAATAAATAGCCTGACGTGGATTTTCTGTCTTCAGTGTCACCAGCCCAATCGGCATCTGCGTATCCCATTAGTAAAGGAATGTGCTCATTTCTCTTGTAGATCAACTTCATCTGAATGGTCCCTTTAATATATCTGAGGATCCTTTTCAGCGCCTTCCATAATTCAAAGTTTGGTGTACTTTGATATCTGCTCAAAAAATGAACCGATTCACATAAATCAGGTCTGGAACCTTGAAAGGCATACATAAGGTATCTAATTAATTGCCTACACTTCCTTTCTAATTCTTCATCTTCTATTCGTTCAGAGGAGATTTTCATGTTCGGGTCCAATGGAGTTGACACGGGTTTACAATCAGCCATATCAAAACGACGAAGAATACTCTCGAGGTACATTGTTTGGCTAATTTCCAGACAATCTTCTTTCTGTGTTATATTTATTCCAAGGTAATTAGAAACTCGACCCAAATCTTTCATTCTGAAAGTATTTTTCAATGACGTTTGAAAAAGTTTGACATCTATCAAATCATTCCCAAAGATAATCAGATCGTCGACATATAGGAGGATACACAGAATATTATTCTGATTTCTTTTGTAATATAAACAATAATCGGCCTTTGATCTGTGAAACTCTTGGTTTTCCATGAAGTTATTGAATTTTTCATTCCAGTATCTTGGAGATTTCTTCAGACCATATAATGATTTGTTCAATTTTAGTACACATCCTTCTGCTGACTCCATACCCTCGGGTATCATCATGTATACTTCTTCCTTGATGTCACCATATAAAAAGGCACTCTTGACGCCCATTTGAAAAATAGGAAAGTTGAACTGATTGGCTATGGAAAGGAGAATTCTGAGACTTGACAATTTGGCGACAGGAGCATAAATTTCAGAAAGATCAAATTCATCTTTCTGCTGGAAACCTTTTGCAACAAGTCTTGCTTTATACTCTGCAGCTTCTCCTTTTTCATTGGATTTCACTTTGAAAACCCATTTTGCTTGAATCGGATGTTTGTTGTCTGGTAAGTTGACTTCTGTCCAAGTATTGTTTTCATTCAGGGCTTCAAATTCTTTCCTTATCGCTTCTTTCCAGTAAGCACTATCCTTCCCATTGACTGCTTTTTCATAAGTTAAAATTTCTTCTGACGTATCTGTAGTTAGTAAACATGTTTCATATGTAATTTCCTCTGTTGTCTGTAAACATGTTTCATATGCTCCAAGTCTTTCTGGTTTCTTAATTGTGTCTCGATTTCTAAGACAATATTTTTCACTTATCTGATTGCGATCTGATTCATCCAAGTTCATATCTTCTTCACTTTCTCTTTCCGAGATTTGTCCCCTTGAGTCAGATTTTTCTTGATTTTGGACATTTTCTTCATCTTCTGAGTCAGTATCCTCTGGATTCGAAGAAATATTCTTGGATTTGTTGGTTAGGGCTTCAGAACACAGGTGTGGTTTGAAAATTACGTCTCTTGCTACTGTTATGCAATTATTGTCAAAGCAAAAAACTCTGTAACCTTTCATATTTTCTTCGTATCCGACAAAAATTCCTTTTTGACTTTTTGAGTCCCATTTTCTTCGTTTCTCTTTGGGCACGTGAACATAGACTTCTGAACCAAATATATGAAAATCATCAAGTTTTGGTTGTTTATTGAACCACAACTCAAAAGGACTTTTTCCATTCACTGAGCTGCTTCCAGATCGATTCAGGACAAACGCCGCCGTATTTACAGCCTCGGCCCAAAACTTTTTATCCAAATCTTTGGCTCGTAACATAGTTCTGGCAGACTCTACCACAGTTCTTATTTCTCTTTCAATTTTGCCGTTTTGCTCTGGTGCAAATGGAACTGACCTCTGATGACGAATACCTTGACTTTCGAGGAGCTTCTTCATTTCAAAGTTGACCTGCTCGGATCCATTATCTGTTCTCAAGATCTTCACCTTCTTTCCGGTATCTTTTTCTGTCGTTGATAGAAATAATTTCAGTTTTCCGGTGACCTCAGACTTTTTCTTCAGGAAAAAAACTTGTTTATAATGAGAGTAATCATCTTTGATCAACAAGAAATATCTCGATCCGCCTAAGCTCTCAACTTCCATAGGGCCGCATAGATCCATGTGGATAAGTGAACATGACTTGGTTGTTTTAGATATACTTGAGGGAAACGGTAGTCGGTGCTGTTTACCTTCCAAGCATTTTTCGCAGAATATATCTTGAGATTCTTTATATGGTATATTATGCTTCTTCAGAACATTTCTGACATGATTGAAGTTCTGATGTGCAAGTTTTTCATGCCATATTTGCAATGGATCTCTGCTGCTCAACGATATATTTGCATGCTCATTTTCTAATCGAAATTTCATGACAAAAACTTTGTCTTGTCTCTCTGCTTCGGCGTAAATTTTTCCTTCCTTTTCAAATCGGCATACTTTAGAGTCTCCGACCATGGTGAAACCTTTATCCAGGGCAGTGGGAACACAAAACAAGTTTAATTTCAACTTTGGAACAAGCATCACGTTCCGTAGGACTATGGGAATTGACGTTGAATTGACATTAGCTACTACTTGAATATCTCCAACTCCGATTGCCTCCAAAAGTGTTCCATCGCCAATTTTGACAAACTTCTTGATGGGTTTGATATGTGAAAACCACTCTTCATTGAAGGTCATGTGCTCGCTTGCTCCACTGTCAAGAAACCAACAGTTTTCTTCCGAATTGTCGATGTTATATAGAGCCATACTTATGAATGCGTTTTTCCAATCTGTACTACTAACTTCTCCGACTTTTCCTTTCTTCTCCTTTGCTTTTCTTAGCCAACAGTTTTTTTATGAAATGTCCGGGCTTTTTACAAAAGTGACATAAGATAGAAGGGTATTTACTTTGATGTGGATATTTGGAATTGCTTGAACCCGTTCTATCAAAATACTTTCTTCTTTGATTTGAAACTAGCGCACAGTCTTCTCGAATATCCGGTTTCTCGGTCTTCGATCGTTCTTCTTCAATCAGTAGTCTTGATATGAGATTGTTTAGTGTCTGATTCTGTGGCGGTACAGACTCCCAGGCAGGAATGAAATATTTGAATTCCGGTGGTAAAGACATCAAAACTTTCGATATCAGCATCTGGTCTGATATATTTTCACCAGCTTGTTTTAACTGATTTACGATCTCCTCCAACTTTGAAATGTGAAAAGATACACCTTGGTTCTCATACTGGTAGTTGAAGAATTTGTGCTGCAGAACATGTAAATTAACTTCGGATTGTTGTTCGTAGACAGATAATAGTTTTCGCCACATCTGATTTGCAGATTGACATGTTAATAAATGGCTCATAGGACCTTCTTCAATTCGAGTTACTATCAACTCTTTCGCTTTATTATCCTTCTGTGTCCATTCTTTCAGTCTTCTCTCGTGAGTATCATCACCTTCTTCCCTGACAGGCCTCATTTCAGTTTCGACAACTTCAGAGTATCCTTTCGAGGCAAATACTATTTTAATTTGAAACTTCCATATACCCCAGTTAGATTTTCCTCTTAATTTGATGAGGTTACTTCCCTGCTCCATATTTATCACAGGACTGATATTACAAAATATCAACGACTGGTAGCAGTAATATAACGACCTAATTATTCTTCTGGGCCCATAACCTGGAGATCGCGATGGCCAAGGCAGTGGACCCAAGTGTCTTATCCGCCGATCTTCAAAGGTTGTAGTCAGTTCTCTGCACACTTCTTGTCTACAGTGATGGGGGCACCGTTCAACTGCTTCCAGCAACTTCGATATAAATGAAGCGGCAAATTGCCAAAAAGTTCCTAACTGTTGTTCTCATATTATGCAAATATTTTACATATAATTTTCTGAAGGAAATTTGGATTTTCATACGTCCATATTTAAATCCATTCACAGAAATCAACACGTTTTTGAAGGATCGCCTCTTGACGCCTCAACATTCCCAAACTTCATTTATGGTAAGTTTATTGAATTTCCTGCATGTCCTTGAAATAATGCTTTTGCACTAACCGTGAATATAAAATAGATTCGAAATATCAGCATTAAAATATACATTATAATCCATTTTTAATACCATGAAAATGACAGCTTGTTAAACTAAAAGTTTGCTTTGCTCTTTTCTGGTCACGGCACACTACTATCATTTTCAATTACCAGATTCGTAATAGGTAATATTGTAGTATGCCGTTACCAGAAAAGAGCAAAACAACCTGTAAGTTTGACAAACAGTGGATTCAATTGTGTGTCAATATTCGAATGCAGATATTTTAAATTTATTTTATATTCATGGTGAGTGCCAAAGAAATGTTTCCAGAACGTGCAGGAAATACAATGACCTTGATCCAAATTTAGCACGTTTTAATAGAAAAAAATGTATTGATTGAAATAAAATTGAGTTTTGCTTAAGGACACACGTTTTTTAAATACCCTGAATGGGAGATAAAATTATCATGGAGATGAAAAACCAAACCATGCATACTTTGTGCAAATCTGAATTAAAATTTTAAGTCACTGTATTTCTCAGTGAATGCAATATTAGATTCGAAGAAGACTGTCCTGAAGAAAATACAAAATATCAATATCTAATGGACAGTTAGAAATATGGGACAAAATCAGATTTACATTTGATTAATTATTATCTTCCTTTTAGATTCTTTTCTAATCAAATTAACGTTAATGAACGCGCAAACGTTTTATTGTTAATGTACTAATTTTCGAATTTTCATAATGATATGTTCCATGACATTTCAAATCTACCCATTACAAAATATGGCAAAATAATCCAATTTTTATAGAAAACTTGCTTTAATTTAGGAAACCTGACTCTTAGGTATAGGAACATGATCCATCATTTGAAAGAAAATTCAATATTCTTTCAGGATATTTGATGATATACAGGGTGTTCCATTTGAAAAAATGCACTTTTCACCACTCTTGTATCTATCGGTGAAATCACAAATTTTCAACGACCTTTTATAATGAAGAACCAATTACCTTAGTCATAACTGATACACAGGACATTGTCAAACAAAATTTCAGCTTTCTACGTGTTCAAGTAGTGTAGTAGTAAACGTTCAATTGAAGTTATGTTTCGCACAAAAAATAAGGAAATTATTGATTTTCTCAAAAACCACTGGAGATAGGTATAGGGAAGTATTATATGAAAATAATCAAAAAGTATTCCATTTAAAATATCAAAGTTGTTGCTACTTTTCCATAGAAGCGGCAACGCCGCAGCGCTGAAAATATTTTATATCGATAGAGCAGAACTGATTATCCAAGAAACCAAATTTTCAAAATAATCCAACGTACCGTTTTCCAGAAACGTCTAATAGGCCATCGAGTTTGGAACACCCTGTATATACCGAACGTTATTCAATGTTGAGGACGTCGCATAGTTATTTCATGTATACATGGTGAGTAAAAAGAAACGGTACAAGTTTCTTAGAAAATGCTGTTTTTGTCATTGAATTTTTTGTCATCGAAAAAGAATCGGTTAATTTTCATGAATTTTTGATTTAATGTACGATTTGAGGAGACCGAGATATTGTCATCAATATCAGCATAGGTCTCCTGACTCGTTTTATTTCTTCGATTCCTGTTTGTCTGTTAGTCAGGGAGAAATTTGGCGATTGTTTGTCCCACATCAAATTGTCCAATGGACTCGAATTCAGCAGGTGTTCGTCATACCGGTGAATAGAATCAGCTTTCAAATTATGAAGTATCAGTCCCAACTTTGAGAGGGTTATTCCTTCTGATACATTTCAATTTTCTCTAGTTTCTTCGGAAACAGGGCTTTCAAATGAAAACCATTTCATTTATACAGTGCAGCTGTTTTTAGTCCCCCCCTGTTAACTTTTGAATGGTTCGACGTACAGACATGAAAATGAAACATTTGGAGGGTTTCACTAATACTACTTTTTGAAACAAAAAATATGGTGATTGCTCCACAGGGGGCGCGAGGGGCCACATGAACTCAAAAATTTTAAATGGCATGGGGGGTCGAGTGTCACATCGTTGAAAAGAGAATTCAATTCTCTTTTCAACCATCTAAATATTTTTGAATTTGGTTGAGGAATTTTTTCCCAATTTCGATATTTATGTCTATCGAAATTTTCTAGTTGATGTGCCCCCAGCGCCATCTGTAGTGTAATTGCAATATTTCCTCTCTCAAAAAGTAGTATCGGTAATACCCTTCGCAATGTTTTTGGTTTCATTATTCCACAACAAACCGTTCAAATTTATCAAGGTATGACTAGTTTTCAGATCCGCATTTATATTTGATATTTCGAATTTGAATTGCAAAAAAAATATTAACGAAATTCAAAAAAATTAGATGGTTGTAAAGAGAATTGAATTCTCTTTTCAACGATGTGACACTCGATTTAAAAATTTTGAATTGATGTGCCCCCCCCCCTCCCCGCGCCCCCTGTCGAGCAATCACCATATTTTTTTATTCAAAAAGTAGTATCGGTGAAACCCTCTAAACTGTTTTTCATTCATGTTTGTACGTCGAACCGTTCAAAAGTTAACAGGGAGGGGGGCTAAAAAAAGCCGCACTGTATAAGGTATTGCATGATTGGAATATGTACCGCACCCATCTACTCCGAATATTCTTCAACAAGAAGAATTGCCTGAAAATAGCCCATATTGGTCTCCTTGGAGTATATGGGGTATCAATAAAATCCGTACATTCAAAAGTATATACCCGACAAACGAGTCTGGAGACCAATGCTAATATTGATGACAATATCATGGTCTCCTCAAACCGTACATTATATCATAAATTCATGAAAATCAACCGATTCTTTTTCGAAATACAGGGTATGCATTGAAAAAAAAACAGCAATTTAGATCGATAGACCAAGAGCAACTACTTGAGAAACCAAATTTTCAGAATGATTCTATTTCCCGTTCTTCGTAAACGTCTAAGGTACCATCGACCGTGACCCACCATGTATATGGGGTATCAATAAAATCCGTACATTGAAAAGTATATACCCGACAAACGAGTCTGGAGACCAATGCTAATATTGATGACAATATCATGGTCTCCTCAAACCGTACATTATATCATAAATTCATGAAAATCAACCGATTCTTTTTCGAAATACAGGGTATTCATTGAAAAAAAAACAGCATTTTTCTAAGAAACTTGGACCGTTTCTTATTACTTACCCTGTATACGTGAAATAATTCTATGCGACGTTCTCAATATTGAAGAATATTTGGTATATATATATATATATATATATATATATATATATATATATATATATATATATATATATATATATATATATATATATATATATATGACAGGCTCTACCCTTTCCAAACTAAAAAACGGGGGGTTGACTTACCCCCATTTTCGAACCACCCTGTATAAAAAAAAATTATGTCAGTTAACTTCGACCAAGATTGAGGGAGTTCATTCAGGCTAAATTGAATCTCTAATTCTCATCAGAGAACTCACACTGGTCGGTTTAAAATTAATCGAATTGGATTTTTCTTTGTTCACCCTGTTGTAGAGCACAGAACGAAAAAGTGTAATGAAAACGAGATCAATATGACATTGTACCATCATTGAGGAATGGTTTTCCCAGAATCAATAGGCGTTTGGTCAATTCTCGAAATTGTTAAAAATTATTAGCAGAAAGCTTCACTTTTCATCTTCGACACCCTGTATCTCGAAAACTAGTAGGCCGATTTTTGTGTGCCCATGGACACTTTTGACGAGGAAGTCAGAATCTACAATACACTAAAAATTCAGGGAATTTAACGGAAAGCTATTTTCCATAAGGATAGAGCGGGGTCCTTTCATATGTTTTCTACCTACCGACCAATACAAAATACTTTTGCATTATTTCCATTATCAACTCAGGTTGCAAACAATAGTATATTGTGTATCTAGTAGTAAAAGCAATACATTCCCGGACAACAATGTAAATTGTTGGCCGAGGCGAAGCCGAGGCCAACAAGCATTGAAGTCTGGGAATGTGCTTTTACTACGAGGTACACATACTATTTTTTCTGAAATCGCAATCAGCATTATCATACATTGAGAATTCGAAATTACGTGCTTTCCTGAAACGTCAAAGTGACAACTATAAACCAAAGACCGACTTTGACGGCCTAGGCCGGCAAAGTACTTTCCTGTATCGTTTTCGATAAGGGAAAGTATTAAACGGTCCGGGAAAGTTCGTTGCCTAGCAACGGACTAAAATACTGGAATAGCGTATTTCGAGGCCTGCAGTTCCTCCGAGAAAGTGGGCATTGAACGATTTCAGAAAAAATTATTAGAGTAAAATAGACAAATAAACATATGTGGCTGAAATAATGCAAAAGGTTTTTGAGTTGCTCGGAAACGAAGTAATTTCCTAGAAAACAGGTATAAAATTTGCCACATCACAGATTTCGGCAACTTTCTGAAAAAAAAACAATTTTGCATTTTTTTCATTGTTGTTGTTAGGTGAAAAATTCGTCGTTATTCTCCAGGTCTCTGGATCTGGCTAGATAGATCAATTTATCTGGGAAAAACTCTGGGCATCAATGAATTGTTGACTGACAGCCAATTTTGGCTTTGATAAACCTGAATTAAGATATCGCAATGTCCATAAAAACTAACTCTTATCGAAACAAGAATGAAGATAAGCCCAGCTACACTTGTTCTTACTGTTATTGTCTAGTTTCATGCCAGTATTCGAAATAACGACATCAAGGTTAGTAACCAACTAAAAAGACCAAGTTTTCGTAGAGAAATCGAAAACACGAGTTTTTTGTATTGAGTGCGTGAACAATGAAATAATATTTTTGTTTCGTTCAGTGTTGCAATGTCCTCATCTGCGGGTAGTCATAATAAGTCTGCCGATAAGGGCACCAATAATTTTTATCGTACGAAAATTGTCAAGTAATTGATAACCTCTGGTGAATATTGTGGTGAAGTGATTTTGTTTCTTTTTGGACTGGCATGCTGAATGTGAGTTATTTTATATGAAACTTGATAAACGCTTTCTCGTAAAATTTTACAACTAGTTCCTCTAAAATACAGGCAAATGGTAGTTTTACGTTTAAAAAAATCCACATAGTGCTTAGGATTTATTACCATTCCCTCTGTGTTATTTTCTGGTGCGTTGAGATATTTGCAAAAAAGAGAGAGAAATCTTCTCACTTTTCTCGGTTTTTCGCTTATAATTTCAAAAGTACCTATGTAGGTATGTGATAGGGAAATCCATTTTTTCTACGACCATTAAGAAAAATTAACATTTCAATTGCGTCTTCGATAGGTATATGAAATTTTGTTATACGAGCGTAGGCATTATCAGGAGCTTCTGATATAAATTTATTAATTTGATTGTTAAATCATCCACACTATCGCTGATAATTTTTAATAACTTTCAATCAAATTTTGTAATTATCTACTGATGTGAAATGTCAAATTATTAGACAGACGTAAACAAACTTGATTCGATATCACTTATGTTCTTAAAATTCGTTAATACCTACCTATAATGACAGTCTAGTAGTTCATGAAAGTCGTAGGAAATGAAATATTTCGATACAGCTAGCCCGTGGGAAATGAAAATCGGTGTTACTACGTGGTAGGTTTCTTAATCGAAGACGCAATTGAAATGTTAATTTTTCTTAATGGTCGTAGAAAAAATGGATTTCCCTATCACATACCTACATAGGTACTTTTGAAATTATAAGTGAAAAACCGAGAAAAGTGTTCCTCTGACCATTAGTGCTGCCTCTATTGTCGCTGTTTTTGTCTTGTCAAATGCGCCTTCCACATCGAAAAATACTTCTAATATTACCTCTTTAAACCTTAATGTCATTTCGATGCTTCGCACTACAGCGTGGAGGGCCAAATTAGTCGACCTTCCCTTTCTGTATGCGTTCTGATTTCTTAGGGGCCTCTCCACCAGGAATCTGTCCACCACCTTTTCCAGCGTTTTAAGGGGGACCGGTGTTAGGCTGATGAGTCTAAAGGACTTTGCTATTGTGTAGTCTCTTTTTGCCGCCTTGGGGATAAAGACTACTCTTGCTGACTTCCAGACCTTTGGAACGTACCCTAGCGCTATACTGGACCGGAATATCCTTCCCAAGGTTGGGGTAAGAAGTTCCAGGCCCCTCTGTAGCATTGCCGGAAAAATTCCGTCGGGTCCTGCTGCCTTATATGGGTTGAACTCGTTCAATGCCCATGCTATGGCATCAGACGTAACGACCCTCTCTGCCAGTTGCCAGTCCCCATGGGGGACCTGCTGTGTTGGCAGAGCCCGTTGGTCATCCCCGACACCACCCGGGAAGTGTACTTCCAGCAGGTATCTGAGCGAATCTTCGCTCAGGATTCTCATGAGCCTAGCGGATTCCGTCAGGGAATTTATTTCCCCACAGTGAGACCTTCAGCTAGCTATTTGCTTTTTCTTAGCTCCTTCTTGAATTCCCTTCTCGCGGTTTTGTACTTTTCCACGCATCCTCGTTGCCCTCCTTAATGGCTTTGTTATGAGCCTTTCTGTTCACTTTTCACAAGCCCTTCAGCGACTGGTTCCACCAGCGAACCCGTCGCTTTGGGGCCATTCTCAAAGGACATGCCTCTTCAAATGCCTTGGTCATTGTTTTTCCTAGTTCTTCTACTTCCTGATCTAGTTGTTTCTCCGAGAAAATCTCTGCCTGATCCCTTGACAGCCCTGAGAGACCTTCTAGAAAGGTGTCCCAGTTGGTTGCTCTAGGGTTTCGGTGTTGAGGAACAGCCTCTGCTTCAGCGTAGACATCAAACCTTATCATTCGGTGATCTGACATCGATATGTCTGCCGATACTCTCCAGTTTGTTATATCACCTAATATGACTCTCGTTGCCAACGTAACGTCAATCACTTCCTATCGGATGCGGTTGACGAACGTTGGTTCCGTCCCCCTGTTTAGTATCTCCAAACTGGTTGTTGCTAGATATTCAAGTAGTGCTTCACCACGCGCATTGACATCCGTGCTGCCCCACATCGTGTTATGCGAGTTGGCGTCGCACCCCAATATCATGCGTAAACCATTTTCCTTGCTATACCTTACTATCTTCAATAATTCCTCAGTAGGAGGCAAGTGCGCATCATCGCATGGTAGATACACGCTTCCTACTATTACCCTATGTTTGATTCCTCTTACCTGGATTTCTAAGACGGCAACTGTAGCGTCCCTGGTCCCCAGCTGCGGTACATGGACCACTTCGAGGTCTCTGGACGACAGGATCGCCGTTCTTGGTGCTTCCTCTCCGTCTGCCTTGACTACGAGTAGCTGGTAGCCGCTGCCTCCTAAACGCCTCACCTTCTTCCTGTAAACGTATGGTTCCTGTATTAAAACTATCTCAGACTCACCAGTTAGGATGCTTTCCAGTTCCCCGGTTGCATCCATACTGTGCTGCAGGTTGATTTGTCCTACCTTCAACATCGCCATTGCGTCCTCTCATTTGGATTGGGGTGGTCCCTTCCCTGTCTTATCCGAGGGACCGCCGCTCTGCCTGGAGAAGCCTGGCTTATACCCTGGCGATACTCTGCGTGCCGTCAGGGTAACTAGCTCGTAGTAGAGCATCATGCCTTGCTCCTCTAGAGCCTGGGCAGTCTCTTGGCTAACCATGAAGGTTAGGAACCACCCTCCTGCCTCTCCAGCCGTTTCCAGGTGCCTCCACCTCTTCACGTTCAGGGAACGGTTCTGGAGGCTCAGCACCCGTGTCAACCTCGGGAGGTCCACTTCTTGGCCCCTTAACCAGAAGCCGATCCTTACCGGCCACGGAGCGTCCTGAGGGCACCGCCCTGAATGTGACGCCCGCTATGACCGGTGCAGTCCAGCCACTAAGGAGCCACTCCAGCGACGTTGGGTTTTGGACGGTTATTAAAACCACCACCCCCACCCCTTGCGCGCGTGCGGATTTGCGAAATGTCGGCCGAGCGCATGCACATTTCTTCTTTAATGTACATTTTCTTGATCTTCATGTAGGAAGACTAAGTCTTGCAATTTCATATAAAAATTGCAAATGCTTTGATCTTGGCAGAAAAGCGCGCGAGTAGCGTGCGCTCGTCCGACATTTCGCAAATTCGCGCGCTCGTCCGACATTTCGCAAATTCGCTCGCTCGGATCGTTACGGTTTTTTTAACTTTTACCCCAACATTCTTCCTTTTAAGAAATGCGACAACTTTTTGGAAAGTGGCTATGTTTACATTTTTCTTCACTAAAATAGTACTTTTCAACATAGAGGGTTGCTCCAGAGGGTAGAGGACAGTTTCAGATTTTTGCGCCAAGTTAGCCAAAATTACATCCTCTAATTGTTTTGCATTTCTTCCTATCCATCTATTTCGTGAACAAATCATAAACGTATTCGTACCTGGACTATGATTTTTCAGGCAATAATTGTGCTGCTGAATTGGAAATTTTCAAACTCACTATCGCTGCTGGTTTCCATAGCTTATTCATAGAAATATATATTATATACTTTTTACTCTAAAATGCTAATCCCGCCAATTTTCACGGCGAAAAGCATGCCGCGTATGCGACCCGTTTACGATGTGCGCATGCGCGTCATCAGTGTAGTTTGGGTAGATCGTTGCCAAGTTTGAAAATAATTTGTTGTTCCAATTCTGGGTTTTTTGTTATGAGGCAATAAAACACATGTCATTTGAAACAGAGAAATTTGACAGAGCATTTAGGACTTTTTAAAACCGTAAAGAACCTTTTAGAGATAGATTACTCCAAATTTTAGACGCGAAAGCAATTTATTTAAAAGATTAATGTACCCTATGCTACTGTAATTATAATGACCGTGCAACAGTGCTTTTTCATCAACAGGAAGACTTGTCACTAAGATCTGTCACTCTTGTCAGAGACAGAGACGGTTTTTAGAATTTCAGATTTTCTCTTGTCGTTTCTTCCTAAAAATAAACATTGAACTGTTTAGTGTTGGGTAAAGGAAAAATACCTGAAATAAATCATTTTTGGTAGATAATGAAATTTTTCATGTACATGCTTTTCTCAAAATAGCTTAAATATTATTTAGCTTGACAAAAAAGAAATGATTTTTGGTTATTGTTCTTAAGAAAAGACCCCAGCAGAGTGAGAAGATTGTAATTTGTGGCAGACATTTTCCTCATGAAGATTCATATGAAAACTACAATAGAATAATTTGAAACCTAGTGCAGTACCAAAATACTGTGTCTACGTAAGCATACATGGCGAGTGATACAACTTTCTACCACACCGCTTATATTATGAGTTCTAGATTCCTACAAATAGTTATTTGTTTAACTAGGCAGCAAAGTAGTAGATTGACTGCCGAGGCTGAATTCATAGCCGAGCGTAGCGAGGCTAGGATTTCAGCTAAGGCAGTCAATCTACTTTGCTGCCGAGTTGAACATATAATTTTTTCTCCGATTGTAATATAATTAATGTAGAGAGAACGATATCTGAGGAAAGAAAAGGTGGCCTATTCGTTCAAAATTGTAGTAGTTTTACCATCAATGTTAATAACAACTAAACATATGTTTTTTAAATTCGTGTTAAAAGTGTTATGTAATAATTGCTAATAAATGTTTACGTCAAATGTTTTATTCCCATTGAGTATAATCACTTTGCTGCCTAGGCAGCAAAGTAACCACTTTGCACTTTGCTGCATAGGCAGGAAAAGTAATACTTTGCTGATTGATATGTGTCAGTAAAATTAATATTTGCTGCCAATCGGAGAAAAAAGTAATTAACATACACAGAATCGCCTCAGAAAATTAATGTCAATATGGAAGTTTTTCTTCGATGGTAAGGAAAATGCTTCTGGCCTCACTTTTTCATGCACCCCCCATTGTGGAAATTGCACTAAGGTAATACAACCAGAAATACTCGTAGAAATAGCAAGTTATTCTCTTCAAATGATTTAAATTAAAAGCAGTTGCGTATTTTGACATGAATCGGTCTAGAAAAAAAACTTCGAGCTTCCAAGCATCCAATTTTATAAATCCAATTTGCTGAAATAAATTTTCATAGTTTTTTGTACTTTCAATTTATTTTCACAAGAACCATAATATTTTACTAAAACCGGGACTGTTACAAAAATCACTAATGACGCGCATGCGCATTGCGGACTAGCCTGAACTTTTTACAACACTTTTGACATGGGAATTAGCATTCTAGAGTAAGTAAATAATATATATTTCTATGAGTTTATTGCGATAATTTTTACCAAAAACCATGCAAACTTTCAAAAATCAAAATGTCAACTAATTTCATGTCAAATAGCAGAGTTGTCAGTCGTTATTTCGCTGCTATGGTAATGATTTTATCAAAACCATACCTACCAAGATTTTCATTCAAGACAACAGAAATTACCCAAACACCAAAACTACGTCACAATCACACTCGACGCGCGTTTCGCCAACAAAGTTAGCATCTTCAGGAGCTGAAGGATTAGTAAGCTCGGTAAGCTTTTAGCTCCAGAAGATGTTAACTTTGTTAGCGAAACGCGCGTCGAGTGTGCTTGTGACGTAGTTTCTTTTCCTTGAATTGTATTCACATCAAAGGTTCCAAAATATTCATTTATTTGACAAGATTTTCATATTTACAATGACAACAAATATGTGATTCTTCCAGGACTAGCCCGGGAAGTACGTACTTCCTGGACTAGTCCGGAAAAATGATACTTTCTCAAAAATGAAGCGTTTTTTCCAAAAAAGCAGCTTTATTAAGAATACTTGATGATTTAGGTATAGGGATATATGTTATCATAAAGTTTTTTTCTTCTTCTTTCAATTTATCGAGTTATATACAGTGGGTTTCATTTGAAAAAACGAACTTTTTACCACTTTTATATGCATAACGGGAATAATGGTAATTTTAGTATAGTGGTGGTGCTAGGGGTGCGGGGTGGTGCTGTAGGTTTTCCGGGTTTTCCTAATGCTGAGAAGTGAATCCGCCACCAAAAGTCAGTAAGTCGCACCGGAGCGCACAAGTCTCTAGAATACTTTTGAGGATTGCTCGTAAGGGTGCATCCGGTTAACAGAAACAACAAATCATGAACAATTTTTTTTAACAAATGTTTTCTTACTGTTCCTATAATTTCTGATAAAATACGTCATTTTTCGTTAAAGATCATTATTAAAGATTTAATGTTGAAACATTTGAAGGTATGCGTTTTTAAAGATACAAGATACTAATGCAAACAAAATTTCACACATAAATCGTAATAACTCGAAAACAGTTGAAAATTTCTGAAGGTACTTTATTTTATGCTTAGAATTGTTGAATTTAATTTGCTCTTTATTTAGCCGCGCACTGTACGGTGTGCTGAGCTTTGATAACTTCAGTATGATAATTTAGTTGGATGTAAAATTTAGGCGATAAAAACTAGAAGAGGCGAGATATGGCGGGTCAATAGGTGAAAAGTACAGGAAGCAGATCAATTTTGTGATCAATTTGAATTGCATCACCAGACCACCCACGAACACACCTAAATCTATACTGCTCTCATATGAGCATAAACGCGGTATGCTCATGAGGCAACAAATTGAGATGTTAACTTTTAAAGTCTTTGGTTCGACCCCTACATATTTTACGACATTTAAATAATTTTCTGTGTATTCTTGTATTATGTATTCCTAGAATTTTACAGTTTTTTGTTTAATAAAATTCAATAATTTTTCGCATTTATTCTTGAATGTTATCATCAGTTTACCAAGAAAGAAAACGGTACTGTTGGTAAATTCAACAAATGTTCTGCTTTTTCTTAGAGTTTTCTAAAGGTTATACCATGAAATTCAATGCGATATGTGCTAAAACCTACGAAAGAGTTGAAAACGTGTTTTTGCCCTTCTTTTAATGGAAACGGGAACGCCAAAAGTTTGTTGCATAAAAAACAACACGTTTTGATGATGAAAAGTTTCAGGTTTGTTGTTGAATTGTTGAAAAACATTGAGTTGATTTTTTATTTCTGTATTGTAGGTTTGATGTGGACCTGACATAAGAGTTGAACACGTGTTTTTTTAATGGAAACGCATCAATTAATAAAAGAAAAATCTCTCAGATTGGCAAGATGAAATAATGTAATGATCAATAATAAACGTGTTGCTAAGCATGAAACTAGTATTTTTTACGATTTTCTCTAAATGATGTATGCTCTTGTCCAATAAAAATACTTTACAAGTGCGGAAAGTTATACTTTCCCGCAAGCTACTGCCGATGTGGCGTGCGGAAATAGTATATTCTGTAACAAGGTTAGAATGAAAATTCGATGCGATATGAAAGTTCCGAGCGCTAGCCGAAGGCGAGCGTGAGGAACCACGAGCATCACGGATTTTCATTCTAACCGAGTAGCAGACTATACTTTCTCCACGATCAAAGATAGGAAACGTGACAGCAATAATTTTGACACTTACTCAAATTTTGCCACTACGATGACAATCAACTGCGTCAAGGCTAATGTTATTATTGCTAACCAGTGTGAGAATATTATTCTATCACAAGAGAGAGAATGTAAATACATTTATGCACTAGCGGGCGGTAAAGTACACTTTACCGCCCGGTTCGCCGGGCGTAAAGTGGCACTTTACCGCCCGTGGCGCATTATGGCCCGGCGGGCCGTAAAGTAGACAAAATTCTTAAATTGTCTATACTCACACATCATTTCATGCAATTCCTAAAACGAATTAGAATCATTTCAGTTCAATAGAGCAATACTCTTTCTAACATTTGTTCATAATCGTTGGCAATTTTTTCGGTGATGATCTATTTATTTGAAATAGATTCTCCAATATAGCACTCAGCTACTATAGTTTCACATTCCTCATATTATGTTACCCTTAATTATTGTATGCATAACGTATGAAACGTGTAGACCATTGCAATTCAAGTCAGTATTTGTGATTCGCGCTATAAAACCGCTAGTGCATAAAATGTTGTATGTATCACGTGCGTAAAATGCGTTTAAGGCCTTCGGCGTGTGATGGCCCTCGGCTAACGCCATCGGGCCATCATCCACGCCGCAGGCCATAAACGCCTACTTTATGCCCTTGATACATAAATAACTATTAAATTGGATGGGGCAGAGGTGTTGCAGAATATTTCTTCAATCTCAAGAGAGAGAATTTCAGCATTCTGTAATCAAATTTGACTTCAGAATTGGCAAATTCTGTGATGATCGTGGAGAAAGATGCGTTCTAATAATATTAAGTAATAACTATACAGGGTGGCCCATCGTACAGGTCGATTTTAGTTTCGAGGGGGACAGTTTGTTCTCCAACATGCACCACCGTCACGGCAACACTCGAGGTGTGGGGTGAACAACCCCTAAAATTTGAATATGGAATAATGGTGGAGTGGCACATCTTTTGAAAGTCCGTTAAGTTCTCTATCCAACGGCGTCCCGATTTTGAAGTTGGGATGAACCGTTTGGGAAAAAATAAATTCAGGAATAAACCTGTACGAAAGTTAAGAGCTTACTTGTATGTCTCTGGAAAACTCATTTGCCAGTTTTTGCAATCTATCATTTATTTGCTACGATACTGTGAATGTTTTTGCTCAGTTTTTTTCGCGGTACCCATGAAATTTTTTTAATAAAATAGAACAAACATATAGAGCATGCAGTTTCTGTTTTTCACGTGTGTACTACAAGTGAGTTTCATTCGTGTGTGGTATCGTACGTCGAAATTAAAACGAAACAATGGTGTATACAGTGGCAGAGAGGGTTGCGTTGATTGAAGTGTATTATGAAAACAATAGATGTGCGAAAAGGGCTGCGGAACGGTTCAACCAACAATTTGGCAGGACTGTGTCGCGGCAGTATGTGTCTGAATTAGTATCAAAATTCCGAGAAACGGGATCGGTAGCAAATAAAAAACGGCAAATCGAACCGCCAGTAAGAAATGAGGCGACAACAGTGGCAATTTTGAGCCATGTTGAGGTTGACCATACGTTGAGTACAAGACAGCTAGCATTATGCTATGCCTGTTCGGCGATATTTAGATCACCACTTCCCTGGTCATTGGATTGGTAGGCGAGGTTCTATTGAATGGCCTCCACGATCACCAGACCTGTCTCCCTTAGATTTCTTTCTGTGGGGTCATTTGAAAAGCAGAATTTATGCTACACCACCAGTTTCACTAGCAGATTTACGGCAACGAATCACATTAGAATGTCGCCAAATCACCCCAGACATGCTCCAAAATGTACGAGAACGTTTTCAACAAAATCTGTATCATTGCATGGAAGTTGGAGGTGCGCATTTCGAGCATTTGTTACGATGAGACTAATGTAAGTGAATTTTACTCTTAACTTAATTATGGCTCATTTCCGTTAGAAAAACTGCCGAATTATATATTTTTTCATTTTATGTGGCCCTTCTATGCTTTCGTAAAAACCTGATGACAATAATAATAAATTTCTTCAAAGGAATGATTTAATATTTATATGAAAGCTTTCTAGAAAAAACCGACTAGCATCAAAAAAGTCTGTATAAGGATATAAATTTATATGAAAATAAATCGATGATAATTAATATGAAAGTAAATTAAACTTAAGTTTCAATCTTCACACTCTGGAAGATTTACCCAAAAAAATTCCTGTTCTCTGAAATACTATAGTCGAAGGCTTCAAGCTTCTTTTTTTACATCAAGAAACTACGCGGATTGGAACAAGAGCCAGCAACGCTCCGTTTTTTTCATGGCTTTCTTGCATCGAAAATCTGAGTTTTAAAAATCTTCACCGTCAGTTAATGAGGTTCTGTACTGAATAATTTTCCCGACTGGCTTTTGTTTGCACAATATTTGACAAGCGCGAGTAATTCAAATCCAGTCAAAAGATAATAAGATTTGCATCTCCTTGACTTTAAAGAATTCGTTTAAAACGTGGAAATACAATTGCAACTTTTCGAAATTCCGATTATTGTATTCTTACGAGAATTTAATGAAAAATTCTTAGTCTACTATAGAACCAAACAAAATTTCAATGTCAAAATATTTTATTACTTAACATATTCTCCTCTTAATTGAATACATTTATTACAGCGAACCTGCAACGTCTCTAGACCTTTCAAAAAAAATGTTTCTTCTTGCTCTGCAAACCAGACCTCCACAGCCTTCATTACCTCCTCGTTGGAAGAAAATTTACGACCTTTTAAACTTTTTTTCAGTTGAGTAAAGAGATGATAGTCGGACGGAGCCATATCTGGTGAATAAGGGGGGTGTTCTAGTAATGCAAACCCTAGATCACTAATTTTTTGCATGGCAACATGAGATGTGTGTGCAGGGGCGTTTTCCTGCAAAAACAAAACAACTTTGGATAGCTTTCCGCGTCTTTTCTCTTTGATTTTTTCCCGTAGAGTGATCAGTAATGTCGAATAGTAATCTCCAGTTATTGTTCTACCCTTATCCAAAAAATCAATCATGATTACTCCATGGCAATCCCAAAAAACTAAAGCAAGAACTTCTTCAGCAAATTTTTGAACACGAAACTTCTTATATCTTGGAGAACCGGAGTGTCGCCATTCCATCGATTGTTGCTTTGTTTCTGGATCGTAGAAATGTACCCAAGTCTCATCCATAGTAACAATTCGGTTTAAGAAGTCTACATCGTTTTCAAATCGAGCACAGATCGAACGCGATGCTATTACACTTGCACGCTTTTGGTCAACATTCAAACATTTGGGGATCCATTTTGCAGCAATTTTTCTCATGTCCAAATTGACGTGAACTATATGATGAACGACTTCGTATGAAATATTCAGTGCTTCAGATATCCGTTTTAGCCCAATTCGACGGTCTGTTAAAATCGTGTCACGAACTGCATCGATATTTTCGGGGGCTGACACAGAAACTGGTCTTCCCGATCGGTCATCATCTTCAATGGAAAATTTACCTCTTTTGAAGCTTGCAGTCCAATTTTTCACGGTCGCATACGAAGGACATTGATCACCAAAGGTATTAAGCATATCTTCGTAAATCTGCTTACCTCTTAACCCTTTTAAATACACGTACTTGATGATGGCTCAATACTCCAATTTTTCTATTTTCACAATTTCGGTGGTGATATTTTTTTTTTAAATTTATTGCGTAACTTTGGTTTACTTTTTTGACGTCAAACTTTACACTGACACTTCCAGTAAGTTATTGTTCGTTGCTATGGTAACTCAATATTTTGTTTGTGCAGGGAATTGGTCTAGGCTAACTAGATATCAATACATCCTCGTATTTTTGATTTCCTTTATAGCAGAATCTGAACGAGCAGAAAATACTGCATTTTTTTCCATCTTTGTGTCATTTGTGGTTTCTGAAATCCCCATGTTCACTTTACTTAGGACACCCGGTATAAGATATAGATTTTACCTGAAATAGTAATTTCTAAACTTTGTTTTTTCATTAATTAAAAGCTTTTATTTTACATGCACTGTGTGTGTGTTTGTGTGTTAGATGAGTGCAAATCTTGCAAGCTGAATTAGAACTACTTCTTCTTATCCTATGGAATACATTAATTTCGAAGAATTGTCCCCCCTTGCCCCCCGAAAGCTAGATAGAGACCGCGTAGGGTTTCGGAAGATTTCTTGACGGATTTGGACTTCAAAACTTACAGCGGAAAAAAAATAAGGTACCCCCCTCCCGTCCATTTCTCGAAAAAAATTGAAAACTCGAGAAATTGGAGTCGGAAAAATCCTCAAAAACAGTGAAAAATATCTGACCGTCGAATATTAAAGTTTTAAAAAAGAAATTGTCCCCCCTGCCTCCCGAAAGCTAGATTGAAAACGCGTAGGGTTTCGGAAGTTTTCTTAATGGATTTGGACGTCAAAAATTACAGCGAAAAAGATAGGTAGGGGGGATTCGTCCCTCCCCTTTTCTCGAAAATGATTGAAAAACTCGCGAAATTAAAACCGGAAGAATCCGTAAAAATATCTGACCGTAAAATATTACGGTTTGAAAAAAGAAATTGTCCCCCTCTGCCCCCTGAAAGGCAGATAGAGAAAGCGTAGGGTTTCGGAAGTTTTCTTGGCGGATTTGGACGTCAAAAATTACAGCAAAAAAAATAGGTAGGGGAGGCTTGCCCCTCCCCCTTTTTCTCGAAAAAAGTTGGAAAACGCGAAATTAAAATCGGCAAAATACGTAAAAATAGAGAGAAATATCTGACCGTCGAATATTATGGTTTGAAAAAATTTCACCCCCTTGTCCCCCCTCAAAAGCTAGATAGAGAACGCAAAGAAATTCGGAAAATGTTTCAACAGTTTCGGGTATGGAAAATAATGATTAAAAAAATTAGGAAAACTCGCGAAATAGAAATCGAGAAAAATTCTTAAAAATCATGACAATTATCTTTCTATTGAATAATATGGTTTTGAAAAAATGGACCCCTCTTCCTCCTCGGAAGATAGATAGAGAACGCGTAGAAATTCGGAAAAATTTCCTACGGTTCATTAACAGGCAAGCGACAGTGCAGACGCTTTATTTGAAGTGAATAGACTGAGAAACACATTAAAACAAAACTAAAAAAGAAATGACTAAATAAACTTTTTAAAAAAAATTTTAGAGAAAAGTTTTTATTTAAATGCACTAAAAAGAAGAAAATAAATTTTACATTGTTACATTATAGAATTTTAAATGGTATCGCGATAATCAATCTTCAAGTGATTTTAAATTTAATTTAAAATAAGAAATACATAAATACTTTCGAAGAATTGAAATCGGAATACCACTAGAACATCCAGGTCCGCTGTAAGATGGTGCAAAAAAGAATCAAATTGCAATGGCGCCAAAAGTATGGTCTAACAGCGATTGTTTGTGCACACATAAGGTAAATATGATTCAATACTTTCATGAGAAGGGCCAACCCTACAATTCAAAAAATTGCGGAACTATGAATTTTTTATAAAATCGCAAAATTTTCTGGTATTTCCAGTTTTTCTGCGGTACTGATAATCCGATCGGGTAGTAACAAATTTAATTTTTGTTGGAGTAAGCAGATTGCTTTATTAGTTTTCATTTTATAAGCAAAACACTAAAAAACACGTTTTTTGTATTTAAATGTTTATAACAAATGAATAAAAGTTAGAAGAAGAAAACTGTAGTTCACAATGAGCTTATGACTTGAGGTATAAGATGTCCGGAGGACTGCTCATTGCTAATATCCTATACAATAGGAAAATATGTTAGTTGCTATAGTTTAAAATATAACAGAATATGGACTGTCTATCATATGATGACACAGTCGGTTTCCTACTATAATATTTTTATGACGGAAAAATCCTTTATTGATAGCAAGTGCTGTAGTGAAACGTTCCTATCACAGAACTTAATGGTAATGGTGATGGGCGAGGAAAGCAAACGTCAGCGATTAGGCCCCAGTGGGCCCTTTTCGCAATCCCCGGCATATTCACTCATCCTATGGCGGATACCTACTCGAACCTCTTCGACCTTCTCATGAATGTCGAAATGTCCTTCCACTGTAATGTGTGCAATTCCTCCTTCTCAATAGTGGCAGCTCCGAAGACGTTTTGTCTGAGCCTGCCATAAATACCACATTCGCACAGGACGTGCCCCCTCACCACATTCCGCGCATGATGGTTCTGCCTCAACTCTGATGAGAGCCAGGTGCCTCCTGAGGCCGCAGTGGCCGGTTAGAACTCCCACCAACAGTCGGAGTTCTTTGCGGCTTAGCTTCAGTATCTTGGCCGTCCTTGCCCTGTCGGGCACCGATATCATGTATCATCTGCTTTGACTGCCTGCAGCCGTCTATCCCTCTCCACTCTTTTCCTAATATACCAACGGCCCACTCTTTCAGTACCGTTGTTACTTGTCTCCTTGTTATGCCGAGTGTGGGTTCGGGCCAAAGAGACTAAACCTCAGAGCAATAAAATATATAGACGCGCCATTTCTATTTGCACAACACACGTTGTTATGGAAGCTGCATATCACTATCCTTTAATATAGTTTGTGGGTGAGGGGTAACCTCCGTGTTCGGAGGGGGAGATTTGTTATTATTATGATACTTGGATGTGAGCTCAGAACCAGTGGCGGCGTGCTCATAATTTTTTTTCATATTATATTTTTATCTATAGACGACCACATAAGCCTGGTTGGAAATCACGTGTGGTGTCAAGATGTCAATCAAAAATACTTCATTGTGCAAAGAATTAGATTCTTGCTGACAAAACATAGAATAAGGTTATAAATACTGAAAGAATAAATGAAAGTGCTGAAGTAAAAAAGTAAAAATATTCAAATTGTTGAATCACATCAGTAAACAATACTCTACTCTATATATATGTCATACATGCATTATAATACACATGAGAATTCACGCATAAACTATAATCCACACAAGAGATTACATTCAAATTCATGTTGAAAGTGTATCATTGAAATGGGTACTCATCCAAAGTGTTTTTTTCTGAAATTAGATTATTGGAATCCTGATGCAGATAATCAGAAAGTTCTTTAGAGTTGTCAAAAAGTAATGTCTTAACTTGTGTAGAGTTAGGCTCAGGGAGCGATCGATATTAGAAGTCTGTCTGGTAGGAAAACGAGAATTTCTCATGCAGTTATTATTTTACTTCTGTTTCTCAAACATGAAACAGTCTTTAGTATAAATATTGGGGTGAAAGTTATTATAGTTTATGAGTTAAATAGGGGCCGACATGTATCTCTGAAGATGTCTCTGCAGACATATCAAGCAACAGCTCTATTTTGATGTAGTCTTGATTGGCTCACAGGGTGGAGCGATGACTTTCTTATTGTAAATTGTATGTCCAGCTTGAAACAAATTGAAATTTTGGATTTCATTCTTCTATTCTTTTGCTGGAGTAGTCTAATTTTTTGTATCTGACGGATTATAGTTCTTGTTGCTACTTTTAAACACTTTCTTCTGGTATCATCTGTGTCCATATCATCGGTTTCACAATCACGAATTCCTCTAAAATAGCAATCATTTCAAACACACACACACACTCACATAACTGCCAAGTTATTATATTGTTATAGTTGCAGAACAGTGAAGTAAATTCCATGTCCAACAAATTAAAAGTAAAAAATTATCACTAAACTACCTATCGTCGTTGATACTGCATTACGAGCTATGTCCAGAAACATTCATTTTACAGAAGACTGTAAAATGATAATGAGTACTACATAAGAATATGTACCGGTCATTATCTTGTAATTTAAAGTATAAATTACAAAATAATCGCGCGTAGAAATTTTTATGTAGTACTTATTATCATTTTACAGTCTCCTTTGAAATAAATGACGTGACATAGTTCGTATTGCAGTATCAACCACGCTATGTTTTAAGTACCCGAAAGACATTCCAACAGGACAGAAGAGTTGAGTTTGCTCACTTACTTTTTAGTGTACCTACACTGCAACAAGTTTTTTCCTAATTATTGATAGGTATTCGTTTTTAAGGTTGACTTACATAGTAACAAAATTTTTTACAGCTACTTCAAAATCGGAATTATGCCATGATTACCATGCTGCGACGCCCATGGTATGATTTGACAAGACGACAAATAAGTCGTAAACGGACGTAAACAAACATGATCGCCAAGTTAAGAGTAAAAATAATATGGAATTCCAACCTGATCACCGACTGCAAACGGATTCATCCGACAATGCCCATTTTTACCATGATTCGGGCTGAGATGTTTGTAAACAACGTCGGGTATGTTGCTTTCAAGAAAGAGACAGAAAAGCCCTCTCCATATCTTTTATTGCTTGGAGGACTAAACTAACAAGGAGAGTTTGATAAGCTCTAGCCAATCAGAATCAACGCGTCATAGTGACGGACTTGGATATGAGTACAGAGACGAACTCGAACCAAGCAATAAAACTGTCAGCAGTAACTCTCATATACCAAGAGCTAGTCCGTCACTATCTATAGAGAACGGCGGCCATGACACGTCCAACTACGTCACATTTCGTCATAAATGTTTTTTCATCTCTTTCTATCAGCGTCCCCATTTTCTTATGGGGATTAGACTCTCCTGTTAAATAATGTTTAGTCTCCTTGGGTTCGGGCCCGAAGTATGGTTGCACGGCTCCTCTTTTGGTTTTTACCTTATACTAAATATTTTTGAGTATTTTTGTATATTGGTGCCTGGTCAATTTTAGTTAGGTTTTTTTTGGTTTAATCTTGTTCCCTTCGTTATTGTGGAACACCAATATAATATATACACTCCTGGTATCCTAGCAGAATTGAAAGAAGTACTGTTTTTTAATTTAAATTCAGCTAAGCCATAAAATTCCGGAAAAACAGACAAACAGACATATGACCGAAAGTTGAATAAAAGCTTATAACACTTCCAGCAAGTAACGGTCAAGTCAATTCCAAAAATGAATAAAATCTTGTAAAAAATAGGTTTTTGTCATTTCCAGATGTTCGAAGAAATATTCCAATCCTTCAATACCCTACACTACATCCTCGTCATCATCTTCTTCATCCTCGTGGGCTACCGCCCGCCTTGGTGGGGCAGAAAAAAAGACGACTGGCAGCACAGAGAAATCCAGGACATCCCCGGCCCGTTTTCTCTTCCAATCCTAGGAACCAGTTGGTTGTTTATCTTCGGCAGACACTCCGTAGACAGGCTCCACGAATTCTACGAGGACGTCTACGCCAAATACGGACCTATAGCGAAGGAGGAAGTGTATTTCAACATCCCGATGATCAGCGTTTTTGAAAAGGGCGACATCGAGAAAGTGTTCAAGAGCAGCGGGAAGTTTCCCATCAGGCCGCCCACGGAAGCTGTCGCTTTTTACCGAAGGAGTAGGCCTGATAGATATGCTAGTACGGGATTGGTAAACGAGCAAGGTAATCACACTGAGCAATAATAATCTTTATTCACAAAAAAGGGAACTACATCAGTCCCTTAGGGTGGTTGAAGAGTACACGCATGCCATCGGAATGGAATTCAGGACCGACAAATGTGCCACGGTGTATATCAAAAGAGGACGATGCGAGGAATAAGGAGAGGATGTTCAGCTCGTGGACGGACGCATCCTACATCATCTGGATGCCGGAGAGACTTATACTTACCTAGGGATAGAGCAACGCCGCTCCAAAGAGGTAATCACAGTAAAAAACTCTCTCCGCGGCAAGTATCAGCATAAACTCCGACAGATCTGGTCATCAGAACTGTCGGGGAAGAACAAAGTTGCTGCAACTAAATATGCTTGCGGTTCCGATCCTTCTCTACTCCTTTGGAGTGATGAAGTGGACTCAGGAAGAGCTGCGACAACTCGATGTTAAAACTCGCAAAGTGGTGCATCTCAATTGGAGCTTGCATCCTAAATCGTCCGTTTCACGGTTATACTTTCCCAGACAATGGAGAAGCCGTGAACTTTTGAGTTTGGAGTATCTGCATAACAGAATGGTGTTGGATGGAGCTATAACATCATCAAGAGTTCAGATCCTCTTCTCTGCATGGTCCGCGACCATGAAAAGGCAGGGATTGGAGTATTTCTTTTCAAGGCAACAATCCGCGCAGCCGATGAACTTGGTCTCGTTTCGACACTGAACGGGCTAACCCAAACTCTGTCGCCGAGTTAGAACCCATTCAGCAAAAAGCTCACGTCAAAGCTGCGGAGACTGAGGTCCTCCTACAGCTACACACGGATAAGCCAATGCACAGGGTCTTCTTCAACAACATCGAGGACCTTGGCTTATCCAAAAATTTGACCTTTGCCTACCTCAGGTCTAGTGAGCTGAAGTCGGAGACCGAGGAATTCATAATGGACTGCCAGGATGGTGTCTTCAATACCCTAGTATACATCCGATGCACAATATTTATTTTGTAAGTATTTTTTAATATCCCTATTATAAACAAATTTTTTTCTTGGGATAACAATAAGGTAGGTACTACTATAATGCATTTGCTGTCAGCATGCTCAGCTTATGCGGTCTCAGCTTATATCCACAGGCATAACGCGGCGCTACGAGTGTTGTACTACCATCTACGATACTCGTACGGGATAGACGAGACACCGAATCCATTGGAACTACTCATTCCCCACCCTCAGGCTAATAAAAGCCAATAAGCCTGATGTTGTCCTCCTCGACCACCAAAATAAAACGATTTTCGTCGTGGAGTTTTCCGCTCCAGGCGAAATGAATATCGTTCGAAAAGAGGTGGAAAAACGGATTAAATATCGAGATCTTCTCTTTGAACTCCGCAGGTTATATCCGGACCATTCTGTAAAAAGGTGGTTCTGATTATATGAGTCCTTGGGGGAATGATGGACATACTGCTCTCTAATTTAAAGATAATACCGGCTTGCCGTAATATGGCAGAAATCTTAGCTGCACGAATGCAGAAGGCCGTCATCCTTGGTTCGTTCCGTCTACTCAGAGCACATGATTCTCGGACCCAATAGTCACTTATCCTACGGACGTAGGGAGTGGTTATTGGGGTAAACGACACCAGCGCGCCCTCCGAATGAATCGGATCATCGGAGACAGGGCCCGACTGGAGAATTTTAATTCAAAGCAAAAATAATAAATTTATTTCCACAATTAAAATGCATACAATACATTAACATAGAAACATTAAAACACAAAACACTAACATAAAAAAAAGTCACACAATACGTTAACATAGAAAAAGTCAAGGCTAAAAAGTTCAACTGAAAAACTCCTCGAGAGTATAATATGTTTTTTCAAGCAAATACTGTTTCAGTTTAGCTTTGAAATTCCCAACATTAGGAGCATGTTGCAATTCAAAGCATAATTCAATAAAGATCTTGCCCATATAATACAGATTTTTTTGATAAAATGAAGTTCGATGTTAGGCTGGAATTAGTAAGTGTTTAGATTGAATCAAATAGATATGAGCTGTTTTGTTATTTAAGAAGTATTGCTTGTTTTTATAGACGTATATAGAAATTTCATAAATATATAGGCTTACTAATGTTAATATTTTCAAGTCTTTGAACGCTAGTCTACAGGAATCAGACCATTCCATATTTTTTATAATTCTAATCGCATATTTCTGTAGAGTGAAAATTCGTTTTGCATGAGGACTTGTTCCCCAGCATAGTATACCATATCGAATGTGACAGTTGAAACTTGCATAATACAAGGTTAGAAGTATATTTTTACTGCAATGGTTAGAAATAAATTTCAGGGCATAACAAATCTTAAAAAGCTTATTACAGAGTTCATTTATATTGTACACTTTACATTGTATTGTATTCAGAATGTCATGTGGAGATAAAAGAGGTGAAGATATACTGGTTCGTATAGACTTCACCAATGTATTTATTACTTCGAAGCCAAGGACTCAGTTTAAGGTTATATACTGTGCCCAGGATACGACATGAGCTGTGTTGCCAAAATGTCTATTTTATCATTGTTTGCCGTCACAAACTCTGCCATAAAAGAACTTATTTAAAGATGTTCCGGAAAGGTTCAAAAGTTGTATTTATAGCAATGTCTATGATCTCATTGTGATTTTCATCTCTTTGAATTTGGTTTTTTAAGTATATTTTTCTGAATCTTTACTAGTACCTAAAATTTTTTGATAGTTCAATTTCTTTTTTGCAATGACTAATATTTCAAATCTTTCTTTGAAATCTGCGTTGAATACAATAAAAACATAACGTAAATTACTCACTTGGAAATGTTCTTCACAATAACATATATTTCCGCTTTTTACACAGGGTTTATTGAGTTTATTCACTGCTTCGAAACACATTTTACGACGCTCTTCATGTTTAGGTGCATAAAAGAATTGTTTATTAGAATTTTCACTGGAGTTCGACATGTTCACTTCATTGCAGGGATACAGATACAGGAATTAAAAGAATTTTAGAATACAAACAACAGAAACTTTGAAAACTTTGAAAACCGCATTAACCTCAAATAAGGAATCACGTAGGGCCTGTTCGTGTGCAGCATAAATATTTGATGGAACTGCTTGACTTGTGTCCAATTTTAATGTAAGCTAATGAGGTAAACAGAGACAAACGATTCTTATTGGTTTGCTCCGTGAAACAGACGAACGAACCCGTCTAGTACCAAATGACAACTGTCATACGTTGCCAAGTCTAGTTTAGATGAACGTGACGTCACGAATCACTTTTCTTCTGATTATAGAGAAACTAGCGGCCAGAAAAAAAATCCTGAGTGATATTAGCATATACAGGCCGTTTCTTTTATCATGTGGTAACATTGCTATATTCTAAACCGTAACAGATACGAAGACGATTAAATGGGAGAAAAGGTAACTATTGTGGAGAACAGTACAATGGCAAAATTTACAGGGAATCTCGCCCTTCCCGAGTTATACAGGGAAAACTAAAAATGCTGTTATTTGTTTTTTACGAATAGAATTGTTATTTCTGAAAATATAAAAAAATGGAAAAAGGAAGTTTTAATGTATTCTAAATGTACTATAAAAATGTAACAATGAATATTTGATTAAACGTTTCGTGTCAACACGGCCACCATCAACATTTCTTTTCAAATACCTAACTCTCCGATATAAAAATTATCAGTGACGCTTTGAATAAATGTATCTATTAAAATTATGTTTACACTATAATAAAAGATATCTGTAGTTTCAGAGACGAACGATAGCAATTTACCTCGGAAATAAACTTACTTAGGAGTAGAAGAAATCAAACAAACAGAAAACAATTTATTTCATATTGAATTTTTGAGTGAAAATAAAACCAATACAGAAAATGAATTCTTCATGATAACCTACATTGAATGCTCGAATTGCCGACCTCTTTGTTGAATGCACATAAGTTGTCTGTCCATACAATTTCTGTGGCAATTTTCTAGCATGATGGGTGTAATGCTATTACATGCATCTCTTATTTTTTGTTTGAGATGGTCGATATCTGTACTAGTTGTCGAAAAAACTTTATCCTTTATGTATCCCCAGACAAAAAATCTAAAGGAGTCAGGTCTGGGGATCGAGCTGGCCAGGCAATTGGTCCATTGTTTCCAATCCATTTTCTTGGGAATATTGCATCTAAATGTTCCCTTACTATTGCTGCATTATGGGGAGGGGCACCGTCTTGTTGAAAATATTGTATTTCACGGCGGATGTTCAGTGGCAATTCATCTAAGTAGCCATCAAACTCATTGGATAAAAAATGTAAATACATTCCACCATTCAAATGCTCGTCGTAAAAGAAAGGACCTAGTATGTTTGTTCCCAAAATTGCCAACCAAACATTTATTCCGAACCTTTCCTGGAAATTGGTTTCTCTATGTAAATGTTCATTTGTATTATTCCACCTATAATGGATGTTATGGTAATGCACCACAGTCTCTCAAATTTCGTTCTAATCGTCTAAACATTTGAATGTTTGGAATACGACGATTTGGGTATAGCTCACCATACATATGTTTTGCCAAAAGAGGATTTCTATTTGATTTTGCATAAGCAAATAGCATACCAGTCCTTTCGTCATTTGAATACATCTTTGATATGACTGAGTGTATAAACGACTGACAGTTCTTAACACGTATCAACAACTCATTTATTTGTCCTGCCATAGAAACCAAGCAAAGCCTACTTGTTTAAAAATGGTAAATGAAGTGAGATGCTATTTAATTGTACCATATCACACAATAGTCGTATTTTGACCAAAAACTAATATTTTCGTTACTTCCAGGATTGAGAATTATAGAAATATTCAGTATGATAATTGATTCAGAAGAAATCAGCCTTGAAACAAGGATTTCTGTAATACAAAAATGCCCAAGAAGGAAAAATACGAATGTTCGTTGTGTTGGGGTATCTTCTTATCGAAATTATTGGGTGAAGTCTGAAGTATGCCAATAGTTGAATAGGTTTTGAAGAAATCAAAATAATTTACAAAAGAACTAACGACAGGACCGTAATTAAAAATTGTTGTCACTGAGGATGCTAGTTATTTTAAATGAAACGTTATAAAAATATCAAGTGTGATATACCACTGAATTGTGATTTTATCGCTTTATCAATATTTGTACTGAAATAGACAGGTCAGTATTTGAAAAAAAAAATGTTGATGGTGGCCGTGTTGACACGAAACGTTTAATCAAAGATTCATTGTTACATTTTTATAGTACATTTTAAATACATTAAAACTTTCCTTATAAATTTTTTTATATTTTCAGAAATAACAGTTCTATTCGTAAAAAACAAATAACAGCATTTTTGGTTTTCCCTGTATAACTCGGGAAGGGCGAGACTCCCTGTAAATTTTCTTTGACCATTGTACTGTTCTCCACAATAGTTACCTTTTCTCCCATTTAATCGTCTTCATATCTGTTACGGTTTAGAATATAGCAATGTTACCACATGATAAAAGAAACGGCCTGTATACTTTCTCATTACAGTGTTTTCTCATATCTCGTGGAAAGGTCCATTGTTCTTCGACAATAATATCCAGCAAGTTGGCTAACTGAATAGTCGAGTAGCCTATTCATCTAGTCATATTAGGTTCAAAATCTTATGACTGGGAACTGGGACTCAGAAAAGTATACCCTCCGTGGCATCCTTTGGGTTTTTTCCAATATTCCCGAAAGTATTCGGAATTTTTCAAATTTTGAAACTGCATTTTGTTCAGCAACAAATTGCGCAACTTTACCATAAGTCCTCTGTATCTCTTACGGTTTGCGAGATCCCAATGATGAATTGATAAGGCTCGAATATCAGCCACCCTGTATATCTCAACCATTTTACAGGAGAAGTATGGCATTCCTTACGGACTTCCCTGACAACCGAACTGATGAGTCCTAAAACCATCTCGAGTTTCCTGCCGCAGATCAACGAGATTGCCGACGATTGGTGCAATCTGATCTCACAACAACGCCAATCTAACAACGAGATCCCTAGCCTGGAAGACATCGTCGGACGACTGGGCCTGGAAATGTCCTGCGCCTTAGTTTTGGGACGCCGAATGGGCTTCCTGCTACCCGGGGAGGAATCCGAAACTGCCAAGGAACTGGCAGAAGCCGTTCACCAACATTTCATAGCAACAAGGTTGGTATTGTTTGAAAGAGAATGGTCGGATACATTTTTATTCAGAGGTTAAAGGTCTTAATTCATGCATCACACGTTAGAAGGTGAGGGTCTCTCTGCTGTTGACATAAAATATAGGGCGTTCTATTTAAATTAAACAAGTTATCGCCGTTCAAGGGTTGTAATTATTTTGCCCCTAATTTTTACACATCTTGTATAAGTTAGTAACTATTTCACAAGTGCGATATTGTTGAGTATTGTGACGATGCTACGGGCAAGTACGAACCTGTCGCCCCTACTCGTAAACAAGTTTGCATTCCAGAGAATATTCGGGCATCATCGTCTTCACGCTTCTAGAAAATGCGACATCTAGATGCGAATAGAAACGGCTCCAGAACTCTCCTGGTTAGATTCCCTTCGTTTATACCGGGTGTCCCAGTATACCTGTACCAATGGATTCAGCCATTTCAAAAAATAAAAATATTAAATTTCTGTTACGTAAAAATTTAATTTTACTTGTAAGAGCTGCTTTACAATAGCGAAAAATATTATTATCTATTTATTTTTGGTTACGTTCACAAGGTTGAATACCCTGATAGAGGAATGTTGCAGTTTTAGGAAGAGTGGTTGTTGATCCCCATATCTCTATCAGAAACATAGTTTAGCGCATTCTCAAAATTGCCAAATTCAAACCATTTAAAATTCATCTGCATCATGGATTACTACCCACAGATTACGAGAGGAGACTTGCATTTCTTGCTTGGTTAGCTATCTGAGGAGTCAATGTATGGTGCAGCATGATTGATGGATTCATTTTAAGACCAAAATTTTACGATGGTACGTTAACTGGTCGAATGTACCTAGAATTCCTACGGGACGAACTTCCTCATTTTCTTGAAAATAATCCTTTACATATGAGTAGAAACTTTCATTTTCAACAGGATGGTGCACCCCCCCCCCCCCACAATGCTATAGCGGTAAGGATTCATTTAAATGAAACATTTGGAGATAGATGGATCGGCACACACGGACCGATAAGATGGTCTGCTCGATCTCAGATTTAACACCGCTGTGTTTTGCATCAACGTAGAAAAAATATTGTATGCAACTCGTGCAAAAAGAGTTTATTGCACTCGACATGTTGTCGAACTCGGCCTGACGGCCTCGTCTGACAATTTCACGTCGAGTGCAATAAACACCTACTTTTTGCACTTGTTGCATAAATAACTGTTATGTTCCACGACAGAACATCTTTAGCTGAATCATTATTTCATAAATTGCTCAATAGGACTGTTGATGTGATTATCATAATCGTTATAAAAATAAGGAATGATTGTTCATAAATTATCAATTATTATTGAAGTCAAAATCAAGATTACACAAAATATCGTAGCCTACTGCAATAGGGAATATGCAAGTGATTTAAATTTACTTGATTTTTTTACCTCCGATACTTTATTGTCTTGATATTACACCTACACCATTAGTTTATCATTTAGTTTGTATTCAACTCCATAAAACTTGAATCAAAAAGTGCATAATAAGCGCGCGGAATTCAAATTTGCGAAACGCGTCACCATTGGTCGAAACGAAGAATGACGTCACATGGCACGTTATGACATTAATCTTTTTCATAGAAAATTTATTTTTATTTATATATTTGTAGTGTTTTCCATTACATAGTGCGATTTTGGTCTAGTGACAATTGTAAATTATTAAGAGCAATGACTGAAAGTGGTTTTGTCAAAGCACAATCCGACACTACCTGAACTGATAAGTAGTAATAGTTTATCGAATTATAGTTTTGCTTTTGTAATTTAGGTGAAGCAGATATAAACAGTTATCTCACGCTTGTTAGGTATACAAAACATTTATGCATACAAAACTTACTTCTGATCAATTCACTTCATGTAAACTATCGAAATACAATGTACTCACATTGAAATGATCTTCACAACGATGTAAATGTGATATTGGAGATACTTCGCCTCTTCTCATAACCTCACACCATTGTTTACGTATTTTCGCATCTCTTGGAACAGAAAAAAAAAAACTTTTTCTCCAAATGACATTAAAAGCGGCCTTTTAATGACACTTGGCAGGCTTAGAAGTTGTACTTTTAATGCCTAGGCAGAAAAAGTCCACTTTTACTGCCTAGGCAGAAAAAGTTCCGGTAAAAGGTTAAATTCCACATCTCGCGCCTGGTCTCTTATCTCAGGTGGTCTTAATTGCATCAATTCATCCTCACTATGCAGTAAATCCATTTCTAACATGACAACTTTTCAAAATTGACAATGACAAAGTAAACAGTAAACAAACATATTCAACAAACGTATCAGCGGTAAACATAGTAACGCAGGGCCCAGTTACCTTTGATAAAATAATTTAGTTATTTGGATATTGATAATGAAACACAATTTAAATATGAAAAAGTCGATTTTGCTTTGAATTGGAACAAATTTGAAGAAAAAATTATATGTTTCACACGGCAGAAAAGCAGATTTAATGCCTTGGCTGGTTTCATAGCCTCGCTACGCTCGGCTATGAAACACCAGCCGCGGCATTAAATCTTGTGCTTTTATGCCTAGTAAAACAAATAACTATTAGTTGGTGTACTTATTATTGTGTTTTGGCATTCCGGTACTAGACAATACCTATAAAATGTTTTTTTAGCTTTTTCCATTATCGTAATAGCGATTAAAACTGCAAATCCCTAACCTAATAATAACTGTCAATAGTGTCAATGGCCATAACTATAGAAAGGCTTGTTCATTGAAGACTGCTCTGGTTGATCGAGATCACTTTCACATATGTTCATCTCTCTCTAACACTTGGACTGCATTTGTCTTACTCTTTTATAAAATATCAACTTCAAGCAAGTAGAGCAATTACAGTACGTCTCAACGAACGACACTGAAGAAGAACAACACTGATCGCGCCATGTGACGTCATCCACAGCGCGCGAAAATGGAGGCGTTCAAATAGGTCAAATTCAATCGGTATTTTATATATTATTTTAAAAATTAATTCCAAGACTTTCAACCGTATTTATATTTTTTACTATGTTGTAACGAATTAAAAAATTGATTAAACAAATTTTAAAAAATTATGCATATTCCCTATTCTTTCAATTTGAAATTTCAATTGACGTTTTCTCCATCAAATTAAATGTAAAATACAAAGTGTGAAACATCGTTGGAAAGGTAATTTTGAGTAGAAAGCAAAAGTCAAACCGGAAGTGACTTTCAATTTTTGTTTTTCTCAGTTAGAGGTTCCTTAAACGAATTGGAGATCATAAAATTTTCAAATTTTTATGTTTCGAAATGGCTGAGATAATCCATTGGACAGTCAGTTAGTTAGTTAGCGAAGCGAAAGACAAAGTGCGCATAAACAGAATAGTTGAATTAAATAGTTAGTGATGTACTTATGAGATATAAATTAGAAATTAGACTTATAGTTTAGTCAGAAATAGGATTTGTAGAATAAATAGTGCTTGGTGGACAATATCCGTGTTTGGAAAAAAATAATCTGATAGACCCTATTTCGCGCAAAATAGACTAGTAGTCCGTAAAAGTTTTCGGGAAGTGGACAGTTTTTGCGTATTACGGGAACATAAACTGATAAACTTGTTGTGTGAACTAAACTAATGTCTCGTGCAAGGACATAAAAATACAAGATGAGAGTTCGCCTGGTCGATTTGAAGGTTGCGGAATTAAAGCAATAGCTGAAGGAAAGTGAGTTGGAAACAACTGGTAAAAAGGCCGTTCTGCAGGAAAGACTTGCAACGGGATTAATCGAAGAGGTTGAAAACCCTGAAACCTTTTTATTCGAAGTTTCTGGAATCGACTTGAATTCGATAATGAATAAACCCGACGAAAATTACAAAAACTGAAGATAAATTCCAAGAAAATGCGAAGAGCCTAGAAGATAAGCTTCTAGAAAATTTGGTCAGTCTGAAAAAAGAACTTCAACAAAACTCGAAGAGTTTGGAAGATAAACTGCAAGAAAACTCGAAGAATTTGGAAGATAAACTTCTAGAAAGTTCGAAGAGTTTAGACGGAAAGCTTCAGGAAAATTCTATTAATATGGAAAAAAAACTTCAAGAAAATTCAAGGAGCCTAGGGGGAAAGCTCCAAGGAAATTCTATTAATCTGGAATAAAAATTTCAAGAAAAACTTTTGGAAAATTCGACTATTTTAAAAAAAGCATAGCTTTAATAAGTTGTGGCGAAGCTGCGGGCGATGCCGGACCTGAACTCTCACGTATAGCTAGCGACCAACCGCGGGAGACTGTCGATGCGCTTGCACCGAGAAGAATCTCTACGGTTCGATGAGTCTGGGCGATTCGATGGAAAATTCTGGAGCATTCAGAGAAGTCAACGTCGGATATAAAAAGAACTACGCAGCGGACAGACGGGCAGTCAGTGAAGTGAAAGTCGAATATAAATACCTAGTTCCGTGATTGTTATGTAAATTAGAGTATTGTGTTATTGTATCATTGTATTTCGTTAAATAAATTATTTTAGTCAGTTAATTAGAGTATAAATCTACTACAAAGTAATGAAAAATGCTCGGGCAGCAATGTCTGTTTGAATGTGCCGAGAGCGCTGATCTTAAAAAAATAAATGAATTAAACAAATTGTTAGACAACAATGTCTGTCTGAACTCGCTCACAGAGCGAAGAGCTAAAAAAATGTTGATCGGGCTACAGAGTGTCCTTCCAAATATAAAAATGTTACTTTACCCGCTTTATCTTTACGATTACAGAAATTGGAGTCAAAAGCCTTCTGAAAACAAGACGAGGGCGCCTAATAGTCAGGAAGGCCAAGTGTGACGACCATTTCCGATTGTACCGGTATTACTTTTATCTTGAATATGCCTCTGTAATATGGTCACCACATGCGGAAGTCAATAAGGATGCAATAGAAAAAGTTCGAAAAAGATTTTACGTTATCTACAGTGTGGTCCACTAAGTGTGCAACAAATGGGAAACTTGTTTATTATCGATTTCTCAGAAAATTTTATTCTTGACAAAAGTTGGTGCATGTTCCAAAACTATACCAAGTGTACCTGAAATGGCTTTATGATAAACACCATACAGGATAGGCCAAAAAATATAAAGTTCGTTCAAGAGTAAAGTACCCTTATTTCAAAAAATATAGAAATATGTTCAGATACGAAGTCATGGCCTGCTATTCGAATTTTTTTTTCGTTTGGAAAATAGTGATACATATTTTAACTATTTTGATTTAATATGTATGTGAAGTAGCCACAATCAAATCAGGTTGGAGTATTTTTTATCAAATTAAACTGTATTTGTAAAATTTACTTGGATTTGTATTTTTTTAGGTGACCGTCAACTTCATGTTTGTTGCAACGATATTTAACAGAACTCTAGATTAAAACAAATACTCTTTTTAACGAGGCAAATACTTTACTAAGTAAATGTTCAAATGAATGAACTGTCAAAATCTATAGCGGATAGCCATGAACAAAAAAGAACCAATAAGCGATAGTACAGAAACTTACGTAGGTAACTGAACAGGTGCTAACAATAAAAATTATCGAAGCGTCTCTGTATGTCCACCTTCTCTTTCGATGCATCTAATTGATCGCTCATAAAATTCGTTTCTTGTAAATCGCAACACATTAGCGGGAATATTTCTGCAATGAACTCGTGTTGAAGTTTCAAGCTCAGCAACATTATTGAAGGGGCGATCTCTGTAGACTTTTTGTTTTAAGTATCCCCATAAGAAATAATCGAGAGGTGTAAGGTCTGGAGAACGAGGAGGCCATCGAGGATCGGTATTCCGTCCTAACCATTTATTACGAAATGTCCTATTCAGCCACTGAGGAACATTTCTAGTAGATAGTGGATTCTCAAAATTATATTTGATAAACCTTATCGGTATTCAACCGAATCATTATATAATTTGAGTGGCATGCATGACTTGAGGCAAATATATTACAAAACACTGATAACTCAGCAGTATCGAAATAAGAGCCAAACAATAGAACATATATATATATATATATATAACACAAGATACAAACACTCCTCAATAACATTACCGGTAGTAAATAAAACATTAATCCAAAGAAGCTTCATTTACATGGGTCCAAAACTTTATAATATGTTGCCATCTGATATCAAGTCGATAAATTCCCACAAGGTGTTCATCTCAAAAATAAAAAAGCATATGTTTCAAAAGTCAAGAACAGATATTCATCGACTTCTAGAAATTATTAATTAACTCTCCTTTGTTTATATTGTTATTTATATTCATATCTATATTATGATATAACATCTACATCTATATATGTCAGTAAATAAATATGTCTGTGTGTGTGAATGTGTGTGAATGTAAGTAGATATCTACATGTTTGTCGACCGCGAGCGGATTCAATATCCATGCGGTTTCAATCATTTATTTATTAATGTTTGTAATTGTAAAATTACCTGTATGAAAATGTTATGCTGATACTTATATTGATAAATAAATATTACTATTACTATTGTTGAAACCATACTTTTTTCCGTTCTTCTAATACCATATCATCCAAAAACTCTCCTATTTCAGTTTCCAAAAAGTTCAAGTACCTGTCGCCATTCAAATTCTCTCGAAAAAAAAACGGACCTAGTAATGTATTATTTAATATACCACACCAAACGTTTGTTTTCTGATAGTATTGATTTTTGTCGTCAATAATAAAATTTGGGTTGACATCTTAAAAGTCGATTCATCTCCAAATAGAATACATCGATGAAAATCTCTTTGTTCTTCTATTTCACCCTGAATCCACATGGAAAAATCATATCTCAAATCATAGTCTCTTTCTTGCAATGTACAAATGAATGTAGGTTTGTAAGCATGGTACTTATGTTTCTTGAGAATACGCTTCACAGAGATTTTTTTTATGCCGGTATAATCACTAATTTCTTGGGTGGACCTTCTAGGATTTTCTACTACTGCTTGAAGTACGTCAAGCTGGTTTTCTTCTGTGCATACAGGTTTCGTACGCTCCGTATTATGTTTATATTCTAGTGAGCCGGTCTGTTTGAAATTCTTTAAAATTCTACTTACTCTTGAATAGCAAATTTGTTTGTCTGGATGCCGCTCGTTGAAAATATTTGCAGCTTCGCGCATTGTTTTATAACCATCACCACACTAATTCTGCCTTTTCAGTTAACGTTAATACTACTGAGCGAGGCATTTTTAATTAAGGACAAATATGAAAACGTTTGACAGGCAAGTTTCAAGACGCCACACTATCAAACTACAGTATTGTTTTCGGGCGTATGTGTTTCTTGTTCATGGCTATCCGCGAAAGATTTTGGAGTGTTTTTTAATATCTGTTCTAGTTGAGGCATTGTTGTCAGAAGAACAGAAATTTTATACTTTTATTGACAGTTCATTCATGTGAATATTTACTTAGTAAAGTATTTGCCTCGTTAAAAAGAGTATTTGTTTTATTCTAGAGTTCTGTTAAATATCGTTGCAACAAACATGAAGTTGGCGATCACCTAAAAAAATACAAATCCAAGTAAATTTTACAAATACACTTTAATTTGATAAAAAATACTCCAAACTGATTTGATTGTGGCTACTTCACATACATATTAAATCAAAATAGTAAAAATATGTATCATACGGGGGTAATTCAATATTTTCCAAACGAAAAAAAAAATCGAATAGCAGGCAATGACTTCGTATCTGAACATAACTTTTAATTCTAAGCAACTTTTCTCTTCAACACATTTCTATATTTTTTGAAATAAGGGTACTTTACTCTTGAACGAACTTTATATTCTTTGGCCTATCCTGTATGGTGTTTGTCATAAAGCCATTTCAGGTACACTTGGTATAGTTTTGGAAGATGCACCAACTTTTGTCAGGAATAAAATTTTCTGAGAAATCGATAATAAACAAGTTTTTCATTTGTTGCACACTTAGTGGACCACACTGTATATGTACGTAAACATAATGGTCTCTCACTAATTAACAATGTTAAAATCATAGTACCTAAAATAAATCTTAGAATGAACAGACAAACGATTTTCTCCACAGATCCTACGGATTGCTCACCCATAAATAACATGTTGCAGCAATGAAATTTTCTTAGTTATAACTACAACCTAGATTTTTATGTCTAGTCCCAGAACTATAATAAGAGACTGTATGTTTTGAATTTTAAAATTTCACATTTTGATTCCTTTTGGATCATTCTTCTTCTTCTTTATGATAAGTTAGTTTTAAGCAATTACTCACATGTTGTTACATTTTTTAATGTGTTTGTAAGTAAATCTAAATGAATAAATAAATTATTATTGGTTGTACCGTTATTATTATTGTCATTATTATTTCTATCATTGTCAGTAGTTCCTTTAGTATTATTATCGTCATCATCATTATATCTAACGCAGTGTGGACGCACCCTGTACATATCCAATTCGGATTACTCGCGTAACCAGATAAAAGAGTGACTAAAGTATCATTCATAGCTTGAATCTGACTATGTGGATTATAAAGGACAGTGTAGAATAAATCGTTGAACCGTTCGCATGTGCATTATTTTCGAGTCGTAACAAGAGTGTTGTTATAAAATTGTTATTTCCGTCAACCGATTGCACCCCTACGCGCAATCCTCGGAAGTCTTCTAGAGCCTTGTGTGAGCTTGGGAAGTCCCAGCCCTTACCTTTTATCGTGTGATGCCTTGTGATCGACTGATGACCATGCGAGACTTTGAACCTTCGACCCTACGCTCCTAAGGCGAACGCTCTACCACCACGGCCCAAGATATAAAAGTTGTTTAGTTAGAAGCATCTTTAGATTAGCAGGCGAAGTAGTTGTTTTCTGTAGATATTACAAAAAAGTAACTTCGTGGTTCAATTTTCCATTGAAAATGTTTCCCTTTTCAACATGAATCCCTTCTGAGGTTATCTTGAACGATGGAAAATAGCGACTAAAGCTTGACTTTCAGTCGCAGATGATTCCACATCTGATGTTATGAATATTCTGTTCATATTTTCAATAAAATCAACTCCCAATGAAATATTAATTCACCTTGATTGTTTACAGGGACACATATTTTGGATTGCCATTCTGGAAAATTGTCGAAACCCCCGCCTACAAGAAACTAGCAGAGAGCGAAGACACAATTTATAAGTTGGCTCTAGATCTGATTTCGACCGCAGACGAGGCTACGTATGAAAGCGCTGTTTTCCAGTCTGTCCTTAAGGCTGATATTGATGAGAGAGAAAAGACTGCCGCCATTGTGGATTTCATTGCTGCAGGTAACTACACATATCAACTCAGCATTTAAAATAAGCTCTACAGTGTAATTAATATGCGAGCAACTTTTGTATCCCTTTATTTTCTAACTTTGTATAACAACTGATTTTCCAACATTCCCAAAATCCCCTCATAGCTAACTTTTCGTTGCTATGTTCAACTCCATATGCTTTATCTCCCTTTCTAACTATTTTATGAACCTTGTATAATAGTAACTTGTAAAACGTATGAATGTCAAATAATGAAAATCAAAAGGATACAGTTGAAATGTCAAATTCATATGTTTCAATGCATCACAAAATGATGGAAATGTTTGGGCAAAACTCTGTTCCTTCCCTCCGGTAATGTCTTCTATACTATTTCCTTCTGTTCAACAAGTTCTCCTACCGAGGGCTCTATCACAGGTAATGCTTGTAGATGTTGGCGATTCCGTCTGACTATTTTATCACCTTCTGTTCTCACGTAGTAAGATACTCTGACTTTTTCTGTTTCATGTTTATAATCCATACTCTATCTCCTTCAGTGAGTTCTTTGTTTTCCCTCGTCTTGTGTCTCGTATCAAAATTTCTCTTCTGATTTTCTTTTTCTTGTCTCATTATACGTTTAATTTCGTCATGATTGGTTAAAACGGGTATAAGCTTCGCATTCAGAACTGGAAGGCGATCCTTTAGATTCCGTCCGTGCAATATTTGAGCAGGAGACGCACCACATGGCAGTTCTGTGTTTCGATATGAACGTGAAGCCATGAAAATATCGTTGGGATTTTTCTTCATAATTCGTTTTAAAAGCTAAACAGCTGATTCAGCTTGGCCATTGGCTTGGGGATACTCAGGACTCGATGAACGCCACTTGAATCCATATTCTTTGGAAAATTGGATGAAATCGTAACCAGCAAACTGAGCTCCATTATCCGATCTGATAACATCAGGAATTCCATGACGGTAAAATATCTCTTTCAGAGCATTCACAACATCTGAGGACTTGATCTGTTTCAATACTTTTATATCTGGAAATTTTGAATAATAATCTGGAACAACCAAATATTGGACTCCTTTATACTGAGCTAAATGAACTGCTAAAATTGACCATGGTCTTGATGGAATTTCTGGAGCGATCAAAGTTTCAATAATCGGAGTCTGATTCTTTAAACAAATTTCACAGGACTCAATCATGTTTTTAATTTGCTGTGACAATCGGGGGCACCATATTGTTGCTCGAGCTCTAGCTAAACATCTTGTCAATCCAAAATAAACATCATGTAGGCTTTTCAAACACGCTTTGATTCTTCTGTGATTTCAGACACTCTGTTTGTTCTACAATAGGAAGCAAAATGTCAAAATAAGTGACATCGATGGCATTTAGTTCGATTGGCAGGGCATTTGAATTTTGGATGTCCTTGTTCATTACCACATCTCATACATCCGGAAATTTTGGTACTCATAATTTTGTCATTTCTCGTCTTTCTTCGATAAATCTTGTCAATTTTATTTTATTTTTTTTCGGTTAAATGCCTCATTTCTATATATTTTCTTGTTTAACTTTCTCTGATTGAGTAATGCGTTCGATGGCTTTCTGAAGAGTAAGGTTATTATCCAGTTTTTCACTCAATTTTCCATTTCGAATTCCTACGACTAATCGATCTCTTATCAGTTCATCTTCTAATATTTTGTAGTCACACGCTTTTGCAAAACTTATCACATCACTGATATAGTCTTCAACACATTCTCCGTCTTTCTGATCACGTTAGTTGAATATTTATAGCTCGTGCGTATATCAAGTTTTTTAATCCACAGAAATGTCTAGTGAAAAATTCTTCAACTTTTCTGTACGTTTCGAAATCTTCTTTCTTTTTCAGGGTATCCAGTAATTTCGTATCTTTCGAACCAATATAAAGGAGTAGATTGTTTGTTTGTGTTTTCTCGCTTGATGAATCAATCTCTGTTGCAGAAAGATATCTTTCATAATGAATGATCCAGCCCTGCCACTCATCTACCTCGAGTGAAAATACTTCTAGCGACGGACTAGATTCACCACTGTTTGAATTTGCTGCTGGGACAACATTTGGCGTAACTCTTCAATTTCATTTCTGAGAACTATTTCCTGTTCTTCATTAATTTTATTTTATTTTCTGGTATTTTACACCTGACACCATGTTATGAATATGCGAGCAGTAGTAGTAGTAGTTCTTTGGGGAGGACGCAACCGCAGCCAGGCAAGTAGGCCCTCATGGACCCTTTTTGCCATCCACTGTTCTCCACTTATCTACATTCACCCTCCTAGTTTTCCTTTTCGAACCTTTGTGACCTCCTAATGAAGGTCAGTATGTCCGACCACTCTAAGTCGATTAGTTCTTGTTGGAGTTTCTCAACTCCGAAGGTTCCAAATCTTAGCCTCCCGTATGCCTCACACTCGCCGAGGAAGTGAGATGAAGTTTCTTCGTCTTCTTCGCATTTGCGGCAAGTGGGGCTGTCTTCTATACCTATAAGTGATAGGTGTCTGCCTAACTTGTTATGTCCAGTTAGTATTCCTATAAGGAGGCGTAGTGCTTGGCGGTTTCTGCCTAAGAGCCATGTCGTCCTTGACTTATTGGAGCCGGCCATGAAGTCTTTCGACTGCCAGCAGCCGGTGTTATCCCTCCAAAGTTTATTCAGCTCTTCTTTTGCCCACTCGTCGAGGGCTGAAGAGGTTTGGCTTCTTGCGATGCCTAGTACAGGCTCCGGCCCACAGAACGGCGTTGCAGATCCGGATTTGGCAAGTCCGTCTGCCACCTCGTTTCCGCGCACCCCTCTGTGACCCGGGACCCATACCAGCTGAACTTCCTTCGTTTTAGCTAGCTTCTCGAGCGCATCTCCGCATTCCTGTACAAGCGCTGAGCTTGGTTTGGGATGGCAGATGGCTCTGAGCGCTGCCTGACTATCCGAACAAATATAATCTCTGTTCGGATCCTTCTTTCACCTCTTGCCTCGTAGCTACGGACACTTCAGCTTGAAAAACTGTTGTATATCTGCCCAAAGCGTAGCTCTCTCGTACTTCTCTTCCCTCCTGGTAGATTCCGGCACCCGATGCCTGTTTGTCAGTCAGACACGAATCGTCCGTAATAACATATTAGGCTTCCTGTGCTAAACTCCAACGTATTTCCTTCCCATTAATCTCTGCTCGGAATAGTTCCATCGCAGTCTGTCTTGTGCGCTTTTTACTCTGAGGGCAGAGATCGGGTTCTCCTGCTCCGACCACTTCGCGATTTCCGCATGACCTATCATCGCTTCCTTCGTAAATCCCAGAATCCGCATGATCTCTGGATTGGTGCCTCCAATTCCTACAATTCTCCGCAGTTGCCATAGGATTGCTACCACTCTTAAATAACCCTACGTGCGGCCTCCATGAAAGTTTGGAGTCCAGGACCACCCCCAGGTATTTGACCTGCTGAACTAGCTCCAGCTCTTGCCCAAACATGATAGGTGGTCTGATTCCATCTTTTTTCATATCTGTTTTTGTCGGATTTACTGAGAGCCCTGCTTCACCGCACCATCTCTCAATAATTCTGCAGGCAGCCTGCATACGGTCGCAGACGACTCCGATGAATCGTCCGCTGATTAGGACAACTCCATCGTCCGCGTATGCCTGCGTCTCGAAACCTTCATCTGTGAGTTTGTTTACCCAGGAGTTCATCCATTACTAAGCCCCACCACGGATTCCAGTCTGATGTCTCCTCGGGATACCACGACCTTTCTCCTCGTAAGCGACGATACAACCCAGCTGACCATCGAGTGAGGCGTTCCTCTGGCCATTAGTGCTGCCTGCATTGTCGCTGTTTTTGCCTTGTCAAATGCGCCTTCCACATCGAAAAACACTTCTAATGTTACCTCTTTGAACTTTAATGTCCTTTCGATCCTTCGCACTACAGCGTGGAGGGCCGATCCAGTCGACCTTCCCTTTCTGTATGCGTGCTGATTTCTGTGGAAAGGGCTCACCCTTAGGGGCCCCTCCACCAGGAATCTGTCCACCACCTTTTCCAGCGTTTTAAGCGGGAACGGTGTTAGGCTGATAGGTCTAAAGGACTTTTGATATTGTGTAGTCTCTTTTTCCCGCCTTGGGGTTAAATACTACTCTTGCTGACTTTCAGACCTTTGATACGTACCCTAGCGCTATACTGGACTTTTATATCTCTTTATTTTCTAACTTTGTATAACAACTGATTTTCCAACATTCCCAAAATCCCCTCATAGTTAACTTTCCGTTGCTTTGTTCAACTGCATATGCTACATACAGTATGTCTTTTCAGGTATTCATACGCTCAAAAACAGCTTGGTATTCCTACTATACCTCATAGCAAAAAACCCTGGAACTCAAGAAAAAATCCTAGCAGATCCCTCGAATGCCTACTTGAGGGCATGCATTATGGAAGCATTTCGCATATACCCGACTGCCAACTGCTTGGCGAGAGTGATAGAAGAAGATCTAGAGCTATCTGGGTACAATGTGAAAGCCGGAAGTCTAGTCGTGTGCCAATCGGGCATAGCTTGCAAAAACGACAAATATTTTGCTAACGCGGACCAGTTCAGGCCAGAGAGATGGCTTGGGGAGGAAAAATCTGTAACTTCCAGCAACGCTACATTTCTGGTGATACCTTTTGGTTACGGAAGAAGGATCTGCCCCGGCAAAAGGTTTATAGAACAGATGTTGCGTGTCATACTCGAGAATACTTTGAAAAACTTCGTGATAGAGGTTTCGAAGCCCATGGAATTGCAGTTTGAGTTTCTCCTGACTCCGAAAGGTCCTACATCTATGATTTTCAAGGACAGACGATAATTCACTCATCATATATAAAGCGTTTGTAGCTGTGTTTCTTTCCATAATGGAAGTCGGTTTTATTCGGATATCCGATTGTTTAGTATATAATTCCTGTGGAAGAATATTTCCATCAGTTGAAAATTAAAATTGTACCAAAGGCTTTTAGGTAAAGACAAATATGTGCTCCGCAAAATAAAGGTAAGTTATGACGCAAATTGTACATGTCCATTTGAAGCTTCGCTTTTTCAAAGATGATAGGACTGTAGATGGTTCCGTATAAGTGGTTATGCCGAAAATTTCATAAATTTATTTTCAACCAATTAAAAGGCTCCTTTTTGTTTACGTTGCTTATGACAACGAGAGATTATCACTTATAATATCACAAGAGTTCAAATATAATTATTATAATTTTCTTAAAATATTCGTGCCCGAAAGAAAATTTCTGGAAATAATTTGAGCTGGCGTGGTATTCGGTAAGAAAATTTCACACCATAATTTGGAAAAAAATTATTAATCCAATCTGACATTTTAAATTAATTTCACTGCTTGTCAAGTTGGCCAGGGTATTATTGTTTTTGACATATGTTGATTTGTCATTTTTGTTTAACCGGTTCTGTCACAAAGCTTAATAATTACTAGTTTTAAACGTCTGTACGTTGAGTTTAATAACTGTATAGCGAAATGTTGCGATTTGGTAAGGAAAATCAACAAGTTATTAGACAAGAAATTCAAATTATAGCACCAGATAACACCCGAAAATCAAAATCAAGTGTATGGAAACGGTTTGTTGAATTTTGTGACGAAAAGTTGTATAATATTCATGAGTGTATGAGAATGGTATGAGTGTAGTACAGCTGGCTACTATACTGGAGGACTACGCATTTAATATGAAAAAGAAAAATTTTGAAGATTATAAGTAAAGTGTGGTCAAAGTGTTGTGGAACTTTACTGCTAAGCAGTTACAAGAAATGTATTACGAAAAATATAAAATAAAATTTAATCCGTTTTCTGATGTGGAATTTGCGACCGCCAGAGCTGCACGCGATGCTAAGCGCAAAAAATTAATGAGAGACCCATTAAAAAGAAAAGTGAGTGCTGCAGCCTTAACCAGTGACGAATACAAAAAAATTATTGAAATGTGGGATGAAAATACTCCAGATGGATTGCAGCGTAAATTTTTTCACATAGTTTCACATGAGCTGGCATGGAGAGGAGGGGAAGGATATTCTGCGTGTATCCAATACTTTAAAGAAGAAACTGATAATTTCGGAAACTCAAAAGGTCGGATAGAATATAATCCAATATTCTCTAAAACCACACAAGGTGGTTTTAAAAAACTGTCGGATAGTAAATGGTTGATTTCAAATTTCGACAATCAAATGTGTCCGGTTCGTTTGTTTAAGAACTTGATGGAAAAAAGGGGAAATCTTATTCAGACCGACAGATGGTTTAAATCAGCAGCCTCTGATATAGGAATTCACACTAAAAAAGTAAAAATAACTAATCATTCTGCCAGAGCAACAGCTGTTTCGAATTTGGCCAAGGAAGGAGTTGGTGAACACCAGCTCATTAAAATTACTGGACACAGTAATAGTCAGTCAATCAAACCTTACTTACAATTGGACGTTGAACATCATCATCAGATGATTGAATCCATGAGGAGAACTTCATCAAGTACTAGCAAGTTTAATCATGATCAGAGCACAATGCAAAATAAAACAGAAAGTACCCAGATTCAAACCACCAATTCACGCCAGCCCACAAACATTTATAATTATTGTGTTTTTAATATTGATAAAACCTATAATAATTAAATGTATTTCGTTATTATTTTGCTTATTAGTCGATATCATTAGAGATTTGCCAATTTAGATGTTAGTTCAACATGAAATACATTTTTAAAAAATCATATTGGTAAGTTAGATAAAAAAAATTACCAACTTTAGTTAAATCAAATGCTGAAACTCAGATGGGTACTAGCTCAGTATATCGCCATTTTGTAATTTTAGTTAACTAAAGGTGGTAGAAATTTTTTTTTTACAAGTAACATGATCATATGTTTACTTTTTCAACTGTCAAAAAATTTCCACTTAAATATTAAATAGGTATCGTGGCACCACGAAAAAATTTCCGGAAATTTTTTTAGTTGCCATAGTAACTAGTCAAAATTAAGGCATCTTATATTGATTAAAAAATAGAGGTGTGAAATTTTCACTTATAATAAATATCACAAGAGCTTAAATTATTTCAGGAAATTTTTTTGAGGGCACGAATATTTTCAAAATTATCCCGAGTCGCGAAGCGACGAGGTAAAGTTTTCTAAAAATATTCGTGCCCGAAAGAAAATTTCCAGAAATAATTTAAGCTTGCGTGGTATTCGGTAAGAAAATTTCACACCATAATTTGGAAAAAAATTATTAATCCAATCTGACATTTTAAATTAATTTCACTGCTTGTCAAATCCACCATGTTTCGTTAAATAAAAAATATTACCAACTTTAGTTAAACCAAATGCTGAAACTCAGATGGGTACTAGCTCAGTCTATCGCCATTTTGTAATTTTAGTTAACTAAAGGTGGTAGAATTTTTTTTTTACAAGTAACATGATCATATTTTTACCTTTTCAACTGTCAAAAAATTTCCACTTAAATATCGTGGCACCACGAAAAAATTTCCGGAAATTTTTTTAGTTGCCATGGTAACTAGTCAAAATTAAGGCATCTTATATTGATTAAAAAATAGAGGTGTGAAATTTTCACTTATAATATCACAAGAGCTTAAACTATTTCCGGAAATTTTTTTGAGGGCAAGAATATTTACAAAATTATCCCGAGTCGCGAAGCGACGAGGTATAATTTTGTAAAAATATTCGTGCCCGAAACAAAATTTCCAGAAATAATTTAAGCTTGCGTGGTATTCGGTAAGAAAATGTCACACCATAATTTGGAAAAAAAATTATTAATCCAATCTGACATTTTAAATTAATTTCACTGGTTGTCAAATCCACCATGTTTCGTTAAATAAAAAATATTACCAACTTTAGTTAAACCAAATGCTGAAACTCAGATGGGTACTAGCTCAGTCTATCGCCATTTTGTAATTTTAGTTAACTAAAGGTGGTAGAAATTTTTTTTTACAAGTATCATGATCATATGTTTATCTTTTCAACTGTCAAAAAATTTCCGGAAATTTTTTTAGTTGCCATGGTATTGGTTAATAATAACTTTATTATAATAATAATAACTTTATTATTCCCAAGAAACATATGCTGCTTATAATAGGGAAACATCAAAATTAAATTTTTTGAACAAAGGAATATGGTTAAAAAGTAGAGGTGTGAAATTTTCGCGATAATTTTGTTAGTTCCTATTTACTCAATGGAATTATTAAGTGATATTTTTTCAGCCAAAAATGAAGCGCCTTTTATCTATTAGCAAAAGTCACTCAGAATAAAATCAAAATACATTTTGTTGCTAACTTATAATTTTTATTGATAGTAAACAATTTGCTTTACATATCACATCAAAAATTTTGAAAAGATTTAAAGTAGTATGAAATGTTTGCACTGCATCTTTTTTAATGGGTGATTCTATCATTAAAAATTATCTGTGTTTCAACAAATATTTGTAATATTTTGACACTCGTTTATTGCGTTGGGCTTTGGACATCTTGTGGCTTTCTAAAATTGGTTTTAATTCCATATCAACTTTGTAAAATAATTTCTTATCTTCAAGAATATTTTCATCCATAAACTGGTCCAATAAAAATGGAAATAATTTCAAGTCTCTATTGTTTTGGCTTACGTCACTTATCTTCTGGCACATAGTACATAATTTATAACTTTTACAGTTTATTGAAGATACTTACTTGTTTTGAAGTTGTTTATTATTTATTGAAATTTTACATTGATTTGACAATAATTAATAATATTGAATGCCAAATCACCAAAACGTTAACAAATGTTACTCAGCGCCAACTATTTACTCGTTTATATTATATGAATAATATCTAAATAAAAACGTTTTACCAATTTATCCTCATTTGTACAATTAATAATAATGTCCGTCACATTTTAGTAACAAAAAAGTGTTACTAAACGTCAAAGTAAAATTCTCTTGTGAAAATATAAAATATAATATTTTTCTAAAATCATCCGAAAAAAAAATTTTTAAGCTTTAGTTGAAACTATGTAGACATAATTTCAGATGTTATGGTTGAAAACTGAAATATGTTTTTTAAAGTTTTATTTGAATTTAAAACTATAAAATGCATTGGATTCCAGATAACAAATTTGTTAATGTTTCTCACATTTTAGTGATAAAAACGAGTTACTAATTGCTAAAATGAACTTCATTTCTAGAACTCTAATTAGTTACAATTAACTAAAACCGCCGGAAATATATTTTTGTAACATTTTATTAAAAAAATTACAATAAGACAAAATTATGTATTATGTCCAACAATGTATATTTCAGAAGGAATGCAGGAAAGAAAAGCAAAAATATTCATAAAAGATTAACTTTTTATTGCCTATTTAGTATAACACTACTTATTAAAGTGATTCAACATAAAACTTTAAAATTATGACTATTTTTTGTATTAATATTAAACACGCAGTTGTTGTAGACAACTCTGGAAGAAGTGTCGGAAATACTGGCATTATTCGATTGCTCTACAAAGGCAGACGTTGTAGTTTCACTTGCCTGAATTTGCCTCATAGACTCAATAATCTTTTTGTGGTGAGAACTATTCATTTGTAGGTAAGGCTTAACAGATTGACTACTGGAATGGCCTGTTATTTTAATGAGTTGTTATTCTTCAACTTCAGACTGTGCTAGGCTAGTGAGTACTGTGGCTCTGGCTGAATGATTTGTCACTTTTATTCTTTTAGTGTCAATCCCAATCTTTGCTGCTGATTGTTGGAACCATGTAGAGATTGTGATTTTGCCTACTGGAGAATTTTTGCACCATTTGTTGGACACCTTCCATTTTAAATTTGGTGATAACTGAGAGACTGCACTGCGAAAACATCCCGTTGCCGTGACACCACAAACAATACTGAAAAAATGTCAGATAAACTTCAAAAAGTCTTTGTCAATACAGTTCGTGATATTAGCCAGGAGAGTAGTTGTTTCCTGACAGGTACTTACCATAATAAGCCTTCGTGTACCTATATGGAAGTAAAGGGTAAAATATCGGTCGGCAACGACTTTCGTTACTAAACGATCTCCCAGAAGAACTCTGTATTAAATAACTCTGTAAACCCGGAGACTCGGAGTGCTTCTTCCTCTGGTAGCAAGGTGGAGCGGCCTAGACACTGTTTCATCGCATGAGACCAGTGTGACGAAATAGCCCGAGTTGTCATCTTTTCGGAAAAGATGGACTATGTAAAAATTGGGTAATTCTTCTGCATCCGACTAGCTCAACGGAATAAGTCCAAAACGATCCGTAGAAGCTCAAAATTTATAATAATTCCTAACTTGTAACTCGGATTTCCTCCTATAGGTATGACTTTGAACGACGACGAAGTAGGCAGCAACAGTATATGCACTGTGAGTCTTCACAAAGACTAAGGCATATAATAACGAAGCGGAGTATCAGTTGTAGTTTTCTAGTTCTGAAAAGAACTCTCAACTAAATATCAAATAACGAATTCTCTTTTGAAATTGTTGGTGTTCCCAACGAATTCCTCAAACACCAAAATCAGGGCAGGCTGTAGATTCCAGAGAGAACCGCTAGAAATGAGAATATCAATAGCTACAATGAGCTTTAAATCAGTTGAGTCACCCGGCAAGGGTATATATATACTCAATAATATGCACAGCTATGTGCTTGCTCGAAAGCAACTGTTCTCGGCAGAAGCGGGTTATATTAATAAAATTCGTGCTGGCCAATACCAGCACGAAGAGGCTAAAACAGCCGGTGGGCGGGAGCCTATTGGAATGTATATTCCGTATATATTCGCCTCAAGATTTTTATCATTTCATTAAGTCTCATTTCTGGCCAGCGATGACAGAGTTGTGGGATGATTCGAACGAGGAACAGATGGCTTCAAATCTGTCTGTATTGACCTACCCTTGCACTGATGAGAGGCAAAACCTCGAAACTAGTCTGCAGGTGGTCTCCCTGTCCGAATTGAAACATAATTCTTCTAGTTGGTTAAAGAGAACACTTGCAATTGTTTCCTCTGCAATGAGTAACATTGCACAAGTATCTGTTAGATATAATTCAATACTCTTTGTGGTCTTGGCTAGGGGATTAGTTGTTTTCTGACAGGTAATGCCATTATAGTCCTACGTCATAGGTGTATATGGGGGTAAAGAGTTAAACATCGGTCGGCAACGACTTTCGTTACTAAACGATCTTCCAAAAGAACTCTGTTTTAATTTGTATGATATTTCTCAGATTCCTTTATTCGTGAATTATTCCAATGAATTACACTCGTGCATATAAATGGATAATTCTACATTCAAGCGTGTTATCTTATAAAAGTTGCACTTGGTTATTTTCGCCAAAATATGAAAATAAACTCTTGCAATTTTTAGATAACACGCTTTCTTGCAAAATTATCGGTAATTTTAAGCACTTGTGCAATTATAAACGAAAATTTCACACCAACAATTTTTGACCAAACGAATGCTCTTATTTTGACATATTACCAGGGCAACAACGTCGATTTCCGGAATTTGTTTTCCTCTAGGGATAGTAACACCACAATTTTTCAGAGATTTCAATTTGTTCTAAAATTTTCGCTTAATAAAAAAAAGAGAATACGTAGGTATATTTAATAAACAAACTATACTAATCCAACAACTATTCACACATATTTCACTACAAAATCTAAATGTTTTCTAAATTCCAACACTCGATCCTTCTTCTTTTTTCAAAGCGAATAAGGAGGCAATCACAATTCGTTAAATGCTAATGTTTTAGTAAGTAAACATATTATTTGGATACTATTTTTTTCTGCTTACTTCTGGATTGACGGTCCAAAAAGGCGGATTATCGATGAATTATATTCTTAACTACCCACTCTGAAGAGAATGCAAAGAATCATCTTCAACTATTTATATTAGTCAAGTCAATAGTCTCATTTATCTCAATATCAATTTTCTTACAAAACTTGCATAAAGGATAACTCTTGTAATAATAATTGTTTATTTATTTTAAACGAACTACACACTCGCTGCTCTAGGTAGAAACATAAATATCACCACAACAGTCGATCACTGTCACTCTTTTGTTTCAACACCACCTATAGCATATATGTTTTATTCATTGCCCCGTGGCAATTTCTTTCTTCGAAACAAATTAATCCTTTGACTTTAATAATACGAATTGAGGTAAAATTTTAAGCCTTATTTTATTTTGGGAAACACCTAATTCATTAAGCCCAAAGCCAGAAAAACACTGGAAAAATAAGACTTCTTTAAAACACAAAACTGCATTCTTAAAATATACTTCCGCTGACTTTAGTTACACAAGATTAGATAAAATCAATGGCATTTCATGATTGTATACAGGATGTATTATTTTTTGTCACTAAAGTTTGAGGACATAATCATATTTTTGCTTGAAAGATATAATGTCCCTTCTTACTAACATTATATAATATATTATTATGTATCTCCGTTGAATTTAGTAATAAGATTTTAATGAAAATTAGTTCTTCGTTTTCTTCTTTGACCGGTAAAATATATCTTATATCACTAATATTGTGGGTTAGTTACTTTAGTTCGGTGCCAAAATTATTCATTACCTAAAATAAGTGTGTGTTATATATTTTGGTGTGAATTTTTTTTACCGAATCTTCCTCGTTTTTGAATTGATAATCGAAAACTTTAGTTGTGCACGTATATAAAATTGACGTGTTTCTCCGATTTTTCAACTTTCTCAATTATTGGAACAAAGATATTAAGGCTAATACGTTTTTGAATAGCATAGCAATCCGTTTAACAATATTGATTAAGACAAATTTCGGGATAATAGTTTTTCTTTTTGTTTTTGGTGATTCAATATATTAATTCACTATATGGTGCTAAAAACATCAGCAATTTCGGCATAGCTACTATATTCAATAAAGTTTTTGAAGTTCAAATGGATACAAGCATGTGTCATGTGGAATAATTAGCTAATTTTAATTGTAACGTAAAAAATAAACTATTGTGTGTATGTAGTCCGTCTATATTCGTGCATGATATATTAATAATCAGTTCGAAATAAGATTTGATAGTTTGTATATTTTTTACTTTATAAGCTGATATTGTGATAGTTGACTAAGAAGAATATTAAAGTACAAAAATATATTGAGATACTGCTGTTATGTAGGCTGTGCCTTATCAGGATTCATTTTTTGTACAAACTATTAATATAAGCAATACTGCCTTCAGTAGCAGAAACACAGTATCTACATAAAATCTGTAACTAAGAAAAAGTGCTCTAAAGTGGAAAGATAGTACTATATTTCAACAATGCTATTCACTGCGTTTCTGAGCTGAGCTGAGCTGAGTAGATAGATCTCATTGAGACGTATATAACTCCATATTATGTTAAAAAAATTCACTTACTGCGTTTTTGCTACTGAGGGCAGAATAAATCATCATTCGGTGTTACTTTTACCCAGAACTTATACAGCGTTTACCAAAAAGTACGCCATATAAGAAACTTTCCATTCTCAGAAATCACGAAACTTTCATTTTTTTGGTTTGTTTGAAGTTCGAAGTTAGGTAAACGCAGAATCAGTTTTATTATAACTAAATAAAAAATTTAACAAACACTGTAATTTCATTTCTGAAAAAATCTACCAGCGATTGACGCCGATAAAAAAATGGTAAGAAAGAATGATACAAAGATAGTCAATGTTATTGAATTCTCAATTTTAAACGTGAACGAACAAAAACTTGTATCTAAATGAACTATTTGAGCTAAAATTTGTGTTATTGTAAATATGCAATCCTGTGGTATTTCACAATGAGAAAAATCTAGAGACCATACTGATATCTTCTAGAAATTATGATAAAAATAATAATAGTTTTTGATAACTTTAAGACTTGGAAGGTAGGTGGTAAAGTACTGATAAAAAGTTGAAAAACTCATGGTTGAAATGGGTATATATTTTTCCTGTGTATACGTTAATTAGAAGTTTCTGGCAAACCAGACAACGAATCAATCTGAATGATGATATGGTATGGTCCACAAACCATACAACCCCCTGGGGTTGTTTTACCCATCACAAAAACAGATAATCAAAATTACAGAGCTTTTACCTACATTGGACAATCCACAAAAACAGTAGCTTCATTTTTAAGTAGTCAAAATATAAGAAGCTATAGAAAATATAATACGTTGGGAAGGTATATCAAAAAACAATAAAGACAGAACTTCCAAATTCGAGAAACAATGAGTATACAAGTTAAGGGTGTAATCTAACCTCTTGCACTCCAGTGAAGGAGAGGTGAATGAAGGCATGTTAGAACGAATGGTAGGTGTGAAAAATGCGATAAATTTTGTGAAACGTGGGTAGACATTTTGGGAACCTCTGTCCGCCATCCTTCCAGACCAGAAAAGGCAATTGCCGATGAAGGAAAGACACTGAATTTCGAACCCATAGAAATATAACAACCACTAGAACGCCAAACCCGCTGTCCGCGATTCAGTTAAATGACCCCTCACAGGGAATGATGACAAACCTTTGCACTTGCGCATTATTGCTGTTTCTGGTCACGTCGTTGCCAAGTTTTCTTTTTTTTTTTTTTTTTTTCGTGTTCCAAATGAGGTTCCGAATATCATCTGTGGTTAGGGCAGGTAATTGTGGTAAGTCCAGTAAACTTGGCAAACCGCCTTAAAATCATATCGTGGCGTATCAAGCGAAGATAGATAACAGTGTCGGTTTCTGAGTTTTGGCACTGTTAGGTTTTAGCAGTTGTTCAGGGAAAATGTGTGCATCTGGATAACACCAATATATTGGCAACGACACAGAGGCAAAAATAATTCATATCATTAAACATTCAACTTAATGATATAATTGCTACAATTTGGCAATACAATGACTGTCGAAGAAAAAACTTTGTATGAAACACTTTCGTAAAGGGCTTTTTTGTACTCGCGTGTTTGTTGAACTGAATATGACATTGATGTCAACCACATGTAAATCGAAGATGGGGAATTTTATCATATCATTTCATTTCTCCCTTTTCTTTGAGTACTTTGACTGAAAATGTGGTTACACATATACAGGGTGTCCCAGAATAAAGGGGACAAACTCCGATGGTAGAATTTTTACTTCATTTTAAAGCTGTAAGTTCCAATAAACTTATAACAGCTCGAGTTACAGGGTGTTGAAAATGACAAAAAAATGTATGTTTTCCAGAATCACTCCATAACGGCTCATCTGTTCTTGATGAAATTGGGTATGCCAATTTTCACGCCACTGGATTGATGTCGATTTTATCTTCTTTTTCTTAATTCCCAACATTTCCTATATATTGAAACCCGTTGACAAGTTTTATAACGAAACCTAACCCTTTTTGTCTAGAAAATATCGAGAATCAATAAAAAGAAGACGAAATAGATATTAATCCAGTGGCGTGAACGTTGGGGAGGAGCGATTAGGGGTACCCGTCTGCCGTACGCCCCTGTTCAAAGTTACAAACATGTAACTTGCATTGAAATTTGGAACTGAATGCTGTCATGTGACACACCAAATTTCATTAGGAAAAGTTGAGCTATTATGGAGTTGTTCTTGAAAACATCTTTTTTTGTCACTTTCAACACCCTGTATCTCAGTTAATATTCACTTTAGAGTATATATTTATTGGAACTTTTAGCTTTGAAATGAAGTGAGGATTTCACCGCCGGAGTTTTTTTGCCTTTATTCTGGTACACCCTGTATAATATAAGGATTTGTTGTTAAATCTATAAAAAAATGTATCAAATGTAGAGTATGTTTGTTAACTTTTGAAGACATTACATAATCTTCTGCAGATGCAGAAAACATTAAAATATTATTGAATAGAAAAAAAGGTGGTCTCCAAAGGCCATCACAAACTGTTAAAGATATTTGTATTTTTCATGAGAGAAAAATCCGGCAGGTTGTTGCAATTACTGATAAGTTTATGCCAAATGAAACGAAGTTTTTGGAAACTAACATACATCAAACTTTATCAATATTATTTCAGGATGAAAAATTATTCAGCTCCATAATAAACCACATTTTCGATATGTCTCCCTATGAGGTGAGTCACAAATTGAAAATGATAAAAGCACTAACAAGAATTTACACCAGAATTAGATTTTTCAATATCGCAATGTCAGAAACTGAGAAAATTAGAGGTGAATTGAAGTGAAGAACACTTACAAAATTTATGATGTTTTCCCATCAATAGATTTTGAAACAAATAAATGTTCGTTTGATAGAAATAAGTTTGTAACATCACAAAATAAAATGTGTTGAGAATTATTATAGTCCTTTTTCTCCAATCCTACCATTTCTCCTTATTTAAAACAAAATGAAACAAATATTCTGTAACAATTTGAATTTTTGGCTTTTTATATTTATTTCTCTCAACACTCGAAAATCTACTTCTTATTACAAAAAAAGCCATTTGAATTTAATACGATTCAACAACATTTACAATGACAAATGAGAAACAATGGCCAAATGCAAAAATGTAGTTTCTTACCCGAGAAACTATATTTGACAGATTTTATATCTCCAATCAATGACATTTTTGTTTTTCAACAAAAATGGTGGAAAAGTGATAACAAGAGTCAACAAGTAGTTTGAACTCCTGTAAAAAACATTGTAATGTCTTGTCAATAAAAGCCTTTGCTATTATTATTATTATTATTACATACTTTTTGCATTAATAACTAATTAAATAATCAATCGATTTGTAGTACATAAAGAAAGTGTTTCCTCACTCTGATATGGATTCCGACTATAATAGGCTCAACGGTTTAGGCGTGAAGCCGATGGACACACAAATTGAGTTTTTTTTTTCTGATTCACAGACCGAGTGGAATCAATTCCCATCAAAATATCAAATTTGAATTTTTTGACGATAACAATAATTTCTACCTACTTGGTCGCGAAAAAGCACAAAATAGAAGACCTACACTCAATATTTCTATTTTCAAGAAGTCAATAATTTGTTTACTGTATACAGGGTGGGTCACGGTCGATGGTACCTTAGACGTTTACGAAGAAAGGGAAATAGGATCATTCTGAAAATTTGGTTTCTCAAGTAGTTGCTCTTGGTCTATCGATCTAAAATATTTTCAGCAATGCAGCGTTGCCGCTTATACCAGAAAGTAGCAGCATCTTTGTTATTTCAAATGGGTCACCCTGTATATTACCGCATTTTTGAACTTGTCATTCCTTTCTGATTATTTCTGCCTCATACTCCCCTATACCTATCTCTAACGGTTTTTGAGATATTGGTTATTTTCCATATTTTTCATCCAAAACATAGCTCGAAATGAATGTTTATTTCTGCGGTATTTGGATTCTTAGGAAGTTGCAATTTTGTGTTTAGTTCATCAAAATCATGTACATTGATTCTGTATAGAGAAGTTTGTTCTGCGTTATACAGGGTCGTTCAAAATTCATGATCTTACTGCTAGATACGAAAATGGTTGAAAGTGCGTTTTTTTAAATGGAACATCCTGTATATTATGAAATATCCTGAAATATGACTAAATTCCCTTCGAATTGATATATCATGTTCCTATACCTAAATAGCCAGAATTCCGAGATAATAGCAATTTTCACTTGTAATCTCCCAAGTGCTTCAATTATTGCCGGAAATTTTTCGAGTACATGAATTTTTTTTTCAAAATTCTTGTACGAGATAAATTTACGGCAATTAATTCAAGCACGAGGGGGATTCGGTAAGAAAATTTCACACCGAGAAATGAAAATCATCCAACAATTCATAAGAAATAACTAACGATGGTTTCACCTGAACTATTTATAACCACTGAAATATTGATATGTAAAATTCTTAACAAAATTTTCATCAATAAATGTGTTTAAATTTGGAACAAAAAAAAATAAAAAAGTTGTTACGTTCTTATCGTGGAATGAACCATCGACCTAGCGACTCATAGGCCGCAACACTACCGCTGAGCTACGGGACTTCTGATAAAAACTTGTGACAAATGCTGTATTGAACTTCTTCTGAAATATGATTTCAGAATTGACAATTTCTGCAATAATCGTGGAGAAAATATTTTCAGACACATTCCAAATATCTAGCAAATACATAATTATCTCCTTTCATATGAAAACTAGACCTCCATTTGTACATTAAAGCAAAATATCAACTTGTCACATGTCAAATGTTTGACAGAAAAATTTCCACTTATTAACTTCGCCCAGGGTACCCAGGAGGATAACAATTTCCGGAAATTTTTAGGGTTGCCATGGTATCTAAACAAGAACGAATTTTTTGATTGGCTACAAAAGTGAGGTGTGAAATTTTCAAAAAAAATCGATTTATTTTTCTCATATTCATCTAAGGTGGCTATTAAATGTCATGATGGTCCATGACATTATGCAAATTTGACAATTAGTGCACTATTAATAATACCGTTGTGCGTTTCTTAACGAAAGTGACACAAAAATAATTGAAATGAAAGGAAATAACTATTGAAACGAAGTTCTGATGAAATTGTTTATTCTTCATGGAAAATGTGAGGGAATTGTAGCAAGAACGTGCAGAAAATTCAATGAAACGTACCCTGTTTCACAAAACATTTATTATGTTGTCTTCATCTGAAGTTATGGGCTTCGGTAAATGTCGTTTTGTTTTCAATTTTGATCCATAATTAATGAAACTATGTTGTAATCGTACAAACTTCCTTTTGTTTATTGGTTGTAAAACAGGGTACGTTCATTGAATTTTCTGCACGTTCTATGCGGCCTATGAGTCGCTAGGTCAATGGTTCAATCCACGATAAGAACGTAACAACTTTTTTATTTTTTTTTTGTTCCAAATTCATACACATTTATTGATGAAAATTTTGTAAAGTATTTTACATATCAATATTTCACTGGTTATAATTAGTTCAGGTGAAACCATCGTTAATTATTTCTTATAAACTGTTGGATGATTTTCATTTCTCGGTGTGAAATTTCCTTGCCGAATCCCCCTCGTGCTTGAATTAATTGCCGTAAATTTATCTCGTACATGAATTTTGAAAAAAAATTCATGTACTCGAAACATTTCCGGCAATAATTCAAGCACTTGGGAGATTACAAGTGAAAATTGCTATTATCTCGGAATTCTGGCTATTTAGGTATATTTAAAAAAACGCACTTTCAACCATTTTCGTCTCTAGCAGTAAGATCATGAATTTTGAACGACCCTGTATAACGCAGAACAAACTTCTCTATACAGAATCAATGTACATGATCTTGGTGAACTAAACACAAAATTGCAACTTCCTAAGAATCGAAATACCGCAGAAATAAACATTCAATTCGAGCTATGTTTTGGATAAAAAATATGGAAAATAACCAATATCTCAAAAACGGTTAGAGATAGGTATAGGGAAGTACGAGGCAGAAATAATCAGAAAGGAATGACAAGTTCAAAAATGCGGTAATATACAGAGTGACCCATTTGAAATAACAAAGATGCTGCTACTTTCTGGTATAAGCGGCAACGCTGCATTGCTGAAAATATTTTAGATCGATAGACCAAGAGCAACTACTTGAGAAACCAAATTTTCAGAATGATCCTATGTCGCGTTCTCCGTAAACGTCTAAGGTACCATCGACCGTGACCCACCCTGTATATCATTAAAGGAAAACTCTGTTATATTGCAAATGCTATTACCGACAACTTATGATTCAGGAAGAGGTCAAAAATCCTAAGACACTTGCGCTCTATTGCACATACTCATAGGTTGGTGTATCTGCTGTAGGAGGGGCACGTATTTCTGAACTAATTGGAATTCTATGTATTATATTTCTATGGTCGAACCGAATAAAGATTACGTTCACACGGGTCTAGAGAGAGACCCACATCTCATAATTTTTTTTATTTTTCAAATTTTTTTTTCGCTTTTTTCACACCTGCCATTCGTTCTAACATGACTTTATACACCCCTCCTTCACGGGAGTGCAAGAGGTTAGATTACACCCTGTATATTGGTCAAACTGCTAGAACATTTAAAAATTGCACTCATGAACATCATATGAGTTATTAGAACAAGAAAACTAATTCAACACATTCAAAACGTCTTTCAGAAGAAAATTACACTTTTAATGAAGAATTTCAAATTTTATAGCGCGAATCACAAATACTGACTTGAATTGCAATTGTCTTCACGTTTCATACGTTATGCATACAATAATTAAGGGTAACATAATATGAAGAATGTGAAACTATAGTAGCTGTATTGGAGAATCTATTTCAAATAAATAGATCATCACCGAAAAAATTGCCAACGATTATGAACAAATGTTAGAAAGAGTATTGCTCTATTGAACTGAAATGATTCTAATTCGTGTTAGGAATTGAATGAAATGATGTGTGAGTATAGACAATTTGCGAATTTTGTCTACTTTACGGCCCGCCGGGCCATAATGCGCCCACGGGCGGTAAAGTGCCACTTTACGCCCGACGAACCGGGCGGTAAAGTGTACTTTACCGCCCGCTAGTGCATAAATGTTTATTTAGCTTGCATTTTCACTTGAGAAAAATACTGTGTTAACGAACCATGTCGTGATTAAATAAAGTTTGTGAAGTTTGTACAATTATATTTTAGGTTTTGACCCAAAAAACCTGCCTGTTCTCGGTGTCTTTCATACTACAGAGCATGCATTCTTGCTGTATCCAATACAGGATGGTCACTACTTTTGTAACAAAAGATAAGTTCACATGTCCAGTCATTGTGCCAGATAGGATCCAGGTCGTAATTTAAGAATAACTCGATATGAGTCTTTTTTTTTCTATAGGGTCCGTCTCTTGTTGCAACTCTGGAGACACTGGAGCCAATGAAACTTATAGTTGTGGGCATTTCTATAGGGCCCAACCGATCTCTAATTTGAATGTGTCGTTTTGGTGGGCTTTTTCTTTATTTCAGGAATCGAGTAGGAGCTACTGGACGTTAATCTGTATTTTGATTATTCATTCGAATTTTATCACTATTAACTGATTTTTTAATCACACACAAACTGGCAAACACTTTACGTGACTTTCTCCAGTTTGTTAACCTGATTTCCTTTGTCTGTTTTTTCATATTTTATATGTATGATCTCGAGTTAATAGCGCTATTATTATTAATCTACTGGACCCTGACAAACTCCAGAGGAAAAGTTGGCTTTTCCCTCTCGGATGGACCACCGGTTCGATTTTGCATCCGTCGTTGATCGGAAAAGAGTTGTCGCATCTCACTAAGACCTCAGATGTTTGTTGGGCCTCTTTACTTTTGAACGAGAAAATATTCATGAAAGTATAGGCCAAAAAAGTGTATGAAAACAATATAACTTTCTGTATTATCTATATTTTTAAATTTAAATGTCAACAACGTTGAATGTACTTATGTTCCTGCTTTGTAAAACACTGTAAATGAATATTCAATAAAAATTCACTGCTGCATATATACACTGAATAGACACAACCATAGTTATAACTAACTGCAAACTCTCAGAAAGATCTGTTGAGGTTCTAATACATTTCAAACTTAGATACAACGCTCTTCTGACTTATATGTATGTTGCAAGCTTTGGAGTGAATACAATTCAAAAACATAAAAAACTATTCGAACAGCATAACTACGACTATTTTACTCATCGCGCATTTTGCCGACAAAGTCAGCATCTTCAGGAGCAATGATATTACTTATGCTAACTATATACACGCATAATATGTAACTAACTGTCTGAAAATCTGAAGTCTTCATAAAACTGTTGTTTTCACATATCTACCTTAACAACCACCATCTAAAGCTTACCTTGTTTGGATTTAATGACATAGTTGTTCCTCAATAAATAAATTTAATCACTGAGAACTAATGGCTTTTTGAAAATAAATAACACTCTTTGCATCTAAGCAATAAGTGTGATATGAAATTGAATAACGGACTTCAATCTAATATTCACTTATAATGTAACAATTCTGAAGCTGGACCTGTCGCTTGTACTAGTAAACAAGCCTGCGAATATTAGGTCCTCCTGACATTCTGGTCTTCACGCTTCTAGGAAAGTGGTCCATCTAGATGCGAATGGAAGTAGTTCCAGAACAATCTAGAGAAGAACCCTTCGGGGTCTACGACTAAATATCCTGTACAAAAATGTCCCGTCTAAAGTATTCTGACAATAATCCCCGGCCAACAATATCCTCAGACAATAATAACCTTATGCAAAATTATCACGTACAATTATTAGTCTAATCTAACCTGAACGAACTAACCTAGCTCGCAAGTTGGGAGCTTGGAAGTTGAAGAAAAATTCATTTTGAGTGGAATATTTTATTAGTCTGATCTAACCTGAACGAACTAACCTAGCTCGCATGTTGGAAGTTTATTATTGGTCAGGTTGTTATTGTCTTAGGATATTATTGGACGGGGGATTTTTGGCCGGATATTTTTGACTGGATATTTTTGGACGAGATATTTAGTCGTGCTACACCGGGTGTACATAAACATCACGCCGCGCGGATAGATACAGTGAGAGACAAAGTTCAGCATAAACAGTCTAGTTTAACTTAAGAATAGTGCAATATAAATTATGATATAAAGTGATACAACGAATTTATTGTTCAATGAAATATTTAAAGTAACTAAGTATTGTAGAGTCTGCGCCGGGCGGTGGGAGGGATGTGGGGCCTCAAAACTCACATTCTTCACTAAATCTACACGGCGGTAATCAGACCCAGAATCCTATATGGAGCAGTGGTCTGGTGGCCGAGAGTGGACCAGATAACTACAACTAACAAGCTGGGAAAAATTCAAAGACTAGCTTGTAGGGGAATAACCGGCGCGGTGAGGACGACCCCCTCGGCAGCCCTAGACGCACTGTTGGGTCTGCCGTCGCTTCCAACTTGTATAAAGAAGGAAGCGATGGCGTCCTATCCGAGAATGTGGGACTCAGGGCACACCGAAATCGCTGTGGTAGCGGAGAAAGAAATCCCACTATCCGCTATCAAAGTGATACAGGCAGAGGATAAAATTAGGTGGAAAAGGACGATCTCGCTAGAGATCCCAGACAGGAGAGAGTGGGAAGAGGAAAGGATGATATTTCCCTCAGAAAGCCTGGTCTGTTTTACAGACGGGTTCAAACTGGAGGATGGACAAACCGGAGCAGGAGTTTACTTGGAAAACGGAGAAAAAAGAGCCTATGCGCTAGGTTCTCTGACAACAGTTTTCCAAGCAGAAGTGTATGCCATCCTGGAGGCAACCAGAATGGAAGAGGTGAGGTCCGGCCAAGAGAGACATGTATATGTCTGCTCGGACAGTCAGGCAGCCATCAGAGCTCTGAATGCAACCAGAACCAGATCAAAACTGGTTCAGGAGTGCAGATATGCCCTGGAGAGTCTTGCGACTAAAAAGGAAATAACGCTGATGTGGATCCCGGGCAATGCACGGATTGAAGGCAACGAGCAGGCGGACTAGCTAGCCAAGCAAGGAGCCAGGCAAACCCTACTACGGGCCCGAACCCGCACTCGGCATAACAAGGAGACATATAACAACGGCACTGAATGAGTGGGCCGTTGATACATTAGGAAAAGAGTGGGGAGGGATAGACGGCTGCAGGCAGTCAAAGCAGAAGATATTGAGGACCGACAGGGCAAGGACGACCAAGATACTGAAGATAAGCCGCAAAGAACTTCGACTGTTAGTGGGAGTTCTAAGAGTTCTAACCGGCCACTGCGGCCTCAGGAGGCACCTGGCTCTCATCAGAGTTGAGGCAGACCCACTATGCGCAGAATGTGGTGAGGAGGAGGACTCCTTCCACTTCCTGTGCGAAAGTGATATTTATGGCAAGCGCAGACAACACGTCTTCGAAGGTGCCACTATTAAGGAGAAAGAATTGCACTCATTGCAATGGACATTTCGACTTTCATAAGAAAGTCGAAGAGGTTCGAGCAGGTATCCGCCATGGGATGAGTGAAGATTGCGAAAAGGGACCACTGGGACCTATTCGCTGACGCTTGCGTCCCCTACCCATTACCATAGTACCACAAAACATATTTTCTCATTTTGGGTGAAAAATGCTTGCAAACATGACTGAAACGGTAGAACGACTAAATATCCCGTCCAAATATATCCTGCCAAAAATCTTCCGTCCAATAATATCATAAGACATATCCTTACCAATAATAACCTTCCAACTTGCGAGCTAGGTTAGTTCGTTCAGGTTAGATCAGAGTGATTAGACTAATAATTGGGCGGGATAATTGGGCGGGATAATTTTGCATAAGGTTATTATTGGACAGAGGATTATTGGCGGGAATTTTTGACAGGGTATTTTTGCACGGGATATTCAGTTGTAGACCTGACTGAATAGGCCGAGCACGCGTAAGCGGTAGAGTAGTAGGAGAGACCGGGAGATCACGGGAAGCGTATTATTACACACGTAACCCATTCATTAGAAGAATTTGATGGCCCCGTTGGAATAAAATTCTGAAAATTTGTAACTTCACATCAGTTAACATAAACAACCGATCAGAGTTGTCGTCAGTGACATCAGTGGCGTAGCACTTCCGGTTAAACCGGAAGTGGACACAAACTTCCTTATCTTAAATGGACCGCCTTGTATTTTATTACGTTTTTTATAATCTACCTCTTGTATCAAATGTCCCAATAATAATCACTGACCATCTTCGAATTTTTGTGATTTTTTTGAAACACTTGCTGTTTGCACTAGTATTTTTAAAAATGCATATCATAAAATTTTTCAATGCTCAATCATTCAAATTTCCACCAGATACTTGATGACCGTCGAAGTACGAATATAATTTTTTTTGTAATTATACAGTATGGTCAAAAATCTCTTGTTATTCGGAGGTTTCTGAAAACCGTGAAAGTATTTTTTTTAAATGAAACTCCCTGTATATTATTGAATAAATTAACGCACAATCTAACTTCGGTAGTCATCATGTATACTAGCTGTGGTGGAAATTTGAAAGATTTAGTGTTGACACTTTATAAGATATGCTTTAAACATACTAGTGCAAACTCAAAATGTTTCACAAAAATCGAAAACGGTTAGGTTAGGAAAACGGTTAGGTTAGGAAAACGGTTAGGTTAGGAAAACGGTTAGGAATCAAAATAGGGACATTTCAATCAAATTGTATCAAAACAGTACCGCAGAGTACCCGTGAGAAGAGTCAACCCTACAACTTGAAAAATGGCGGAGTTATCAATTTAAAAAAAATCGCAAAATTTTCTGGTAGTTCCAGTTTTTCTCCTTCACTAAAGATCCGATCGGGTCGTAAAATATGTCATTTTGTACGTATTTCAATTTTCTACAAGTATTCTCATTGGAGCAACCAGGTTGCTGTATTAGTTGTCATTTTATAAGAAAAACACTAAAGAAATACGTTAAAAGAATTGTAAAATTTGTTTTAACGAGTCACCCAGGTTTTCTGAGAAAACCCCTCAAAAGCAAAGCTTGGCGAGCAAGGGAGATACGGGACCTACAGTTTGAATAAAAGTGGATTCCGAACCACGTCAGCGCCATATTTAAATGTTTATAACAAATTAATAAATGATAGTTGCGAGTTCAAAACATAACAGAATATATCTACAGACTGTCTTTCATATGTTGGCCAGTCGGTTTCCTACCAGTATTTTTGTTAAAAAAATTACTATTTTTTGCATTGATTGGTGTAAGTGTATCTGTATAGATAAATGATACGAAATCTCGAAATTTGTCAGACTTCTTCCTCTGTGTGGATAGTTACAATTAGTAATATCATACCTCCTGAAGATGCCAACTTTGTTTGGCGAAACGCGCGTCTAGTAAACTCGGTGTAATTTCAGTCTCTAGTAATAGACTGGGAGATGGTGCCTTTGAGACCAGTGAAAGAAATGAAAATTCTGACCAAAATGATGAAAAATTTGAGAAAATCGTCTAAAATAAAAAAATTAATCACAAGTCTATAATTTCCTCGCTGCTATTGTCTATCTTAACATGCCGTTGGTGTACATGGCATAAAATCGTCCCAAAACACATATATGTTTTAATGAAAATCGAATTTTTCATATGAAATACCCGAAGACTTAAAAAATTGTAGAAATATCACTGAATTTAAAATCAAAATAAAAAAATATTTTAGCGAAAAAAGAAATGGGCTTTATTAGGATTCCTTCTTTGTTTTGGTGTTTTTTGTTTCTTTATAATTCTGAATGTTTCATTTTAAAAATATATGTAAAAACAAATACATGATCAACCTCATACCAGTTTGAAACTGTTTGACTGATCATGCTATTCCATCATAGATTAATAATTGACTAAATACCCTTTCATAATTTTACAGTTGTTTCTTAAAGTTAAGAAATGGGTATACCTTTATTTTATACATATAGCATTGAATTATGAATAAACGTTATTATTATTGTTATTATTGTTGAAAGCCACGCGGCGACCGCTCAAATTTTTCATCATTCTTGTCAGAATTTTCATATCTTTCACTGTTTCAGAAGCATAAACGAGAAAATCGTAAACTGAAATCTGTCACCATCTCCCAGTCTATCAATTTTTTATGGATTTGGACAGCTCTTCTTACCAAACAGTTGACATCCTATAAACAGGAAATCTTCAGTAATACCCATAGAAATATATATTATATACTTACTCTAGAATGCTAATCCCGCCAATTTTCACGGCGAAAAGCATGCCGCGTATGCGACCCGTTTACGATGTGCGCATGCTCGTCATCAGTGTAGTTTGGGTAGATCGTTGCCAAGTTTGAAAATAATTGAGTGTTCCAATTCAGAGTTTTTTGTCATGAGGCAATAAAACACATGTCATTTGAAAGAGAGACATTCGACAGCGCATTAAGGAGTTTTTAAAACCGAAAAGAACCTTTTAGAGATAGATTACTCCGAATTTTAGTCGCGAAAGAAACTTTTTTAAAACAATAATGTACCCTACGCTACTGTAGTTATAATGACCGTGCAACAGTGCTTTTTCATCAACAGGAAGACTTGTCACTAAGATCTGTCACTCTTGTCAGAGATCAGAGACGGTTTTTAGAATTTCAAACTTTCTCTTGTCGTTTTGTGTCAAGGAGACTAAGGAAAGTTTAATCCCCATAAGACAATGGGGACACTAGTAGAAAGAGATGAAAGAACATTTGTGACGAAATATGACGTAGTGGGACGTATCATGGCCGCCGTTCCCTATAGGCAGTGACAGACTAGCTCTTGGTATATGAGAGTTACTGCTGACAGTTTTGTTGCTTGGTTCGAGTTCGACTCTGTACTCATATCCAAGTACGTCACTATGACGCGTTGATACTACATGATTCTGATTGGCTAGAGCTTATTAAACCCTTCTTGTTAGTTTAGTCTCTTTGGTTTTGTGTGGTGTTTGTTGTCGTTGGTTAATCTTTCAACATTCGTGAATTTGCATTAATATTGTTCTTTGAAGACAATTTCTAATAAAGCCGTTTCTTCCTACAAATAAACAACGAACTGTACAGTGTTGTGTGGAAGTAAAGGAAAAATACCCGAAATAAATTATTTTTGGTAGATAATGAAATTTTTATGTACCTATCTGCGTTGGACTTTTGCCTCCATCTTATGGTTATACCTATTGTCTTACATGTATAGACAGGTTTCCTAGGTGGCCTGAAGTATTTCCCATTAAGGACATTTCGGCAGAAACAGTTGCTAAACAGTTTTTCGACGGCTGGATCACGAGGTTTGAAGTGCCACAACGAGTAACCACAGATCAAGGTCGTCAATTTGAATCGAATCTCTTCCGAGAATTTTCTAAACTACTTGGAATTCAACATATACGCACAACTGCTTATCATCCTTGCTCGAATAGAATGATCGAAAGGTTTCATCGTATAATGAAAGGGGCATTGAAATGTCAGGAAGACGAAAAATGGAGAGACGCCCTCCCAACGATCTTACTTGGAATGAGAGTTGCAGTGAAAGAAAACATTGACTGTTCTTGTGCAGAGATGGTTTATGGAACCACACTTCGAATCCCAGGAGAATTCATAATACCGAATTCGGATCCATTACCAAACTACCAACCTTTTTTTTCAACTTGCGTGAAACGATGAATAAAATCAGACCAGTACCAGGTTCAAACAATGACCAGAAAAAGACATTCATCCACAAGGAACTTTTCGTTTGCAGTCACGTTTTCGTTAGAACAGATAAATAACTCAGGATTCGAAACTTTTTTAAATTTGATTCTTTCCAAAATGTCGGTGAAATCAAAGTCATTTGCATTTATTAAACTGTAATTCTCTCTGATAATTGCTTCAAGTCTTATTTTCAAATCAGCTAAACAGCCTCCAGTTTCAGCTCCAAAGAATTCGAAGATCTCTACGGCGTTTTCTTTGCTGAGAGTATTCATCAGAATTTTCACCATTTCGGAAACTTAATTCGGGGTCACCAATTATGGGTTTTGGTTTATAGGTTTATATGATTCAATCAAATATATTGAATGAAATGTTTTATTAACTTTTCAATAATAAATATTCTCAAAATTGAAGTGAAAACTGTTAACGAAAAATATCAAGATAAAAACTATCCTTCAAATCTAAAATGTCAAAATCTAACAACCATCCTAAAATCTACCGAGAGATAAAATTAAATTGATGGCACCACAAGTCGCTTCAGAGCGATAAATAATAATAACCGTACTCTACTTACACTTCTTTTTTAGTCAATGTACCGGAACTAAATCCACCAACTTAAAATCAATATACCCCAAAAATAAATCTTTTATGTCAGTAAAACGACTAGGTAGCAGTAAAAACACTACATGTATTTCGATTTGCCACCAAAATATCAGATGCTCAAGTAATAAAGTACTACAACTAGATGTCTTATTGGAAAACGATGTTTCAGACTGTGATTTTCTGTGTGTGTCAGAACACTGGCAAAACAAAGACCAGTTAGATGTTCTGAAACTGAAAAAACTTGAATTATGTTCTTTTTTTTGTAGAGAGGTCATGAAAAATGGTGGTGTTGCGTTGTATAAAAATAATGACTGTACTTTAAACTGTGATATTTTGAATTTAGATAGGTTTTGTGTGGAACACGTTTTTGAATGCTGCGGCATTGTTTTACCGCTTGTGAAAGTAGCAATTGTTTGTATTTATCGTCCACCTGATGGAGATTTTGATTTATTTTTGAACCTGTTAAATGGCCTTTTGTTTTATACAACCAAAAATAATCTTAATGCTATAATTGGAGGCGATTTTAATGTAGATTTTAATGTAGACAGCGCTAAGCTACGGCGCATGAATGATGTTTTGGGGTTTGTTTGAATGTTTTAGACGATATAGTAACTTGATTACTTATATTTCGGACGTCCATCATCTTAATGGTTGAAAGATTTCTATCTCTTTCAAAAAAAAACATAGAAGCCAATGGTGCCTTCAGTCAATCAAGCGTGGAAATTAAAAACGTATGGAAACCGCTCATGGACCATTTTGGAGGGAGAAAAAGCGCGAAACCACGCGCGCCACAAGACCGCGCGTAATTACACTTAATTAGACCTATAAACCTATAAAAGGTCGCGTAGCATCTGATTTTGTCATTATTCACCAGAAGACGATTGCGGATTCAAGCAATTGAAACGTTGTGAAAAAAATTTGAAAGAGATAGAAATCTTTCAACCAGTAAGATGATGGACGTCCGAAATATAAGTAATCATGTTTTGGGGTGTTTTGCCCTGAATAGAACTATCATGGAACCGACAAGAGTAACTTCTGCGTCTGGTTCTTGTATCGATAATTTTCTGGTGAGCGAGCATCTTAATTATTTTGAGTCATCAAACATAAATCTCTGTCTGTCAGACCATTTTGCACAGCTCCTGAAGGTGCATGTACACGGAAAACTGAAGGTTAAGGACACTAATAGTTCCAATATGTCCATGTTCCGTAGAGACTTTTCAGAAACAAACACCGCAAAATTCTTAGAGTTCTTAGAAAAGGAAGACTGGGCAGATCTTACTAAGGAAACATGTCCAAATGCAGCTTATGAAATATTTCATAGAATATAAATGTACTATATTGAAGTAGCTTTCCCTATGAAGAAAACGAAAACAGGAGGAATTTTGGTAAAGGTAAAGTTACTCCAAAAAAAAAAAGAAAAAGTGAAACTTACGTAGTTTTGTCTCCTGAACACGAATCTGAAAGAATTTTGTGGGGGTCTCAATTACTTTAGGAGTTATAGCCATTTTAAAGTCGAAAATTGTAGATTTTCAGACACGAATTTTGCAGTCAAAATTTGCACAAAATGCCTCCTTCTTTTTGTTGACACTGTCATTAAACACTAATCTATCCATATTTCACGTTTTTAAACACAAAAACTAATTTTTTCACACAAAAAATTTAACTTCTTTTACTAGTGATTCTAACCTATTTGTTAGTTATTTACATGCTCATAAGAAGTTGGTATCATTGAATCTGCGCCGTCAACTATTTGAATTCAAATATGAGCAATAACTTCCCCTTCATTCTTGTTTTGAATAGTTGGCGGCGCAAATCTCAGGTAACCAACCTACTGCAATCATGAAAATTACTAAAAACCAAACAAAAGTTGGGTTAGAATCGCAAGTAAAAGAAGGTCAAGTTTTTGAGTATAATTTAAATTTTTGGTGTTTGTATTTGTGAAATATGGATAGATTAGTGTTTAATGACAGTGTCAACAAAAAGAAGGAGGCATTTTGTGCAAATTTTGACTGCAAAATTCGTGTCTGAAAATCTATAATTTTCGACTTTAAAATGGCTATAACTCCTAAAGTAATTGAGACCCCCACAAAATTCTTTCAGATTCGTGTTCAGGAGACAAAACTACGTAAGTTTCACATTTTTTTAATTTTTTTTGGAGAATGAGCCCGATAACTTTACCTTTACCGGAATTTTAAAGACTCAGTTGTCATCTGAATTATCAGATTTAAAGAAACTTGTCACTCTGTAGAACGAACTTTCAAATACAGATGAAAACTACAGAGAACCTAGCAGACAAATAACAGAAACTTACAGGAAAAAACTAAGGGAACATAATATAAAAAGTATAGATCAGAGAGTTTATAGCTGGCGAAATAAAACTAAAACAACATGGAAATGTATTAATGAAATCCAGAAGAAAAACAGTGTTAGAAAAGAAATTACACTTTTCCCACATTGGTGAAAATATAGCAAATGACTTTAAAAATGTTCTATAACAACATGCCTACTGAAAATATGTTTCCTCTTCATAACAATTCCTCAATGCTTCTATTTCCAACCGACGAAACTGAAATATTAGAAATAATTAGAACTCTTAAAAGAACATGCCCTGATCCTGATAATTTTATTACTAGGGATATTTTTGAATTGAAAGACATTTTGGTAGGACCACTCACTAAATTAATTAATAAATATTTCACAAAAGGGGTTTTTCCAGACGAACTGAAACATGCATCAGTTAGACCTATTTATAAAAGAGGGGATGCTCAAGATCCTGAAAATTACAGACCCATAGCATTATTGAGTATTTTTTCAAAAATTTTCGAAAAAATTTTGAAAAATAGAATTGTTGATTTTATCAATAAAACATATCAATTTGATCTGAATCAATTTGGTTTTCAAGAAAAGAGTGGATCGCAAGCAGCTGTTTTAGAAGTTATTGATTTGATTCAAGAAAATCTTGATAAAGGTAATTATGTGGTAGGTGTATTCATGGACCTTAAAAAAGCCTTTGATACAGTTGACCACTCAATACTTCTAAAGAACTTAGAGTCGATTGGTATCAGAGGAATTGTAAATGATCTTTTAAAATCCTATTTTGAAAAAAGAACTATAAGGACATACACTAATAACGTGGAAACTGATAGATTGAATATTAACAAAGGTGTTCCCCAAGGGTCGGTTTTAGGTCCAATTTTATACTTATAATATATACAAAATTTATCCCAAATCAACTTATCATGTCATTACACCATATACGCGGACGATACAGTGCTTTTATATGCAAATGAAAACCCTTTAATTCTAGAAAATACGATAAATGAAGACTTACAAAAATTTGAAAAATGGCTTTATTCCAATCTTCTCTCTGTTAATTCAAGAAAAACTGAATATATGATTTTTCAACAAAGAAATAAACAAAATATTAAATTAAATATAAAAATAAAAAATTAACAATTGAAACAAACTTCTCTGATGAAGTATCTTGGCATTTGGATTGATGATAGGTTAAGGTGGGAGAAACATATTGATAATCTGGTTAAAAAAATATCTTCCATTATTGGAGCCCTGCGAAGATGTCCCAAATTGAATCCCAAAATAGCTAATATATTTTTATATTCACATATTCTCAGTAGAATCAAATATTTAATTAATATATGGGGAATGTGTTCTAAAAATAATTTCAATAAAATATCCGCTGTATACAGGAAAGCTTTGAAAGTACTGTATCGTCTACCATTTGACACTCCAACAAATCAACTTTATTCAATGACGAACACATTTTCTTTGGAGGAGCATTATGCAATGGACACTCTCAAAGCATCTTACCTTATTATCAATAAAATGATTAAATCTAATTTTGTATTAATTAGAAATTCAGAAATTCACAATTACCATACACGACAACATAACTTGTTCCATCTAGATTCTGCAAATTCTGTAATTGGCCAGAAAAGATTCACGCATGAAGGTCTTTCAAAATTCAATGAAATACCCGAAGACTTAAAAAATTGTAGAAATATCACTGAATTTAAAATCAAAATAAAAAAATATTTTCTCGAAAAAAGAAATGGACTTTATTAGGATTCCTTCTTTGTTTTGGTGTTTTTTGTTTCTTTGTAGTTCTGAATGTTTCATTTTAAAAAAATATGTAAATACAAATACATGATCAGTCTCATACCAGTTTGAAACTGTTTGACTGATCATGCTATTCCATCATAGATTAATAATTTGACTAAATACCCTTTCATAATTTTACAGTTGTTTCTTAAAATTAAGAAATGGGTATACCTTTATTTTATACATGTAGCATTGAATTATGAATAAACGTTATTATTATTATTATTATTATTATTACTATTCTAGAAGATGGGGAACAACTTCCTAAAGATGTCGCTGCTGGTAAATTCAATAGTTATTTTACACAGGATCAGGCGAGTGGCAATATTGACTACGACTTCATGATAAGCTGTGTCAATATGTGCGCAAACTCCATATATATGGTGCCAGTTTCTGCTGCTGATGTTATAGCTTCAATAAGATCTCTAAAAACTTCAAATGCTAGTGGTTACGACGACATTTCAATTAACCTTTTAAAAAAATGTCAGGAAAAATTAAGACACATATCAATATATCAGTTGAAAACGGTATTTACCCTGATAGATTGAAGCTAGCTCAAATAAATCCAATATATAAAAAAATGACCCGCACCAAAGAGAACTACATGGCAGTCAGTATCCTATCCAGCATAGGTAAAATTTTTGAAATGAACATGAAGATATTGGAAGGTCTAGGATGGAGGGTCTCATGTAGAGAAACTTTCAAAAGTTTGAGCATTTTGACTGTAGCAGGCCTGTATGTATATGAGCTGTGTATTTTTGTCTATCAGAACAGAGATAAGTTTGCTCGTAATGGAGAAAATCATCTGCACGAAACAAGATCTAGAAATATGCTTGTTCCAGGCCAACACTGTACCAAAAAGTTTCAGAGAAACCACCTGTTTCTTGGCTGCAAGGTCTACAATAAATTGGATCAGAATATTAAAAGTGCCTCTAATATAAGTATATTCAAGAAATCATTGAAAACCCATTTAATAAATAAGAATATCTACTCTGTAGACGAATTTCTTTCATAATTCGTGTGTAAAATCTTAATCGTTTCTTTTCACTTGATCAATGTCTCTACTGGTATTTTTGTTTTAAATTAAATTTACATTTATTTTATATTCTGGACCTTTTCTTTGTTATTGTACAACTGTACCTTTCAACAAACGAAATAAATTATATTATTATTATTATTATACTTTCTGATGGACTTCGCGAAATGATGTATTCAAATCGGCTAAATACAAATAGCAGGTATAAGTACAATGAGGTTTCCAACCTTATTCTCCGAGATTCAGAATTAATGTTTGTTAATCTTCACAAGTACCATAATATTTTACTAAAACCGGGCCTGTTACAAAAATCACTAATGACGCGCATGCGCATTGCGGACTAGCCTGAACTTTTTACAACACTTTTGACATGGGGATTAGCATTCTAGAGTAAGTATATAATATATATTTCTATGGTAATACCCAGATCCTACAACTTCAATATCCAAATTTGTCATTCAAACTAGTTCTACCGTCTCCCGATTGATCACTGGGAGGCACCCACATGCTATAGTCCTCTCTAGTGGCGTCTTCCTCATAGCCCCTTCGCCTATCCATCTCCGCCCTCTCTTGTCTTTGCTGTATCCTTCTCTGGTTCTTCTTCTTCTTCTTGTCATCGTTTCCTTCGTCAGTGTCCATTCTATCGTCCTGAAACGTTGAGGTTTCAGGTGTTTCGACATGATTTTCATCAGAAGCCGCTGGTGTTTTTGGTTCGTGGATACATTTCAAAGATGACTCGATACGGTCACCACTATTGCTCACTGGCTCGGGAATGTCAAGCGTGTCATTCTCCCTCTTAGTATCCAGCACGGTTGTTGATGATCCTGAGATTTCGGAAGTCTTCTTCATCTCGATTTCCTTTTTGTATTCGTTAAAGTCCTTGTCGATCGCTTCGGAAATGGTTTTGATTTCGTTTCCCATTCGCTTGACTTTATCAATCACCTTGTATTTCTGCTCAGTCATCGTGTTCAGTTCAGTCAATATTCGGTTGAGTTCCGATGACACTTTGTGTTCCAGTCTTTCGTTCGGCTCGCAATGTTTCAGGTCTGATATTAGTTTCATTACTTTGCGTTTTTTGGCTGCCAACATTTTCCAATCGACGTGCATTCGGTCTTCACTGGCTGCCAGCTTCTTCAGGTTGTTGAGGATTTTTTCCAACTTTTCTTGGTGTTTATCTATCGACAAAGGTTTGGTTTAAAACAGAATAAAAACCATTATATCTCATCAAATATTGCTCGACACAATGTATGCGTGGTTTTGCTAAATAATCATATTTCTATATTGCAATAAAATTGTATTAAACTGATATTCTGTTGAAAAGGCTTTTATTGTAAAATACCTCTCTCTCTCTCTCTAACTATATCTAACTTCCTCTCTCTCTCTCTATGTCTCACATCTACTCCCTCTCTAACTATATCTCACCTCTACTCTCTCTCTCTCTCTATTTAATTTTTTATCCACAATCACCTTATAATTGAAGTTTTATCCACACTTATGAACCGTATAAAGTACCACTTTATCCACTAGTGGAATAATGAAATTACTTTATTCCACTAGTGGAATAATGAAAATACAATCTTGAATATCAATCACATTTTACTTATTTTCAGAGGAGGAGGTACTTCCATATACGTTAAGGAGGAACTTAAATATCAAGAAGTGAAAAATATAGAGGGTGAGATGCCTTACAACCTAATTGGAATAAACTTATTTGAACTCAAATTGAAATTTTATTCTGTGTATAAACCACCTAGTTGCGACCTTACTCAATTTCTAACAGATTTTGAAGAAATATTAAGCAATGAAAAATCAAAATGTATTATTGTCGGTGATTTCAACTTAGATTTGCTCAAAGACTCTTCTCAAAAAATCCAACAATATCAAAACACCATTATTTTGTATGGTTACAAAATTGCAAACAAAATATGTGAAGATAGTGCAACAATAATTTCACAAATATCAAAGACAATCATCGACCACGTACTAGTTAATAAAATAGCCTGTAGTTTAAATATCAAACCATGTTCATACTCAGACCATAATCTATTAGAAATCACTATCCTAGAAAAACCCAAGATTTTCCGTCCAAAAGTAAACTTTACGCTAAAGAAATTCAATGAAGCTAGTTATGTACAAAATTTAAATAGGGTATCAAGAAATATACCAATAAATTCATTTGAAAAACTTATAAGCACAATACAAAAAGCAAAAAATGATTCTACTAAAATCGTTAACGTTAAAGCACAAGAAAATAACGAATGGTTGACAAGTGATTTTATTGATATGGTTACAGAACGGGATAGACTATATAAATTAAAGATAAAAAATCCGAACAATAAATATATACAAAGTAAATTTAAATCCATCAAAAATAAAGTAAACTCGAAGAGAAGACAACTGAAAAAAGATTATTTTGAAAAAAAGTGGAATGATGCAGGGACATGCCCCAAAAAACAATGGAAGTTCATTAATTCATTAATTAAAAAAACTGAAGGTAAAAGAGAAAAGGATATAATGTTGGAAATAAATGGAGAAATGGAATGAGTTTAATGAATATTTTGCAACTATTGGGCAAAAAATCGTCAACACAATTGAGTTGGAACGAAACAGTAAAAAAATTGATTTGAATTTTGAAGAGGTATTCTGTGACCAAAGCATGCATCTAGATCACACAGATGAGAGGGAAGTTTTAGAGGTAATTACTGAAATCAATATAAACTCAGCAGCAGGTCGCGATGGAATAAACATTAATAATATAACTTCGGCAAAAAATATAATCATACCAATTCTTGTGTTACTAATTAATAATGTCTTCGATAGTGGTGTATATCCAGACATCCTCAAAGTATCTAGAGTCGTACCAATTCATAAGTCGGGTCCACAAAATAAAACAGAAAATCATAGTCCAATCTCTGTCATAAGCGTCATATCAAAAATAATTGAAAAAATCATTAAAAGAAGAATAACATGCTTTATTGAAAAATACGTGAAACCAGGCAAATATCAATATGGATTCCAACCCAAAAGCAATACACAAAGTGCTTCAATAGACCTTGTCAATCACATAACCACAGAACTTGATAGTAAAAAATGTGTTATCACTGTATTTGTGGATCTCCAAAAGGCGTTTGATGTAGTGGACCGCAAGGTACTCCTAAATAAGCTTGAATCCATGGGGCTGAGGGGAAGAATTTATAACCTATTACGCAGCTACTTATGGAATAGGAAACAATATGTTAATATTGGATCAGAATCTAGTGAACTGGTTGTAAATAACTACATGTATTGAGCTTACGGCTGACAAAACTGCGTGGACGCTACTACACATTTGCCGATGATACAGTGTTAGTATATAGTGGCATAGATAAAAAAACATTACAGGAAACAATAAACGAGGACTTGAAAACGTATTCATTTTGGCTGCTAGAAAACAAACTCAAAATTAATGTTAAAAAACAAAGTATATGACATTCCATCAAAAAAATTCACAAATTGGGGAGACAACGATTAAAATTGACGGCGGCGAGATTGACAAAGTCGAAAATATCAAATATCTGGGACTTGTCATTGATGATAAACTTAACTGGCAGAAACATATTGACCATTTGATTTCCAAAACAGTACCTATGATTGGTGCACTCTATAGATGTAGAGAATATTTGGATACAAAGAACCGCTACTTAATATATAATGCGTATTTTCTCTCAAATCTACGGTATTTGGTCACAAATTGGGGAATATGTGGCAAAACAAATTTTAAACATATTCAAGTACTACAAAACAAAATAATAAAAATATTATTCAATTATCAGTACCGGACACAAACAGAAACAATTTATCGAGAAACAAATATAGTACCAATAAATAGAATTTTGAAAATAGAACAATGTAAGTTCATATACAAAGTTATAACAAATCAACAAAAATGTAACACCCCTCTCAACTGTGTAAATAATATACACTCGCATGAAACAAGACAACTAAGTAGTAACAACGTCTATTTACCAAATGTCAGAACAAGTCTAGCCTTAAATAACCCAATAAATAGATCTATGGAAGCATTTAATACAATCCCGATCAATATAAGAAATATAAATAATTACAGGCAATTTAATATAGAACTTAAAGCACACATAACAATGAAATATAATTTTAATTAACTAAAAAACGATCCTAATAATCACATCAACCACATAGATAAACATACTCCGATACCAGCGTCTTTGCTGATTAGGAGTCTTAGTACAAAATCTCATGAGTAAATTTATCATAGCAATTATATGTAATTTTATTTTTTATATGTATGTAGAATTATAAAATTTTGTAAACTATTTGTGTAACCTGAAATATGTTTATGTACCTATACTGATGAATGAATAAATTGTGATATGCTGATATTACAAAAAAAAAGATAAGGAAATAAAATGCTGGCAAAAAAAAAAAAAAAAAAAAAAACTTCACAAATTTTTACAAATGTAGTCGATAAACAATCGAAAATACATAGCAACCATTCAACACCTCCCGATATTTTTGTATGTTATTTCAATGATTTTTGAGGAGGTGACAGCCGCTGTCAGAGCAAAACGTCAAATCATTTTGTGATGAAAAATTTCCGCGATTATGATTCTAAATGAATGTGATTGTGAATAAAACGTTGTATTGCATGCGTGTTTTAGATACATTTTATTTGCTTAAGATATTTAAACGCTCCAGCTTTGCTCTCGCGTTTAAACATTGTTGCGCAAATAAAACACTTATACAATAAATAACTATTAATCAAGCTAAACGTCTCTGCTATGAATACGTAAGACAAAAAGTCGTTTGCATCACGTGCCTTTGCTTCCGATAAACAGTGTCCGCCAAAATGTTGAAACCATAAGGGAAACTTTTTTAATAACAGTTTCTCAGAAAATTTCATTCTTAATGAAAGGTGGTGCATTCCTTGAGACTGAATACGCGAATATCGGTTATTATCAGTGGCGAGAGAGAGAGAATATGCTTTATTGTTCAAAGATACAAGATCTTGTTGACAAAGTGAGGGCCTAAAAACTAACCTTAAACTAAAGTAGAATACACACAAAAATAGATTTAAAAAAACGTTACTGATATAGTATTAAGGTATTTGGAACGGTACGGTATGCGTCAAAACTTTTCTATTTGCGGCCTATTAGACATACGTTGATCATAAAAGTAAATTTGTTGTTCCGACTGTACGATTTCCCTACCATTTCAACCATCCAATCTAGTGTCGGAGGCACTAGGCAACACTGCTCTGTCGCTAGTGTCAGTGTCAGTAACTTTTATAGTACCGACAATCAGATTTCTCTTTTGAAAATTGATCAACTGTTAACACAATGGCTGGAACCAAATTAGTTCACAAGGGACGGTTCATCAAAGAAAGTAATCTGGAAAAAAGGCTCTATGTTGGCTGCAAAGAATGAGGTAAAGATGGAAAATGAGAAAATATGTGAAGGGAGCTCGGAAGGTAGGCGCATCGTAGAATTATCCGAGATTGGCAAAAATTTGTTTTGTCATAAATGCAAGAGGATATTATCTGACAAACATCATAAATGAAAGAAGATTGGGTTTGCATATTAAAAACCAGCAAGGTAACACTCTATGGCGACTGAGATATATTTACATAAGGGTCGTTTACACCTGCCACAAGTCTATTCGTGAACTTAACCTGCCTTAACTACAGAGGGGTTACCCCAGATACCGTAATTCTTTGAATTTATTGTCCAGTTTGAACAATGAAACGAAAAATAAGACGAAAATCTTCTGTCCCCAGCCAGATCGGTCAACGAAAAGCATATTTCTACTAACAGTATTTCGACACTATTCAAACAATATCTTTAATATTCGTGTGTTTTCGAAAAATCGAGGTTCACAGATAATAGTGTTTATTGCACCTGAAATGAAATTTTAATGTATACGCTGGTGCGGGTTTTCCCAAATTCGCACTTCGTTTTTACCTGTAATCGTTGCTGTCATCTTTTGTTTTTATTACTATCCAAAATTGACCCTTTTTTTTCAATAAAAATTCTCAATAAATTCTCATTTCGTATTTGTTCTAGACAAATTCACAATTTTTTTTATAAAACCGGTACTTTTCTAAAGATGACGCATGAACTAACTTTCCAATAGAAATATGCCTTTTTCCCAAAGCAGAGCATAATATTTCAAATTCCCACTATATGTTATAGACCGGGATCCCACGCCTATTTTCAAAATTGATTAATAACAGGCTGAATCTTCCTAAGTAGCTTCATTTTGCCGAGACGCCCAACTTTTTCCTCTACGAAAATTCTCGATAGTGTTAGCTAATGAAATGCGCAGGCGTCAATCATGTCGATTTGGTGGGTGAAAAAAAATCATTAAGAACAGTTAGTTTTTCAGTTGAACCTCAAGATAATTCGATAAAGTACTCGAAAATACTTTTGTCCTACAAAATGGATCCCCACACTCCCAACATATACCAATGACGTGGTCATAAAAATTCATTAATAACAAGCGGATTTTTTTACCATTGTTTGGTTAATATTTGTATAATTAAATGGTCATATTGTCCTACAAATTGAATGGTAGGTGTTCTCAGTCCTACGCTCCGAAAATGTCAATTCCACGAAAATTCTTGATATTAGTAGCTAATGAACTGCGTGGGCAAAAGTCATGTTGAGTTGTTGAGCGCAAAAATTGTATAGTTAACCATTAGTTTTACCCAAATCTGAAGCTCATGGCTTATGGTGAAACAAACCAATTGAATTAACTTCATTTCAAGGCAGTAAAATCAATCTAATTGACCGTAAGCCACGGGCTTAACAAGCCTACAGATATTTCGATCATACCTTCTGAATAAAAAATCAAAATATTTTGTAATTAGGCACATTTATCCTCATTTTTAATATGATATTATGAATCGATTTGATTTTATTGCTTTAATTCTAAATCGATTTATTTTAGAAATAAACACATTAAATCTAATTTGTCCCTCCATTCGAATGAGAAATTATATTTCACAAAGGGTGTTGCATTTCATAGCATGACAAGACACTGTTTAAAGGAATAGATGAATATCAATAACATTATCATTTTTATTTTACAAATTCTATTCATACACAGAATTGATTATATTATTGACTACCTTGTAGAAAAACAGTTTGGTTTTCTCTGTATTATGAAACATATTTCTCACAAATGTCAGTAATGACCAGTCGCTCACTAGTTCAATATTGGATATGAATGGTATATTGATATTTTTTTATACATTCAAATTGTTCCAAAAATCTCAAAATTGATGATGTGTCGCCCTCTAGCGCCGAATCTGGTAATACGATCGAGTAGGGCCAATGGAGACTTTTACTCAGAATAGCTTCAGCTACAACATACCAAAAATTCAGCCATTTTCACAGTAGGACTTTTTTTCATTAAAAGTGTGCGGAGTCCTTTGATGATAGTTGCATACATTGTTGTTTAAAATTAATTTTTCCGTTAACCAGATGTCGTTCCCTTACGAAGGACAGCCCTCAAAAGACGAAACTTGTGAGAGCCAAGGATTAACGAATTCTCACTTTTTACGTGCTTTTCCACTTTCTCGGGCCATCAGAGAAATATAAGCAATTGCTAGGCTTCGAACCCACGACCAACTACCAGAGTGGATAAAAGATCGGTATTTCAACTACTTGGCCACTTGACCTCCGTAAAATATAATATCTCTTTCGAACTGGACTTTTTGAGGCCTCTGGATATAACATACATCCTATTTTACCGTAGAGCAGAATTTCACAATTCGTCTGACCTCTTTGAAAGTTTTCAATTATAAATTTCTGCTCTTCATATGACGATGTGGTGTTGCAGGTTTTTCCGGGTTACCCTGCATATGTTTAAGCGCATGCGACTTCATTTAAGCCGCCCCGGAGGGCAGATTGATTATTTCAACGTTTTTACTTTGTTATTGTTGTTTTCAATGTTTATAAAAATTATGAAAGCTAAACAAAATTTCCCACTTATTTCATAAACTTTTCACGTAAATTATGATATTTTTGAATTGAACAAACAATTATACATTGAAAGTAACAATACTTCACGAATTAAAGTACATTAAATGAGCTACACCACAATTTCAGAATAATTCGTTATTTTGAATAATTTTTGTAGGACTAGCGATACATACCCGTTTTTTTGTAGGACACTGTATTATTTAGGTGAAGAATACACTTACCTTTCATGTGTTATCATTGTCCTACAGTTATTAATAATTTTTTTTTAACCATGGAATTGACATGTTCGGAGCGTAGGACTGGGAACGCCTACCATTCAATTTGTAGGACAATATGACCATTCAATTATACAAATATTAACCAAGCAACGGTAAAAAAATCCGCTGGTTATTAATGAATTTTTATGACCACGTCATTGGTACATGTTGGGAGTGGGGGACTCTTCAGTCCTACCATCCATTTTGTAGGACAAAAGTTTTTTCGAGTACTTTATCGAATTATCTTGAGGTTCAACTGAAAAACTATTAATGAATTTTTTTCACTCACCAAATCGACATGATTGACGCCTGCGTATTTTATTAGCTACCACTATCGATAATTTTCGTAGAGAAAAAAGTTGTGCGTCTCGGCAATATGAAGCTACTCAGGAAGATTCAGCCTGTTATTAATCAATTTTGAAAATAGGTGTGGGATCCCGGTCTATTATCACAGCAAAATTTAATCAAATCTGGAACTACTACTATAGTCTTTTAGTATTTTGGGTGTAACACTTTTATTAACGACCTGTCCGTTTAACGGTCGGAGTTGAATGTCATTTCCTACACACTGTACTGAGAAAATCTCCACGTGCAATCCTGTTCAGTTCTACTATTTATATCATATTTTTTTGATTTTGACAACTATATACATACGCGTATATTTCCCCTTATGATTTCATTGGCAAATTAAAACTATTATTTTCTAACTCCACTAGCTGACACCATTTTTGTACTAGCTTTTCTATCAGCAAGTCTTAATCAGGTGGATTGATCTCACTCTAATCTGATATTCAATTAATTATATGTTCAATCCACCTGATTAAGACTTGCTGATAGAAAAGCTAGTACAACTTGGAGTCAAAAGTAAAAACTAATTATCATTTGAGTAATTACATTGAAAATTATATTCAACTTTTCATTTTCATGTTGGAAGTAAAGCATGTTTTTTGGTATTTTTTAGGTATTATTTTATTTTATTCTTTTTAGTCCTACCTGTGCATTATTTCGAGTTATTTGACATGAACCAAAAAAAAACTTGGATTGTTATATGATCATCGTTCTTGATTTATGCAAATGTGCAGAACTTTAGTTTCAATTTTCTATATTTCTTGGTCTATTTATTTCGGGATATATTTCTTGTGTTCTAGCGCGTTATTGCCATTGCTCTTGACGTGGTCATTTTTATGTTCTCATCGATCAAAACATTGCCCACTTTGGGAGCTTGTATTTCGATAATTAGATGGACGAATTTTTCCAGATTTGGTTATTAGCATTGTTATCGAGTTTATTGACATGTGTAAGTTTTCCATCAAATTTGTAAGACGCGTTTCTTCTGTACAGCGTGTTATTTGAAACAATGATTGCATTTGGCCTATGGTACTATGATTCAAAAGTCTATTGGGGAGCAACTTTGAGTACAATTATCTCCGATTCTAAATGGACGAAAATTCTCAAAAAAATTCAGCTGATGTACCCACTGTTGAGAAATATCATACCAAATTTTCATTGTATTTGTAAGAAAACTGCTCTAGCGTTCCAAATACCTTAAAATGTCTTATAAATCAATATAAAAAAAAAACTAGCACCTGAGAAACACCTTACAACATATTAAAACAAGCTTGAGCTAAAATATATCATCATAAAATTATTTTATACTATAATAGGGTTTATCCAACAAGAGTGCTTTTACTCCCTTTCTGAAACTTTCTATGGATCTAATTTCTTTAATATGTTTTGGTAAGTGATGGAACATCTTACCTCCTCCATAAATCACTGAATCTTTAATTAGTGTCAATGATGGAATCGGGAGTTTAATGTTGCCAGCTTGACGGGTGGCATGATGTGGGTATGTAGTGTCAAATTTGTGAAGATGTTTTTTAATTAGACATACCGTTTCCAAATCAAAAATTGCAAATACTGTCAATATTTTGTGTTTAATAAAAGAGGCTTGCAGGAATCACGAATTTTTGCTTTGCACATATACTTCACTGCACGTTTTTGTAGTACAAAAACAGAGTCTATGAGATTCATATTACACACCCCCCAGAATTGGATTCCATATCTCAAGTGGGATTCTACTAAAGAATGGTACACAACCTTGAAGGAAGAAAGACCAAGTTCATTCGATGTTACTCTTACCGCGTAACACCCAGAAGACAGTTTTTTGTTCAAAATTGAAACATGTTCCTCGAATTTTAATCTGCAATCTATATAAATGCCTAGAAATCTTGTATGTTCAGTATTTCCTATAACATCATCACCCATGACCAGCTCATCTAATTCACCCTTGAATGACATGATATTAGTTTTTGCCATATTAATAGCTAACTGATTTGAGTCGCACCATTTTTTCACCTCATACATATCATCCTTGATAATTTCAAGAAGTGTTTCGGGATTTTTTTTATTCCAGAATATACTCGTATCATCCGCAAACAGTGTTATTTTTCCTGAAATGTTTGTTCTGGCCAAGTCATTTATGTAGAGTAGGAAGAGAGTTGGTCCGAGTATTGACCCCTGAGGCACACCACATTCTACAGACAACTCATCGGAGTATGTTGTCGTTTTAACAACTTGGCTTCAACCTGTCAGATATGATTCAAGTCATTCCTGAGACACCCCTAATGCCATAGTGATAAAGCTTTCGTAACAGTATTCTGTGGTTCACACAGTCGAACGCCTTAGGTTAAACCAAGGTTAAACGACGGGAGTCTTGCAGGCCCCTATTTCTGGAAAATAAAATTCTAACAGTACATGCCATTTTTATCATGGAAATGGTTTGCTTGACCAATAAACATAAAACAAAATATTCTTCGGTATCATCTAACTATGCCACCCGACAGACCGCTGATCTCAAACTCCCTATACCTACTTCAACTCTTATTAAAGATTATATTGTTTACAACGGTGTTAAGATGTTTAACCACTTACCAAACCACGTGAGGAATATAAATGATGCCACTCATTTCAGGAAGGCTACTAGAGACCTTTTAAGTGATAGACCCTATTATAGTTTGTAAGAGTTTTATGAAGACGTCTTTTAAAAATAAATTCTAGTCACAAATATTGACGGATTGATTGAGATGAATTTTAATATATAAATGTGATTTTTATAATTTTTATATGTGTTTGTGCTCTGTTTATTAATGACTTCATGTTTTTGGTGTTCTTTATACATTTATTTAGATTTAGACTTATCTCACTTTGTCAACAAGATTAACTCTTTGGACAATAAAGTATATTTATTATTATTATTATTATTAGATAAATCACAGAATACCGCCGCTGTAACTTCACCTCGATTTATCTCAGTATATACGTCGTAAAAAAGCGGGAATCGGCCGATATTCTAAATTTGCTATGGAGTAAAGTGACATTACTATACAAAATATAGTAAAATCTAATTGAAAAAAGTTGTTTGCAATTGAAAAATATTTCCAGTTATCCAGTTTGGTATACCAATTACCAATTTTAATTTTTTTTTAAAGAATCTGGCTTTATTTCATTATCTTTCCATTACTGTTTTTTTGACTCATTTTCAAGATTTTGTTGGATCAGGTAATTGCTTTGACAGATAATTTATGCTAATTCAGTAACTTATTACTCAAAAATTATTGTGGATAATTCCCATTAAAAATTGAAGCCAACTCGTTAAGTAGTTATTAAAATTAGTAATTAGTAGACTAAACTTGAAAACTGGAAATATCATTCAATTGCAATCAACTTCTTCTCTTAACATTTTTCGACATTTTGCATATTAATGTCACTTTACTCTATAGCAAATTTAGAATATTGGCCGTTTCCCGCTTAGCCGCACGCCACTGATAATACCGGATATGCGCGTATTTAGTCTAATTGAATGCACCAACTTTTATGAATAATGAAATATTCTGAGAAACTATTAATGAAAAAGTTTCCCATATTATGGTTCCAACATTTTGACGGACACTATATCTCATGGCTCTTTTTGTAGGATCAAGATGCTCCGCATGATATTATTATTGCATACTCCCCTAAAAAGGGTGCCGTATTCCAGATGGGATTCTATTAATGCGTGGTATACTGTTTTTGCAGAAGAGGACCCGAGTTCATGAGAAACCATTTTTACAGCGAAACAGCCGGAGTCCAGTTTTTCATTTAGATTTATGGTGTGTTCTTCACATTTGAAATTCCTGCCAATGAACACCCCTAGGAACTTGGTGCTGTTACGGCTCTCTATGTAACTATTATCTAGTTCGATGTTACCGAGATCGCTCTTAAAATATATTATATTGGTTTTATTAAAGTTTAGGCCAAGACGATTTGAGTTACACCAACTTTTTTACTTTCATCATGTCATCATGTCGCAGTTGATTTGTCTTTCTAGGTCAAATGTATTGTTTTTATGCCATAGAATTGTGGTGTCTGCGAAAATTGTGAATATCCCTGAGATATCTATTTTCATCATATCATTGATATACAACAGAAAGAGAGTGGGGCCGAGTATGGACCCTTGTGGAACTCCACATTTAACTGGTGCTTCAACAGATAGAGTCGTTGTTTTTACCATTTACCAAAGACTCTATCCATTTGTATACTACTACTCTGAAGCCATAGTGGTTAAGCTCAGCCATTAGTATTTGATGATCAACACAATCAAAGGCCTTGGAGAAGTAGCAGAACGCGGCAGCTACAGCTTCTCCGTCGTTGATATTTGTGTACACTTCCTGGATAAATAAGAATATCGCATCACGCGAGTTTTTTTAATCAGTACTGCTCAGGGAATATCACGTTTAGTTTTAATAAGAATTTTGTTAGTCTCATTTTTACAATTTTTTTCAATTAGTTTAGCTAGTGCGGGTATAAGAGAAATCGGTCGGAAATTTGCTGGAATGTCTTGGGCTCTACCTTTATGTAAGGGAATTACAAGGCAGTTTTCAGGAACTCAGAAAATGTGCCTTGAAGAGCGTCTTCTGGCATGTTTTCAAAAACTCTAATAAAAATTCCGTCAATTCTATTAGTTTTCTTATTTGTAAATGATAACATGACTTCTAGCATCCGCATCATACAGTAAAATGGACTGAGCAATGGTAAAGTTGCCAAAATGATCCAAAGAGTCAGTATTATTTATTAAATTCTTTGTTATTATACTAGCTGCGGTGCCATAGTAATCATTTTATTAAGTTCAAGTTATTTCAAGTTATCTCTCCGACTTAAAATATTTTTAAGAAAAAAAATAACAAACTAAAAGAAAATTTCCAACAGATTGTTCACAAGCTGCAGAATCCATTGAAAATATTTTTTAAATTTCGTGTTCTAGCCTATTATCAGAAAAATGGCAAAAAGTGAAAGTTGAAATAGAACGTTCAAATTGATTCAATAGTATACTTCTTTCAATATACTACTCTTCACAAATTACATATGAAATTCCTAGCAGGCATTGATATACGAGGCTTGTTTGGTAAGTCCGTGACTTTTTAAATTTCCCGCGCAGTAACTTTAAATGCAACACTGCTGCTGTCAACCACCATCTTTCAATAGACTACTGTCAAATTTTGAGCAAGCTGCGACATTTGGTTTGTGTTTGACAGCAATTAGAAGCAGACAACCTCGTGAATTTGAACAAAAATGGAAAAAAGTGAATTTCGTGTGTTGATTAAGCATTATTTTTTGCGTAAAAAAACCATAACTGAAACCAAGGAAAGACTTGATAAATACTATGGGAACTCTGCACCATCAATTTCAATGGTTAAGAAGTGGTTTACTGAGTTCCGTTGTGGTCGTACCAGCACAAGTGACGCCGTACGTTCAGGTCGCCCAAAAGAGGTCATCACGCCAGAAATCGTCGATAAAATCCATGGAATGATATTGGACGATCGGAGAATAAAAGTACGTGAGGTAGCTGAGGCTGTAGGCATCTCAACTGAGCGAGTACATCACATTTTACATGAATATTTGGACATGAAGAAGCTATCCGCGAGATGGGTGCCGCGATTGCTCACACTCGACCACAAGCGCAACCGTGTGACCACTTCAAAGGAGTGTTTGGCAAAGTTCAATCGCAATCCGGGCGAGTTTTTACGCCGTTATATAACCGTAGACGAAACATGGATCCATCACAATACCCCAGAGACCAAGGAACAATCAAAACAGTGGGTGTCAACTGGTGAACGTGCACCAAAGAAGGCTAAGGTGCGTCTGTCAGCCAACAAGGTAATGGCCACAGTTTTTTGGGATGCACGCGGTGTCATTCATATAGATTACTTAGAGAAGGGTAGAACGATCAACGGCGAATATTATTCAGAGCTTTTAGACAGATTCGATATTGATTTGAGGCAAAAACGACCACATTTAGCGAAAAAAAAAGTGCTGCTTCATCAAGACAATGCACGAGTGCACACGTGTGTAGTCACTATGGCAAAAATTCATAAATTGGGCTACGAACTACTACCCCATCCAGCATATTCTCCAGATTTAGCCCCTTGCGACTATTTTCTTTTCCCAAACCTGAAGAAATGGCTGGGTGGTAAGAGATTTGGGTCGAATGAAGAGGTTATAACCGAAACAAACGCCTATTTTGAGGGCCTTGAGAAAACCTATTATTTGGAAGGAATAAAAAAACTGGAAAAACGCTGGACTAAATGTATTGATCTAAAAGGAGATTATGTTGAAAAATAAAACGCTTATTTGCCAATTTTTTTTTCTTTATTCAAATAGTCACGGAGTTACCAAACAGCCCTCGTATTTATAAAGTCACCTCTCAAGGAAATTTTGGATTTACTATCCGATAGTGTGCTATCAAGGAAAAATATAAAACAGCAGGTGAAATCAAAATAATTGGTTTATTCATTGGTGCTTGAGGAACGATCACTAAATTCTTTGTTGACTTTGCAAAAACATTTAATCTTTCTCAGAAAATTGTTAAATTTATAGCACTTGAAGTACTGAAATTCTCTATCAGAGCTCATATTTATTGTCAATGACAGGAAACATTATTTTTTAATATTCTTGAAATCTTTTGAATTTATTTTAATTTTTTTATTGTATTCTTATAAATTTTTTATAGTTTTCCTTGTTTCTATACAGGCCACATATATTGGTAGGATGTTATTGTTAATATTTTTTCAATAATATACAAACTAGGAAAATAAACAACTTTTTTCCTAAAGTTTTTGAAATTCGAATAAATAAGCCTATTTTCAGCGATAAGTCTAAAAAAATATTACTTTTGACAGGTAGCGAAAGGCACGTGATCCCATCCGAGTAGATAATTTTTTATATTTTTCAAAGCACAATTTAATGCCGAATTTCAAAATAAATTATTAATAAAAGTTTTTCCCATAGGAAGCCAACTCTTTGAAGGGCACTATATATCACCTCCTCTATCAATTCCTCACCTTCTCTATCAATTTATCCTCCTCTCTATACTCCTCCCATCTCACTAACCTCTCATTCTATCCTTCTCTCTCTACCGCCTTCCCCACACTCACACTTCTAATCCCCCTCCACCCTCTCAAATGAATTGAATAAATCGATGATTTCCAAGCAATAGTCCGGGAGCTGACGACAGACATTTCCGGGTCATTTTCGCAAGCTTCATTTTTTTGTACGAGTTATGTGTATAATATACAGGATCGATAGATACACTGGAAATGAACTGCACGGAAACGGTCAATCTACGTAATATACACTGCATGCCAGCAGCGAAGGAACCACCCATTTTTCCATCGCTGCTGGCGTGCATTACACATCATGTAGGATGACCCGTTTTGTGCAGTGAGTTCATTTCTAGTGTATCTATCGATCCTACAAATTTCTACGTTCTACGTAAAAAATTATGGAAGATACGGGGGTGTTTCCATGAGAAGTGAGACAAATTCGGATTTTTCAGGACTGAAATTTTTTCAGGGAAAACGTGTCTCTGTAGTAAGTTGGTGGTCCTGTTCACGAATCTGTAGGAATTTTGAGCCTATTCTGCCCCCTAGTAGGTTTAACCGTAAAAATGGGTTGTTCCATCGCGAGTGGCGGGCAGTGTATATCACTTAGGCCAACCCCATTCTGGTGGAAGGTGCATTTTGAGCATTTTCATCAATCCTGAGAGTTTTATCATTTTACCTCTATTGTTACGGAAGATACGGGGGTGTTTCCATGAGAAGTGAGATACACTGTATAATATTATTATAAATGTCTGCCGGCACACCCCCACGACAAGTGGTTACAGGAGGGTTACAATTACAGCAAAAAATCAACAAGAAAATTGTATAGCAGCACACGCGAAACTTGTATGACCTTCATGGTATCTTATTGGTGGCAGACTAATATTTTTGTGTATGCTGCTATAAACAGAAGCATTTCAATTAATTTCATCCTTGCAAGTTTACATTTTTTTTTATATCCTTTGCGCCTACTTAAGTGGGTGGCAGACGAGTTTTGTCCCGGAATTAACGTGGCAAGCGATATTTTCTAAGCTTCTACTGTTACAACTGTTTATTCTTCAAAGGTTTTGTCCGATTCAATGATTTGCCTGATTCAATTAAATCTACTCCATCATTGAATATTTTCAAGAATGAACTTTTGAAACATATTCATGATGGAAATTGAAAAAAAAAATTTAATCAGTATAAATACTACCTATATGTATGTATAAATATTTGTATAATTTGTATTAATTTAATTGCTTATACTATATTTTAAGTTAGCTAACTTGTATATTAGGGAATCCTATTTCAATAAATTCTATTCTATTCTATGATAAGTACAATTAGTGTCGCGTGTGCAGCTATAATTTTTTTTTTGTTGATTTTTTGCTCCATTTGTAACACTCCTGAAAGCCCCTGTCGCGGGGATTCGATGGCAGACGTTTATATTACTATTGTATGTTACACGCATAACACATACAAAAAAATTAGGCCTGCGGAAATGGAAACTACATTAGCATTAACCAAATCTGAATTTCCGAAAAGAAACACTCACCAGCAAACGGTGGCAGTCCCTTCTTCAAAATCTTCTCGAACTTCTTAAAAGTCATGGTGTTATGCAACCCCTTGATCGACATGAAATCTTGAGCCCTCACTTCATCCTCATCGGACAGAGCCGAAGACGACGAACTAGAAACAGACTCGTTGACAACTTCACTCTCTTCGTTGGGTGCTCCAGAGGAGTTGATTTCTTCCCGAGGAATGTGAACAGGCTGCTGCACTTCTTCCACCTTGTCTGCCTCTTCTTCTTCCTCTTCGCAGTCTTCGCTCGTATCAGCTTTAGCGGTTGTATTACTGACATCTAGTGGTTTGATCGGCAACTGTATCTTGATTTTCTTTCGTTTACCGATTATAGGCAACGAAATTTTGCTGGCTTCTCTGCTTGTGCTCGGCGTAGCAGCGTTGTGAGGCACCAACGTCGGTAATGCGGCCGGTTTGGCTATTTTCAACAGCCTCATCACGTTGGCGTGTTCCTTCTTTGATTTGGACAGTTCCATTTTTAGTTTACTTGTCGCGTGTTTGTCGATCTTCGATTGCTTCAGTTCTTTCATGAAAGTGTCAAGAGAGTCTTCTTCTGTAATTGAGCTATTGCCGGCGTTGTCGGCTTCCTGCGCAGCTGTCAATTGTTTTTCGAGGTCTGATATCGAGGCGGCGATGGCTTTCTCCTTCTCCAGCTGATTAAAAACAATTAAAAATATATTATGACTGACACAATTTCAAATGATGCTAGTTTGAACTCCAACGTACAAAAAAGTTTTTTGGATCAAAGCGTTTCCAAGATATGACCATACAAATAAAGATGGAATTCTTATAAATGTAGCAACGGTGCAGATGTTAATCATCGATGCATCAGCTCAAAGTGAACTAACTGATCAAGTTTGAATTTTCGAAATCAGATTATTTTTATCCAGATAATAAACTGCCTGAGAAGCTATTTCTGTACTACCTGTACTACCTTAAAAAATATGAAATACTTCTGTTTGAAGAAGCAAATGTAATGAGTCTGAGGTAGGTTAGGTTAGGTTTGAAAGTGAGTGGGCCCGTATCAGGCCCTCCACTGCGGCCAATAGCCTATTGTGGCTCACCCTATGGTTATATTTCTCCCAGTATATCCACTCTCTTGACGAAATTGAGGAATGCATTGGGATAACAATTTACCAGGTTTTCTGGCCTTACTGTCGTATCGCCAAATTTTGAGTATCTGGTTCTGGCCGTTACAGGGCATGCACACAGAATGTGTTAAGCCGTTTCATCATCCTCCATGCATAGCCGGCACTCTGCATCTTCTGCAAGTCCGATTTTATGCATGTGATGTTTGAGTTTGCAGTGGCCAGTAAGCAAACTTACTATAACTCTGAGATGCGCTCTAGTCAGTTCTAGCAGTTTGTCAGAGTCCTGTTTTTTCCTTGTACAAGCAATAAATGCTTTGGAATGGGCTAGGCCCGGTAGACTACGCCAGTACTCGAGTCTTTTATTGTCTGCCCAAGCTGTTATGATATTCTTGGCAGTGCTATATGCTAAACCGATTACTGGTTCCAGTGAACGTTGTTTCGGCCCCCCCTTTTCCTAGGGCGTCCGCTATTTCGTTTCCTTCTAGGCCTGTGTGACCTGGTATCCAGACTAGGGTCACGTTGTTGCGTTGCGCCAGTCGGTTTAAGCTCTGCAGTTCCATACTGCCCTGGATTTAAAGCAGTTGGATTCAAGCACTTTAAGTGCTGCTTGACTATCTAATAATAATCTTTATTGACCCCAAGAAACATAAATGTTTATAATAGGGACCTAAATCTATAACTAATACAATAAACAACAAAATTTCAAGTTGAAAATGTTTGCATCAGTTTTATTCAAGTATCATTGTAATAAGTACTTCTTTAAATGAAATTTGAAACGATCTTTTTGTACCATATTTTTTAAATTATTGGGTATTATTATTGAATTTCAAAATTCCATTATATATAATTGATTTTTTCCCAATGTTTGTCTTTATTCTATGCATGATGAGACTATTTGATTGTCTAGTTTGGTGATTGTGGATGGTATCGGTTGAATTAAGTTCCAGAGATGAATGTTTCCTATTATTGATGACAGAATGGATGAATATACATATTTTCAATTTGTACAAAGAATTGACATCCAAAAGATTGTTTGGAGCATATAAATGTGATGTAGATTCAAGGAATGGTAACTTGAAAATACATTTGATACTTTTGTTTTGCAAAGATTTGAGTGGACGCAAGATAGTACAATTGGCACTTCCCCATACTGATATTAAATACTGTAATTTTGAATAAATTAAACTGAAATAAATCATTTTTAGATATTTCAAAGGAATGTAATATCGAATTTTGAACAAAATACCAATTATAGGAGTTTTTTTTTTTTTCTAAGATTTTCAATATGGCTTTTCCAAGAAAGGTTTTCATCAATGTATAATCCCAAAAATTTTGTTGTTTCTGAATATTTTTTCCGTTGAAAGCTAATGAATTTGCAATATGTCTGGATTTTCTTTTTGACAAAAACATGAAGGAAGATTTATCAATATTCAAAGTCATTTTATGATTGTTCGGCCAAATCGAAATTATTTTTAAATCAGCTTGAATATTTTCGATTCATTCATTGTCATTTTTCCCAAAATAAATTAATGATGTGTCATCCGCAAATATTTTTAATGTTTTTCGTGTGTGGTGTCGATTTTCCAGCTCCCTGGCACACATTTCTATGGCATATACCTCTGCCTGAAATATCGTAGCTAGTTTACCCATACTGAACGAGCGTTTCACTACTGGGTTCATCCCATATATTCCGGCTCCGACGCCTTCCTGAGTTTTGGAACCATCGGTGAACCAACGTTCATTTGCCCTACGTAGGTTGGTTTCATTCCGGACCCAGTCTTCTCTTTCGGGAAAGACCACAGTGTAGGACGTGTGAAGGTTGATAGTTTTAGGCATGATGTCTGAGGGCATTCCTAGAATGTTGTGAGCTATTATGCCCTCCAGCATGCTGCTGCATCTCATGACACATGCCTGCGGTAGACTAATGGCCGCTTTGTAGAATCTGTATGTTGCCCATCTTGCCGCTCTCCAGAACTATGTGGAGATGAAGTAATCCAAGGAGGGCTTCCATTGCTGCCGTTGGCGTGGAGCGAATGCTTCCAGTAATCGCCAGGCACACTTGTCTCTGTAGTCCGTTAAGTTTAGCAATGGTCATTTTTTTATGACCCTTGCTCCACCAGACTATAGAGCCATACGTTATCATTGGACGTATGACGGTCACGTACAACCAATATACGTGTTTTGGTGACATGCCCCATGTTTTGGTGACATGCCCCATGTTTTGCCACATATTCTGCGGCATGTCCATAATGATAGGCTAGCCTTTCGGATAGTGTTTTCCAAGTGCGAGTTCCAATTAAGTTTTTTTTATCCAGGGTTATTCCCAGATATTTTGCTTCACTCGCAAAAGGAATTGTCACACCATTGATGGAAGGAGGTATTAAATGTTCCAGCTTCCTTTTCCTGGTGAACGGTACTATGACCATTTTGTGGGGTTAATGGACATTTCCTCCCTCTCACTGAGGTAACTGTGTATCTTTAGTTTGTTAGTATTTCTATTTAAGAATCGTTCTGACTTGCAAACACTTATAGACCGGGGGATAGTGACAGATTTTGGGACACGATTTTACTCAGTATGCCTTTTGTACGACAGTATTGTCCGTATATCCTCATGATAATAATGCATGAATCAAAGAGTCGACGAAGGTTCTTCATATTAAAATATAATAATAATAATTTTTATTATTATTATTATTCGGGTACGATTTTAATCAGACTGCCATGTGTTTCGTGATGAAATAATAAAACTAAAATACTCGAAAAACGATTCGCAGGCCGTTAGGTTGGGTCCGAATGGCTGGTATGGTCACGTGAAATTGTATTTGGAAAAAGGAATTCTCCGCCTATCCTGATGGTATGCCAATGGTTTTTCGAGTATTTTACGTCTATTACTTTATTACAAAACACATGGCAACCTGATTGGAATCGTACCGAAACACATAATTTTTCGAAAATATTATTATTATTTTTCAATATGAAGAACCTACGACGACTCTTTGATTCATGCATTATTATCACGAGGATATACGGACAGTACTGCCCTCCAAAAGGCATACTGAGTAAAATCGTGTCCCAAAATCTGTCACTATCCCCCGGTCTATTAACCATCATTACCAAACCAGAAATAAGTCTAAAGATTTTAGACAAACAAATGCAGCTGAAAAAACTATAAGAACCAGATATTTTCAATTGATTGCACCACGTTTATTCTCAACTTTTTTCCAGAAATGTATAAGACCTATATCCCTACAATAGGTAACTATCCCTACCGAAAACCATCTTCAAACGATACATATAAAATGTCGATGCCGAAAATATTGATAAAATCGAAATATAAAAAAAAAATAATGTAAACACTGGAAAAAATACACATACACGATAAATATAAAAAAACGCAGTCATAAATATAACATTTTACTGGTCAGCTAAACTTTTGGAGTCTTAATGGGATGTACTGATAAAATTATATTTATCTACACTTATATGTATCTACACTTATATGTTTAACGTAATATGTTTGTTTAGTTAAGTTTACTCTTTTTACCTACGCTGTCTTGTATATTTATTGTATTGTTCGAACGAAATAAACACTATTATTATCAAACAAGTACTCACCAAGCTGTCGTACGTTTCTACTGTTGGTGGAAGCTTAGAAGTCATTCTCTTTTCGCGTTTCTTCTCTATTGTTCCTGTCCTGTCAAGGAAAGTGTCTTCGTCACTATCATAATAGTCGTTTTCCTCCCAGTTCTTTGCTTTTCTTTTCCGGGATTCTACAATTAAATGATTGAATTATTTTGGTGAGGATAATGAATATGGAAAACTAGAGAGACAAATTTTCACAAATTGTTAGCGGGATATTTTAAAGACAAAAGACTCGCTGGGCCAATATTATTCAAAATATTGCAAAATATGGCAACTCCTGACGAATCTACATACATGAAAGTTTCATGACATTTTTTAGATAATGATAATAATTCTTCTTTATTAATCAAAAAAAAAAAATTACGTAATATAAGATACACTACACTATTCTGAGAGTTTCTGCAAATATGAATGGGGGAAGTATCAGCAGCATGCTGTTTTTCAACTCAATCCAAAAAGAGAACTTAAATAAGCAATCGTACAAGTTAAAAAAAAATGTTAAAATTGTTTTTCCGTTAACCAGCTGTCGTCCCCTTACGAACAGCAGCCCTCAAAAGTCGAAACTTGTGCGAGCCAAGGATTAACGAGGTCTTACCTTTTTACGTGCGATTCCTAGCACTTTCTCGGGCCATCAGAAAAAGTTCTGCAGTCGCTAGGGTTTGAACCTTTGACTGGCAGCCAAAAGTGATTGAAACAATGTCGCTTTAACCACTCGGCTACCTGGCCCCGTTCAATCCCCCGTAATCAATAAAGTGTAAATTAAAAACAGTATCATAATGAACAATATTGCTGAAATTTTTTCAAATAAAAACCAAGACATTTAATACATAAATAAGCTTCAATAGTAAATATAACGTAAATAAGTGTGGCAAAGTTAGGTTTCAGTAATTAAGAATTATAAAGATCTTCCTGGATTTAACGATCATCTTCAATCTCTTCTTGAAATTGTTGGAATGTAAGATCTAAACTCCCTAGGAAGTGAATGATAACTTTTGTATGCATTATAGGAAAAATATTATGCATGATGGTATACTCATTTATAATTAATTACCAAGAACATTGAAAAATATGAAATGTTCTTAAGAATTCAAGCATAAATTGAAACAATATTTTAAAAAATATATCTGATTTGACAATTAGTTATTTGATTACTTTGTTTTTTTTTGTTGGTTCATCTAATTACAATTTTCATTTTTGATATTTCCTTAATTTATTTGAGCAGCATTTGTTTCTTGGGAATAATAAAGTAATTTTTTTTCTTTGTTGTTTTGGCATCGACTGCTATGTTCATCAGCCATAATAAAGTTATTATTAACAAAAAATAAATAAAAGGCAACCATTTACATGGTGGTTCTTCGGGTTGTAAGGCCGACGTATGTTCAGAGAAGATCTCGACGTTTCGCCAACACGAGTGGTTAGCATTTTCAAGAGATATTTTACAAATTTCTGCTTTCTTAAGTCGCTGTCAAACAAAAAATACCAATATTTTCTTTCACGATCAAATCAGAAAGATTGACAAACCCACTAAAGATAGATCTAACATTCAAGTGAAAAAAGCTAGATGCATTGTCTGCATACAGGGAGTATCTTAAATGATGTCATTAATTTCAGATGGTGATTCTTTGTCATATTTTATGAATAAAACTTCATATAAACGTGTGTCCTAACTTGCTTCGTTTCCGAGTAACGAAGTGTCAAAGTTTCAATTAAAAATTGGTTTTTCATTAATTACTTAAAAGTCTTTCCGACGATTTTATCAAACCTGGTGTGGTTATTAGCAGTTAAAAAAGGACTTCTTTTCGTGAAATTATATTTCAATTCATAAGTGACATTTGATATTTATGGTAAAAATCATAATACTTCACTGTTTTCCTCTAAGTTTCATATTTTTCATGTTTTTATTGAATAATTAAAAATACAACTGTCTTATAATGGCGTAAATTTGAAATAGCTAAACTTTAACGAATCAAAGTCAGTGGCGCAGAAATGGTGGTATGCACCATTAAAGTTCAAAAAGTGATGTGAATGATCTGCTTTTTTTTTCAAATACTCCATATTTTCTTGAAAATCTATTTAATGCAGAATGAATGATAACGTTTTACTCTTTCAAATTTTTGATATCATAAATCTGTTGCAGTTTTAAATGTTTAACCTGATGAAAATATGAAAAGACAGTGGCGTACGATGATTTTTACTATAAATATCAATCAGGTGACTCTTTGATACTTATAATTTGAAATCTAATATCATAAAAGGAAGCCATTTGAAACTGCTAACAAACACGCCAGGTTTCATCAAAAACAGAAGAACAATTTTTAAGTAATTAATAAATAACCGATTTTTTATGAAAACTTTAATACCCCGTTACTTGAAAACGAAGCAAGTTAGGACAAACGTTTATATAAACTTTTTTCATAAAATATAACAATGAATCGCCACCAGAAATGAATGACATCATTTAAGATACACCCTGTATATTGTATCTTCACAGTCCACTTTTTTCTCAATTTATACTGAAACTTTTATTTCTGATATGAATGATGTAGCAGTTCCCAAACGGCAACTTAGGCAATATACATTTGATTTTTTGAGATGACTAATCAGTAAGTTAACAACCTTTAATCAGTCTTTTGGCTATTGTTTCAATACATTAAACCGTGGCGTTAACTTTATTTCCATTGTATTTAATACTGAAGTACTCAATACCGAATAAAAGTGTGGAGCAAGTTTTCTAGTTTATGTTTCTTCCTTGCGAGAATCAAAATCATCTCTATTAAATCATGGCGCCCAACGGGGGACAATAGAAGAAATAAACATACGACAATGGAATCGAAAAGATAATGGATTCAATCTCGGAAACAGGAAAACATCAACACATCAACCAAATACCAGTGCAATCGCGAGGCACATAAAAAACGAAATAAGGGGACCCGGAGAACTTGGTCCACGAAATAATGACTCAAGCGCGGGAGGTAACATCAAGGAAACTCCAGCATCCTACGGTCAAGGTATTTGGCATCACCTTCAAGAGGAGACAGTAACAGTTATTTACAAAATCTGTCACTTCCACCCCCAAACGAATCAATTTTGCATCAAATATACCTGTAAATTTCCCTCCATCAATCACTGTTCAAAACATTTTTGTCATGCATCACCCCTCATAATATCTAGTTTCAAGAGAGCAGTAAGGGTTCAACTCATGGACCTATAAAGTATTGTACTGGACCAAGCTGTTTACATCCTGGTTTGAAGTCGTGTATGGCCACAATCTGTAGTCGTGATATTGAGTTGGGCGTTGTCACATCGCGTAGGTAATAAGTCTTTATCACAGACAAAATTGTGTGACTATACGTATTCCATTCGATTACAATCGAAGAATGAAGAATGGTGATGGTGACATTATCACGCAACTCAAACCTGTATTACTTACAAGTTTAAAAATCCAAACTATCGAAAAAAATCATTACTTGCGTCTTCAAATGGTTGTGAAGAAATTATTGTATCTGGACGTTTGTCAGCGCTGTCGAATATCAATGTTTATGTTTTCCACAAAGTAAACTTCTGACAGTTCCGTCATGTTCTGTCATTGATTTTTTGAGGGATTATTGCTGAAATAGTGGTTTTTGAACTCATTCATGATATATAGTGGCAGTACAATAGTAAGAGAATCATAATGGTGCAATCTTGTTGGGTTTGCAAACAATCCATGTGTTCGAACGCGAATATCAGATTCCATTCGTAAGTACCATAGGCGTTACAGTGGGTATCAATCTGTTTTCGCCGAATAAAATGAAATTAATACGTGAATTCAAACCTTTACATGTGGAGATAATGAAATAGATACCTCACGAAACCTTTAACTTCATTAGTTTTTTGGATTATGCATTAAAACAAAAAAGTTGCCAAAAAGTCCAAGAAATGTCTATTAAAATTTTGATTTATCTTTAGGTTTCCAGCTGATGTCACAGTAAAAGCGGCTTGGTTGAAAGAGATGGGGATGAAATGTTCAACTGAATGTGTTCCATTTATTTCAAACACGCAGCATTCGAGATTAACCCAAGTGGAAGAATATTTTTGAAAAAAGGGTTCTTCCTTTATAATATGATGAATGGTATATCCCAAGAAATTCAGCTGCTTCAACTTCAGGGTAATTATTATCAGCCGTCAGAATTGTTATTTTCTATCTATGAGTTATTTCAAATAATAACAGAGATTTGTATAAAAAAAAACAATATGTTACATATTTTCAGATTGAACGATTTCAGCAAGAAAAAATCGTCAACTGGTTCCACTGAAACAGCCCCAGGTACAGATTCTGAAGAAATTGTTGATAACTCAAGTCCCCCACTGAAGAGGTGAGGACAAATTGAGAATAGTAAAAATTGTTAACTCAAATTTCGCAACTCAGTTTTCATCCACTTCAGGTTGTTTGGCTTTGAAATACTGACGATCTGACATAATATTATTTAGGTCAATTTCATTTTCTGGTTTGAAAAACAGGACAGAATCCCGTGATTTTTCGAAAGAAAAAGTGAGTAGTATTAGTTGGTAGAAGTATCAAATCTATCTATCTTTAAAAGCAATTCTTGTATATTGATATATTTATTTTGGCTCTCTCGGAAACAGCTTTATAGATTTGGATCAAAATTTTTATTCAGATAAGGTTTTAGTTTTTAAGTTCCTCCATGCAGGCGATGTTCCTGAAGAAACTCGATTCCACTAATAATAATAATATTGATGTGAATTTTTAAATTCTATTTTCACCCACTTCCAATTATCATAATCTGAAATTTGGCCACATATCAAGGACCGACGATAATACAAGAATTTCCTACTATTAATGTAATAAAAATAATGATAATAATAATAACTGGAAATTCAAATTCAACTTTCACCCTTTATTAATCCTCCGAATTATCTAAAATTTTTCAAAAATTTCCTGAACCAACGACAATACAAGAATTTTATGATAATAACGCACCTGATAAAAATAATAATGATGAGAATTTTCGAATTTGATTTCAATCGCCCGTATGATCTGAAATTGGGCACACATAAACCGATTGCAATACAAGGACTTAATTATAAAAGTTTAATGATAATGACGTGAATTTTTTATTCAATATCCACCCACTTATAATCATCCGAAAATTTTAAAATTTGGCATACTTACCAAGGACCGACGATAATATAAATTTTTTATTATATTAATGTTTTATTGATAATAACAATAATGAGATATTCTAAACTCAATTTCCACCCACTTCCAATCCTCTGAATAATCTTAAATTCAGCACACACATCAAGAACTGACGACAATACAAGAATTCCATAATATCAATGTGATAATAATAATGATGAGAATTTTCAAATGCTGCTTTACATCAGTACACGTACTTTGTCACTGCAAGGGCTCTAACCGATTTCGAAGGGCACACACAATATGTCTGAAATGGTCGCAGTATAAAGGATTTTAGCGCGGAAGCCAAAAATGAATCTAAGCTAATCTAATCTAATAAAGATATTTCCAAGCAAATTTTAAGGCAACACAACTTGATGCCATGCAGGGCAGCAACAAGGCCTTCATAGACTGCAGAACATTGCAGATCACGGCTTGATTTTGCCCGCCAGTATTTACTGGCGATCTTGCCCGCGAGAAGTCCTGACACGAACCCCATCGAACATATATATGATATTCTTGGGAGATGAATTAGAGCCCTGCAGTAGCCCAAAGTTACTTTGAATGAGCTGAGGGACAGTTTAGTGAATTTTGGAGACACAGTTGAATAAGGACTCTGATATTGAGTATAACAGGCGGTTATCATTGCTCGAGGAGGGAACTCAAGAAATTAGCAAATCATTTCAGAAAAGAAAACAAATTCTTCATTTTTATTTTATTGTTGTTTTTGTGAAACTCTGTACGTACTTGATTTTTGATATCTTCTAGAAAAAAATGTTAGTTTGATTATCTGTATTGTGAATTTTGTTTGCATATTGTCGTAAATACATTAAAATTTCGTATTTTTGAATTTGAATAATATGCGCAGAATTTTTTTTTTTTTTTTTAATTTAACCTGTATTTATTGAATATATAAATTACTATTTTTTAGTAAATGCATTCTTATTCTTTTTTTTAGTCGACTGTCTCCAGCTTTCCATTAATTGAAAACGAAAGTCTTAAAAGTCTTTTTTTGAAAAATTTGTGAACCTAATTTTCTAAGGATCGATACTATCCGAGTCAATGAAGTTTTTTATGACATCAGGTATGTCAAATGAGTTTTTCTATATCACGAAGTCCCATCAGATGTATATTCTAATACTTTCCTTGATATTTTCATCATTATTTCAAATTCAACATTTTTTTCTTGTGATTGAACCCTATTTTCTGCAAATGCGTGTGCTCCTGTCTGTTGTGGGAAGGTCACAGTCTATCGCTCCCTTCTCTCTTCTCTTTTCACGCGCGCCTAAAAACAGAGCGACTTCAAATCACTCCGTGTCGTAGGTATGGCAACGCTGAGTCCATCTTTATTTATATGTTATTATACGTCCATGGATTATACAGAATATCTGAGCATCCCTTATGAATATTAGATAAGATTTCATCTATTTATAATAGTGTTTTATTTACTGTTGAAACACTATTATAAATATCCTCACCATGCACTGCTTGCCGAAGCACTCCAAATCTATCCAGAACTCTGCAAGCTTCAAGGGCGCACTGCACCACAGCCTCCTTTTTCTTTCCCTTGTGTAGCACCTCTGCTACTATAGGGCGCCCTAGTTCGTCATCCAACGGTAGCTCAACTTTGCATAAAAACTGTCCCATACCTGTGAACGAAGAGTGCGAATAATAGTAAAATTGGGAGATATTTGATGCTTGCAAGTAATTAAGAATATTTGTCTTGGTTTTCATTTTGACTTATAACATCATTTCAAAAACATACTTTGTTCACTGCAATCGTATTCAAGATCTACACCTTCTCTTTCGAAAAAGCCCCTCAACGCTTTTTTCGGGTCATCCAAATACAGCTCTTCGTTGTTAGTTTGAGCAAAGGGGTTTTCAGAGAGGTCAGTTTCTTCTTCTGCATCTTCCCCTATGAAATATCAAGATCAGCAAAAACTTCAAAGGCAGAAGCAAAGCATTAATTTACGATCATTTGAAAGTCGAGACTAATTTCTACCATTACGAAATTCTCCAGCTCTCCAAACATATTCCACCATGGAAATATGTTTGGATAGCTGGGGAATTTCGACATAGTAGAAATTAGCCTTGACTTTCATTTGTATAAAAACTTTCGGACTTTCAGTTTTTATGAGATAATTTCTTCAAATAGCTAGAGGTTGTTTTTCACCATCAACTCTGCAACAAACAACCCCACTAACACGCATTCTCACCTAGACCCCAATCCACCCCCTTTTCTTCTTCACGTTTCTTTTTTTCTTCCATTTCCAATTCGATTCTGAGCTTTTCCTGTTTACGTTTCTGCAGCTCTTCTTCCCTTTTCTGTTTCAGTTCCGTCAGTGTCAGTTCGGATTCTTCCTCTTCGTCAGATTCAGGTCCGCTGAGGATGTAGGATCTTGTGCTGCAGCCAAGCTTCAGCATGTGGCCCACCTGCAATTGCAGTGAGTAATGAAAGCCAATTACTAGGCCGGAGGAATGAATCGACCGAAATAAAAGTAGCCCTTATTCTCGTCACCGACTCAGGAAAGAGCACTTCGATTGTAGACTCATTGCCTTTGAAAATGCCTACCGCAGTTGTACGCAAAACGTCAGTCCGAAAACCACTAATTATTCACATATTAAGAAACAAGACAAACACAAAGTTTTACAGACGGTTCCAAACTGGAGGAAGGACAAGCCGAAGCAGGAGTTTACTTGGAAAACGTAAAGAAAAGAGCCTAGGTTCTCTGACAACAGTTTTCCATGCAGATTAAAAAATAAATAGTCTAATCTACGCAAGGAATGATTTCAACGCCTCCTAGCAGCAAAACTGTTCATTTTTTTGAGTTGGTGCAATTGTAAATTTGGTTGAGAATTACATGGACTACATCATACCAAAAATAAAAAAAATCCACCAGGACCCAAATTCCGTAAGGAGTTTGCGGGGTCCTTTAGCGACATGAAATCACCATCAAAAATTCAATTCTGTCTCCCGGACTATTATCTAATACTGGTTGCAAACAAATGGAATTCATTACACGTAAAGTTTTTTGAAACCACCCAGTCCATTTCCAATGTTTTATTGATCAAACTTGACATCTGTCTGTCATCACTCGAACTACACATAAAAATTATTTTGCTTCGTTTTTACATCTATTTCCTCCATAAATACATCACAATGGATTCATTCAGAGACAAAGAAGTGAAAGAGAAGATCAATGAGGCACTGCAGTCCTCAGAAAACATAGAACAATCGTCATCCTCAAATGAGAACCAGTGCAGAAAATCTCTCGACCAAATTAAGGATATCTTTGAGAAAACAGAAGCCATGAAAGACGTGGCCAAACAAAAAAACCAACAGCTCGAGGAACAATTCAAAGACTTGAAACATAGGCTCAGTTCCAGCTCTGAATATCTCTTCAGAATTAAGAAAAACATCGAGAACTTGAAGTTTTCCTATCAAAAAAACGTCCTGGAAATGAACAACAAACTAGATCCAGGCAGTCAACTAGAATCTGGCTCTATTGGAAACAGAGAAGAAATGGAAAGTCACATGGAAGACATCAGAAAAAAAATCGATGATTTACAGAATAAAATGGCAGCTCAACAAAACAGACAACAAAACGTAACTCAGAATTATCAAGATGCTTTCGACAAAGTTATGGACACTCTCAAACAAATTGAAACTGGAGCTTATAGTTCCCAAACACTGAAGGATTCAAGTGAATGAATTTCTTACCTGCATTCTTACATACACCTTAGGTTTAAGTCTGTTTTTATTCAGAAAAGTACCATGAGTACTCCCCAAATCATAAAGGTAGAATCCTGAACCTTCTGTTCCTGATGGATCCTTTCTGTACTGCAGAACAGCATGATACCTGAAAAAATTACATTCACTTACTTTGTTTTATAATGTATTATAGATTTTGAATATACTATTGTATAATGGTAGCAATTTTAATTTTGAGGCTATTTTCAAACAAAATATGCAAGAATTTAATTTACTTACATAATTGAAAAAATTATTTTCTTGTGTTTTTTCAATGAACCTTTTCGACTCTAACATATATGAGTAACTTTTTTTTCCAGGTTTCGTGAAAATAAATTATGAATGCTAGAGGTATAGAGATATTTGAATATTTTATTATTCTTCTTCACAATCTTACATGACAAATAAGTTTAAAATAGTGGTCCGCATCAAGACCTAAAAGTAGTAAGTACACCAGCAATTTCTCTGCTGATTTTCTTTAGTACAGGGAACCCTTAATCCGAGATAGGCAACCAAACGGAAACCTCATATTCCTTTCAAAATTCAATCAAGTCATAGTAACCTGTCAAAAACTGCTTTGAAAATTTTTAGCGTGTAATAAATACAGTTGGTGTAGTTACGAGGATGTATTGATATCTAGTTAGCCTAGACCAGTTCCCTGCATAAACAAGATATTGCGTTACCATAGCAACGAACAATAACTTATTAGAAGTGTCAGTGTAAAGTTTGACGTCAAAAGAGTAAACCAGAGTTACGCAATAAATTAAAAGATAAAATATGTCCACCGAAATTGTGAAAGTATAAAAATTGGAGTATCGATCCATCATCAAGTACCTGTATTTAAATGGGTTAAGAGGTAAGCAGATTTACGAAGATATGCTTAATAAGTATGATGTCAAAAGAGTAAACCAGAGTTACGCAATAAATTAAAAGATAAAATATGTCCACCGAAATTGTGAAAGTATAAAAATTGGAGTATCGATCCATCATCAAGTACCTGTATTTAAATGGGTTAAGAGGTAAGCAGATTTACGAAGATATGCTTAATAAGTATGATGTCAAAAGAGTAAACCAGAGTTACGCAATAAATTAAAAGATAAAATATGTCCACCGAAATTGTGAAAGTCTAAAAATTGGAGTATCGATCCATCATCAAGTACCTGTATTTAAATGGGTTAAGAGGTAAGCAGATTTACGAAGATATGCTTAATAAGTACTCTTGGTGATCAATGTCCTTCGTATGCGACCGTGAAAAATTGGACTGCAAGCTTCAAAAGAAGTAAATTTTCCATTGAAGGCCAGTTTCTGTGTCAGTCCCCGAAAATATCGATGCAGTTCATGACATGATTTTAACAGACCGTCGAATTGGGATAAAACGGATATCTGAAGCACTGAATATTTCATACGAACGCGTTCATCATATAGTTCACGTCAATTTGGACATGAGAAAAATTGCTGCAAAATTAATCCCAAATGTTTGAATGTTGACCAAAAGCGAACAAGGGTAGTAGCATCGCGTTCGATCTGTGCTCGATTTGAAAACGATGTAGACTTCTTAAACCGAATTGTTACTATGGATGAGACTTGGGTACATTTCTACGATCCAGAAACAAAGCAACAATCGATGGAATGGCGACACTCCGGTTCTCCAAGACCTAAGAAGTTTCTTTCATAAGTAAATCAAACATGACTTGCTACAAACATTATATTGTGTAACGTAGTTAAATAAAATATTCTATTCTATTCTATCGGAACCACGAAGCGTTCCACAAATACCAGAATAAAGGAACACAAGGCCAATTGCCGGTTAGGACACTCTGAAAAATCCGCTGTCGCAGAACATGCGCTTAACAATAACAATCACAGAGTGAAGTTCGAAGAAACCCAAGTAATTGCCACAACACATGCATATTATCCAAGACTCTTCCGAGAAGCAATCGAAATCAAAAAACATACCAACAACTTCAACAGAACTGAAGAAGGGTTACAATTGAGATTTTTTTAAATAAACGGCCTAAAAACCCGAAAAACCATCATTCATTCAACGATGGCCGCGAAAGCCTTTCACAATTTGTAATAACTGGAGATTACTATTCGACATTACTGACCACTCTACGGGAAAAAATTAAAGAGAAAAGACGCGGAAAGCTATACAAAGGTGTTTTGTTTTTGCAGGACAACGCCCCTGCACACAAATCTAATGTTGCCATGCAAAAAATTCGTGATTTAGGGTTTGAATTACTAGAACACCCCCCTTATTCACCAGATTTGCCTCCGTCCGACTATCATCCCTTTCCTCAACAGAAAAAAAGTTTAAAAGGTCGTAAATTTTCTTCCAACGAGGAGGTAATAAAAGCTGTGGAGGTCTGGTTTGCAGAGCAAGAAGAAACATTATTTTTTGAAAGGTCTATAGACGTTGCAGGTTCACTGTAATAAATGTATCCAATTAAGAGGAGAATATGTTGAGTAATAAAATGTTTTGACATTGAAATTTTGTTTGGTTCTAAAGTAGGCAAAGAATTTTTCAATATATCCTCGTATAGGCTGCTGCCAAAAAGAATTTTAAACGCTTACAATAAGAAAAAAAGTAACAAGCAAGGACCAGGTTGTTTTTGTTGAGGTTCCTACTTCAAGGGAAACAAAAATTAAACACAAAAACACTCAAAATGGTGAAATGAGGATGCAGTTTAGGGGTTGAAAGTGGTTTTTTACGATTTGAGGCGAAACGTGAACTATTAGCGGAAAATGTTCAATGACAAAGTTGTGGATAATAAAAAAATCAAAAACTTTTGTATTCGACACTTTTCGGCATAACCTCAAATTAACCCTCAAAATGGCGATAAACCGATTTTTCAGTAGGTATTTAATTTTTTTCTCGCGTATAAATGATTTAATTCCGATAAACATTTGTGAGCGTATGTCTTTTTTGGTGTTGATTAAGCATAATTTTTTCGCAATTCACGTCGATGTCACGTTTCGCCTTAAATCGCAAAAAAAACATTTTCAACCCCTACACTGCGTCCCCATTTCACCATTTTGTTTGGTTTCGTATTTAAATATTTATTTTCCTCAAAGTTGGAACCTCAACAATATTTCCCACCTGGTTCTTGCCCGTTACTAATAATAATAAATGTATTTTATTAAATCAATTTGATCTAGTTACTGTGCAAAACTGTTAGAAATAGGTAGTTGTAATTTTTTTATGTTTTTACATATTTTACTTAGTGTTTTATATTGTATTGTATTGTAAATGGGTATTTCTTCCTGTGTAATAAATAAATAAAAAGGGCTATCGACCAAAGTCTTTCTGCCCATGGTTACAATATTTTAAAACATTAAGATGTATTTAAGAGCCTGATACTATTTTTCTACAACTATTGAAAATATTGAGAAAATTGGTTTTTCTCATTTTTAAGCAGTTTAACGATCAATAAACCTCCAAATTACATAGACCATTTGAAATTAGACATTTCAAAAATTAAAATCATCACTTAGACCTTCGAAAACCAAAAAAACACCAGATCAATAATTATTTGCAGAAGATATTTTTTTCGAAAAATTCAAATAACTCGAAAACTAGTCATCTTCTAAATTGTCTAAATTGTGTTTTTTTGAAAAACTGCACTCGGTTATTTTTTTCGGAGATGGGCAATTTATGCTTCGAGACAATGAAAAAAATAAACCTCTGAGATTAACTAAATGAAATGTTTTTTTGGACTTTCCTTAATCAGACTTCCAAAAGTATTTACAGAAAATTATTCATACAAATTAAATAAATGAAAATGTATATTGATATTCTTTGACCAAAATTTTTTCATAAATCTTTTTTGTAATAAGCGTCCACATTCGCAACATTTCTGCAAGGTTCAAATTTCATAGCGCAATTCATCTGATTCAATAGTATGGTATCCAGTTATACTTGGAGGCGGAAATACTAGTCAGTGACGTATTGTTAGCTTCAGGGTGCCCAAGTGAGGCAGGAAGAGAGAGAAGGGAATTCCAGCCGCTCTTATTGGGTTGTTTGTAAACTAGTAACTGGCGTCACTGACCATTATTTTCGTCTTCGAGTGTAGAACTATCCTCATTTCAGATTTCCAGTAATACGAAGTGACCAAAACTTGGCAATGGCGCATTTCCGCAAAACAAAAATAGTACCATTAGAAAAGGTTGAGGGTCGGTAATCAAGATGTTCAATTATTTTTTTTATATTAGATTTCCAGTAATTAGTAGTGACTAACTTTGCGAGAGGGCATTTCCGTTAAAACAAAATTGGTACCACAATCAAGACGTTCACTTGTTTTTTCCACATCAGATCTCCAGTAAACCAAAGTTCAGCCCTGTTGTACCAGAAGTAATCCTGTTGCACAAGAATGTTTGCATTTAAGATATGAATGATGATCTAATCAAGATAATATCTATGCAGGGTTTCAGAGGAGTTCTAGTCTAAACTCAGCAGTGAAGAAGTTTGACAGCCATTGTTGTGCATCATTATTTGACTCGGTCACTATTTGTCTCTTTGAAAATTTGTTGGATTACCTCTGTGTTACGCCCAAAATAAAATTTTTGGGACCTGTTTTTTCACAAATGGTAAAGTTCATATTAACTGCCTACCTTACAACTTCCAACATTTTGAAAATTACATCAAGTCCAATCTTCTGAGGATGCTTTTGGTTTCTGAACAAACAGTCAAAATTTGGTATAAAATGCCAGAATATCAAACCATCCCTAGAAACATTCTCAAGCAATCCAAAATAAAAGGTTCTCATGACCTTAGATGAAATGTTGTCTTCAACATTTCTCACTGTACTTATTACAACCATATAATCATATCGATCAATACCTTCCACATACCAAAAAAAAATATAAAAACAATAATAATTGATAGTTTATCCAAGCAAAAATGTCATTCCAATTTCAAAGTGATGTTTACCCATCTAAATTTTATCATCTATAATAACTCACCTAGAAATGGTTGGATGTTGCATACAAATATTGCAGCTAGTGATTCTGCCGAATACCCAATGTGATTTGGACATTAAATTTAACGTTTCTATAATAATTCCATTTTTCAAAACTTCAAATGTATATTCTTTACCACTGCTTTCAGGAATCCCAGACCAAACAGGCTCTTTGTACGGTAATGGAACAGAGTTTTCCACTGTCTGCTGAGAAATATCTCCTATTGCTATAAATTAATGAAAAAAATTATATTGAAAATTGGCATCCAAACATTGATTGCAGAAAACTCATCAAAAATTCAAAAATATTGTTACTGGGAATGAATCATGATGAGAGGTTAATTAACTGAAGTTTACCTGAAGTTTCTACATAGCAATACCTTACAGAGGCATTAAAATAAAGTTTTTTATTCATCAGGTTTGAATATTTAAAACTATGAAATTAATCCAATTTTATAAACTTAATTTACATGGGTGGTAGTAATTAGAGTTCAGTAAGATCCCACCAATAAAAAATCGAAATTTACTCCATGTCAATGATGAAAAAAATTTATAATTTTTAGTTTGCAGGAAAGATAATGAACACAGCTTCCATTTCAAATACCTTTCTCCGACGCTTTTTCACTGCTAGTTTCAGTAGCAACTGATGTCTTTTCAGTTGTTTCGGGGGCCTTTGCCTTCGAAGTATCAACATCACCGGTGATTTTTACTGGCAATACTTTCTTGGCTAACTTTCCGATTTTACCAATTATTATTGGTTTTTTGAAAGCGGCTTCTTTCTTATCTTGTTCATTCTTATTTTCTTGATTATTCGATTCGCCTTCGTTCAGAGGCGTGTCCATAATTCCTCCGTCGCTGCTCTTGAGCTCTTGTCTTTGTACTTAAGATTAAGAATATTTGATTTTGATCCTTCATACAAGTACAAGAAAGACCAAAAAAATGACGTGACGAAAGACTTGACAAGTTAATCAAAATATAACCCCAAATTGAAAGTACAAAAATCTTCTTCTCTCTCACTCTTCCTATTCTTCTTTACTTTCGCCTTTTCCTAACAGGAAATTGGCCAGCTCATAGTCTTCGTCTTCTATTTTTGAGAAGCATCATTCGCGAAATGCGTTCCCGCTAGATGGCGCTCAGAATTTAGGCGCGAAACTGTGTAATGGTGATCGGCTGCCAAATCCCATAAGAGACCATAGTTTTTCATTTTATTTTCATTCAAATTTGAATTTATTACGGAATATGTCGAAAGTTGAAGTAAATTTGTCAGACATTTTCACATACGTAGGCATTCGTCAAAGGCCAATTAAAGAAAGCAACCCTTTGTTTTTTATCGGAAAATGATCGATGGAAAGAAACTTTGCCTGTTGTACGATTGAAGCATTGGGGCACTGCACAAATACGCATATTGTTTGGTATAGAATATCTGTTTATTAATTGAACAGTTAACAGAGTATAAATGAAATAAAACATTTCCAATAAACATAGATTGACTCCAGAAGTCGGAACTTGTGCCGAGTATATACAATTGTAAAAATGTATACTTAGACTAACAGGAAATTTAAATTAAGTCAGGGTGTCTGGGGTATGGAACAATAAAACATTAGAATAATAGGTAATAGTCGAAATAGTTATTGTATATGTAAAAATATTGAAAAAATCATTGAAAAAAATTATTGGTATTTATATATATACACAGAGGGAAATATACTTACAACGGCGAGGAGTTATATCAAGTATAAATATTCAATATTTCCACCGTAGTTCTATTGTGAATTGATTCACGGGTTTGGAATATGATGAATTTTTTAAATTCTTTTTTGAAATTTGAGGGGGATTTAATATTTTTTTGTATTATTTCGGGTAAATAGTTGTAGAGCTTCGTACTGAGATAAGTTAAGCTTTTTTGTCCTATGGTTTTAGACATGAGCGGGGTTAGGTAATTTTGTTGTCGGTATCTGGTACTGTATTCATGTTCATTTTTTCGTAGGTTTGATTGGGATTTATGTTGTTTAATATTACAATGCATGAAGAACAATTGTCTTGGATCCAAAAGTTCAGTTTCGAAAAAAAGTTTGTCTGACGGCTAGTCGTTGTTCTTCCTGAAAATCATTTTTAAATTTTTTTTTCTGGGTGGTATCCAGTTTTTTAAGTATGCTTTTTCCAACTCCGCCCCAAGACAATTCCATATGTAATATGTGATTCTACTAGAGAATAATATAGTATCTTCACTCTTCAGTTGGGTCACATTCAGTATGTCTCTGAGTATTTTGAACTTAAACATGAAGTGCTGGATTTTTTTAATGATGAAGTGTATGTGTTTTTTTCATCTAAGATTGGAGTCTATAATTATTCCTAGATATTTCATTTCTGTACATGGTTTTATGTTCATATTTTTGTCTATTTGCAAATTATGGAAGTTTGGAGAGGATGCTTCATTCGTGTAGAAAGGTAAATAAAAGGTCTTATCGGAGTTTATTGTAAGAAGCTTATTCTCAAGCCATTGTTTGATATTCTTGAAGTCAGTTGCAATTATTTCTTTGAGAGATGCCCAATTTTCGGACCTGTGTCATCAGCGTATGTTGTTATTTTCCCACAGCTCTGGACAGAGAATAGACCATTCAGGTATATATTGAATGGTATTGGTCCAAGGATAGTTCCTTCGGTTATTATATACTGAATACTGAATATATACGATATAGGTTATTATATACTGAAACTATGAACATGAAGGAATTTCACCAAACTCAATTCAATATTCAAATAAACTCGAATAATTATGAGAAAACCGATAAAATAGATACACTAGCTCTTATGGCAAAACAAGACCATGCAACATTACATCAGTTCAATGATATAATTATATGTGTCGCACCCTTCGCGCAGGTCGCGAATACAATTTCTATGAAAACTTTTTAAAAAAAGTGCATGTTCAGAAATAATTATATTAAATGGCCAGAAGGTCTGAGGAGAACAGTACGTAATTTCAGTGACCTGGGAGGGAACAACTCCTTCCCTAATGTTGTTGGTTGTGGTGATGGCACCCATCTTCCCATTCCAGGGCCAAACGGAGACGATTCCTTTTATAATAGAAAAGGCTTTCACTCTATTCTCCTTTTTCTATTTCTTTTAGCTATTGATTGCATACTTATAATTTCTCCTCCTATTTCCAAATTGACGTGTGCATTCGTCAAAATAAGCTATATTTTCAAAAAAATTCAGAGGCGTAGGTAAAAAGGTAAATTCAGAGCCTGAGATCATAAATAACCTCAAAACCAAATCCACCATACTCACACCATCACCTCAAGCTGGTGGATAAATCGAGGTGTGGTGGACCACACTTTTCACAACACCAAGTTGGTGAATTCGAAACCCGTAGTTGCCCGATGTTGTTGCCGATCACACATTGGGAAAATATTGAACGATATTTAATTATTATTGTTGCTCGACGGTGATGGGTATTATCAACCGAAGAGCGGGTAGTTCTGTGTGTACAACCTGTCTGCTTTCCGTGTCAGCTAGGTTTATTTCGTGAGTGCTCCAGATCTTCTGCGATGAACTCCAAAGAGACCAAACGAACTGGAATGCGTCATAAGGTGACGTACTTGGACATGAGTACAGACTCAAACTCGAACCAAGGAAACAAAACTATCACCTGTTACTCTCAGATACAGGGTGCGGAGTGCGCAAGTCCGTCACTGTCAAGAGGGAATGGTTGTCATGATATGTGTCCATCTACGTCACAAATGTTCTTTCATCTCTTTCTTTTAGTGTCACCCATAGAGAAACGTTTTATTTGTCTATGGTGTCCACAGAACTACTTATATCTTATGACTAAAAGTGTGAAGCCTGATTCACATAATGGCAGTAGCAGTGGCACTGAAGGCAGTGACTCCGCCCCTTTTGACGCTGTTATCCGAATGAGTGACATTGGGATGAAAATTTCAACTAATTGTTTGTAGCAGTAGAAAGGAATCATAACAGCAATCTCGATTTCATGATAATTTTAAGGTTAGAAATGCGAACACTGCTAGATTTTACTGCAAAAAGTTTAAATGAATCAAACTTTCAGCAGCGTGACCTTGAATTTTCAGCGTCATCTAAACATGTTTGCCATTGGTTATCTTATCAATAGAGGGGGGTGACGCCACTGCTACTGCCACTATGTGAATCAGGCTTGAAGATAACTTTTAAAGTCCCATCCATGCCCTCGCGAATTTCGCAATTTTACTGCGAATAAAACGGCTGCCGACATGGTTCTGCATCAACAATTGGTCCGGAATGACTGGCAGCCATTTTATTCGCAGAAAAATTGCAAAATTCGCGAGCGTATGAACAATTCTTAAGTCTTGTTCATACCGTCGCAAATCTTGCAATGTTTCTGAGAATAAAAACGCTGCCGAAATGGCTCTGCATCAACGATTGGTCCGGCATGACTGGCAGCCATTTTATTCGCAGAAAAAATGCTAATTTCGCGAGGGTATGATCAGGACTTTTATCTCTGTGATAAACTCCTGAAAATTTGTCAAGGGGTTTACCTACGGGATATTTTCTGCACTGCAGAGTGTCCGTAAAATACTACGCAATCTCAACATTCGGAAGGATTTCCCATTGAGTGTCCTGTACGGACAGCAGAAAGTTAAAAGTTGGTCAACTTTTGCCTTGCCTCACGTTTCATAGCTTACCTTGCGTTTTATCGTGAACGTGTCTGTTAACTTTCTTCCGTTCTTGCTTTACTTTACCTTACGTCATAGACAATGCTTACGTTAACTTGAACTAGGCTTTAGTCCTCTCTCGGACGAAGTGAAACTTTTTGGAGTGTGACAACTAAATGCGTGTGCACGGAGGTACGGAAATCAGAGGTGTCCAGCTCATCCGGCTGGCTACGCTCCGCGCACAGCATCGTCGCAATCTAGCAACTCCGGAACTCTTCTTACTGGATCAGGCAAGAACAGTACGAATTCTTTTTTAATGGTGTTGGTGTTACCAACGGCGTCTCATACGCCTATGCCAGGCTGTAGATTTCTAACTAAGCTACACCCAGGCCAGAAATACTTTGGAAAACATCGTTATAGTAAATACATCGAAGTCGCAAATTATCGTAGCTAAAATAGCCGAAAAGCTCAGGTGAGCCATCCGAGTACCACTACCCAGCAGAACACTGTCCGGGCTCTCTCGTGGCACCCGGACGACTGAAGTGTTGAGTCGTCTCGCGTTCTTAAATAGAAAGAGCTGACATTTGCTCCGGCCAATGCCAGAGCAAAGCCGCTGGTGAGTGCTGGTGGGCGGAGCCTATTGGATCTCCGCTCCCAGATATACTCTCGAGGATGACACTTCCCCCATCTGATCCAGTAAGAAGAGTTGCTGGATTGCGACGATGCTGTGCGCGGAGCGTAACCAGCCGGATGAGGTGGACTCCTCCGATTTCCGTACCTCCGTGCACACGCATTCAGTTGTCAAGTGTCCGCAACTCTAGGAATATTCCGATTTTTGGGTCATTTTGAAAGAGGTCAATTCATCATTTGGGGATCTTTTTGTTTCGAAATTCCGTATACCATAGAATTATGCTTGTCATCGAATAAATGAGGCGACATATGATTGTTTCTCTTCAAACAATGATTTATTTGAGGGAGAATCTATTTTACTGACTGAAGGATTTCTTGCGGAATGGGTATTAAATGACGAAATATTTTTCTCAAATTGCATATTTGATTCAAAGTGAGGACAAAGAAGATGCCTATGGAACTTTTTTTCCGAAAAAATACCCCTTCACCCCACTTTACTCTTGTTATTTTTCGGAAAAATTTGCGGAATGGGTAGTAAATGACAAAATATCTTCCTCAAATTGCATATTTGATTCAAACTAAGGACAACAAATATGCGTTTATAATTTTTTTCAGAAAAAAACCCTCTTGACCCCACTTTACTTTTGTGATTTTTCGGAAAAAATTGCGGAATGGGTTGTAAATGACAAAATATTTTCCTCAAATTGCATATTTGATTCAAACTGAGGACAACGAATATGCCTATGTGATTTTATTTTTTTAAATAAACTCCTTGACCCCACTTTACTCTTTACCTAAACGACTATGTTGTGGTCTCTAATACTAAAATGCACTTATATACATAGTATACAATAATAAATAATTTTTTAGGGTTAGCTACAGCTGTAGCGTCAATTTTGGTTATGTATATTGTTATAATAATAATAAGTATATCAGAAGTTCTTCAAAATCCCCTCTCGTCGTTGATGGCTTCGAGCATTCTTCGAGGCATCTTTTTGGTACGTCGCTAAGCCGCAGTGGCGTGAGTGAGGCGACAATAAAGCTGTCACGATATTGAAACTTACTTCAAGTTTATTTATCCGTCGTATAGATGGCACTATTTATGAAAGTCGATTATATTTTATCATCCCTAGAAGAAATTGCACACACCTAAACCAGTCCAACTTGAGAAGAAAGAAAACAACCTGAATGTTAGACAAACTTCTAGTAAAGAAAAACACATGGTGATACCGGACCAACTTGAGAATACAATCAACTGTTTTTTAACCCCATCCATCAGCATTGTTTTATAACAGAAAACCATCACTTTTTAATTAATGTTAGTGGAAATTAGTTTCACCTCTCAGTTATACCAGCAAAGGTAAGTGAAACGCTTGTTTTTTTTTAATTCAAAGAAATTATGGCGGTCAAGTCTTGTCGATCGCTGGGTATTCCCAAGGAGACTAAAATTTAACAAGGAGTGTTTGATTCCCATAAGACAATGGGGACACTAGTAGAAAGAGATGAAAGAACATTTGTGACGAAATGTGACGTAGTAGGACGTGTCATGGCAGCCGTTCTCTATAGACAGTGACGGACTAGCTCTTGGTATATGAGAGTTACGCTGACAGTTTTGTTGCTTGGTTCGAGTTCGACTCTGTACTCATATCCAAGTACGTCACTTTGACGCGTTGATGCTACAAGTTTCTGATTGGCTAGAGCTTATTAAACCCTACTTGTTAAATTTTAGTCTCCTGGGGTATTCCGAAGTAGTTTTTACCACGCTTATATTAACTCACTCTGTTGATGTATGATTGGGCCGGGGGTCCACCATGTGCCCTCGGCGTCGGGCGAGGAGCGCCCACGGTGATTCCAAACACCTTTGGTTGAAAGCCGTGGGTCCTCGTCCAGTCAACATGGTAGCGGCTGAAAAGTCACGAACGGTCACCCATCTAACGTAGGCTGGAGGGATCCAGTCTGACATGGGTATGCAGTATGGGTGAAAACGACTGCAGACGGCGACCCATCAACGTTGTCGGAGGAATCTGACTAACATGGGTACCTAGGGGGAAGGGGAGCCCCATCAAGGAAACTTGATGCCCTTCCATAAGGTGTTGGCCTCTAGGGGGCGGGGGTTTCGCTGGATAGGACAATGGAAAACAATACCGTAATTCGGTAGAGGTGGTCAATGCCCTCACCCTTAGGGTTGGGGTGGGCGGCAAAGCCCATCTCGGCGTGTGAGTAACGCTAAATTTGCTCGGGCACTGACACTGCAGAGCCAGTAGTATACTTCAGTATACGGCCTCACCATTGGTAATATGCAAATGGTAGCTTGACTGTGTCGTTGCACAGCCTAAGCGCGCTGATCTGGCGTACCCAAATCCCCCACTGCGTTCGCAGCCGCGCTGCGGATAGACCGAAAGGTAGGTGCCGTGAGCGGTGTCGGGGCGTAGTGGGTCACGATGGGCGGTACGACCTACCGTCACATCACAAATTTCACTCTTGTTGATGTATGCATGATGCATGTACGTCACGGTCAATTCTTGTAACCAATTTTTAGACCACTTCTAATCGTCCGATTGATTTGAAATTTGGCAGATGTACGTAATTCCGGTGACAATGCGATATGACATTTTTGTTATAGGAAAAAACAAAATGGAAGCTCCAATATGGCAGACGAGTTTTGAAATTATCACCCGATTCAATTCAAAATTGGTGTCTGGGGTTTTTGGGGTCACAGATTATGATTCTTCTGTCAAAATTGAAAAATTCAAGTTGGCAGATCCAACATGGCGGACGAGTTTTGTAATCATGTTCCGATTCTATTCAAAATTGGTATCTGAAAGTTTTCGGGGGCAAGGATTTTTTTTTTTTGTCAAAATTAATTACTGCTCCAATATGGCGAAGAATGTTGTGTTATTGTCCAATTCGATTCAAAATTGGTATCTGGGGGTTTATATAGGCATATTCGTTGTCCTTAGTTTGAATCAAATATGCAATTTGAGAAAAATATTTTGTCATTTACTACCCATTCCGCAAATCTTTCCGAAAAATCAAAAGAGTAAAGTGGGGTTTTCGAAAAAAAAATTATGTAGGCATATTAGATGTTCTTAGTTTGAATCAAATATGCAATTTGAGAAAAATATTTTGTCATTTACTACCCATTCCGCAAATTTTTTCGAAAAATCACAGGAGTAAAGTGGGGTCAAAGGGTTTTTTTGGAAAAAAAATTATGAAGGCATATTTGCTGTTCTTAGTTTGCATCAAATATGTAATTTGAGAAAAATATTTTGTCATTTACTACCCATTCCGCAAATTTTTCCTAAAAATCACAAGAGTAAAGTGGGGTTTTCGAAAAAAAAAATTATGTAGGCATATTAGATGTTCTTAGTTTGAATCAAATATGCAATTTGAGAAAAATATTTTGTCATTTACTACCCATTCCGCAAATTTTTTCGAAAAATCATAGGAGTAAAGTGGGGTCAAAGGGTTTTTTTGGAAAAAAAAATATGAAGGCATATTTGCTGTTCTTAGTTTGCATCAAATATGTAATTTGAGAAAAATATTTTGTCATTTACTACCCATTCCGCAAATCTTTCCGAAAAATCACAAGAGTAAAGTGGGGTTTTCGAAAAAAAAATTATGTAGGCATATTAGATGTTCTTAGTTTGAATCAAATATGCAATTTGAGAAAAATATTTTGTCATTTACTACCCATTCCGCAAATTTTTTCGAAAAATCACAGGAGTGTAAAGTGGGGTCAAAGGGTTTTTTTAGAAAAAAAATTATGAAGGCATATTTGCTGTTCTTAGTTTGCATCAAATATGTAATTTGAGAAAAATATTTTGTCATTTACTACCCATTCCGCAAATTTTTCCGAAAAATCACAGGAGTAAAGTGGGATCATGGGGGTTTTTTTGGAAAAAAAATTATGAAGACATATTTTTTGTCCGTAGTTTGAATCAAATATGCAATTTGAGAAAAATATTTCATCATTCACTACCCATTCCGCCAGGGATTGTTCAGTCAGTAAAATAGGCACGACCTATATATGATGTGGTAGTTTTCTTGCTTTGATAACAAACTTGCTATTGAGAAACAGAATTGACCATTATGGTTTTATTCATATGGGAGACTCTCCCAGGGAGAGACTCCACTGTCGACAATAGAATTCTACGGTAAACAGATTACAGAACACCACCCCTGATTGGAAGAATATTCAAATTCAGTATGTTGGTTAATATTTTTTTACCGCAATGGCTAACAAATTTTAGGAAAAAGTATTAATACGGTTCCGCCATATGTAGTGGACAATAATTATAGCCGACATGAATCTTGTGGCGTAGGTATAATGTTTTAGAGAATTTTTGATTCTCTTCAACTTTTGGAACTGATATTGTTTTCAGTGGCGGCGATAAGGATTCGCCCCCCCCCGCCAAATTTTGTTAGGATATTCATACATGTATGGAGTAAGAGATTTGAGCTAATTGAGCTAATCCCCCCACCACTTTTACGTCATCAGTGACCTTCAGAGGTTTATCTGGTGCATAGGTGTCATTGTATGTGATGGCCTTGAGATACCAACAGAAGTACATTTATATTCATTGACCTTGATGAAGTTTGTTCGATTTGTATTCAGGGTTATTGTTTGACCTTGGGATGGCTTTGTTAAAAATTGGGAAAGTTTGCATACACAGAGATATTGGTTGCATTTTTTTTCGTGGGTGAGCTTCACTTGTGACCTCCATGTGTGCCCACCACTTTTGCGTCATCAGTGACCTTCATAGGTTTATCTGGTGCATAGGAGTCATTGTATGGAATGGTCTTGAGATGCTCATACAGAAGTACATTTATGTTGATTTACCTTGATGAAGTTTGTTGGAGGTAATGTAGATATTGGTTGCATTTTTTTTTTGTGGGTGAGCTTCACCTGTGACCTTCTCGTGTAATCTTGACAAACTATCAAGTGTTCTTTTGACTCATTAGTTTACTATACAATTGTTACGAAGAGGACACAGGTCTGCAAACCATGGATAGCTACCAACGAATAAAATCTCTTCTTGTTCTCTAATTTTTACGTCCTTCATCGTAAGTGATGGAGGGGATATCGACTGAAAATCCTGCCATTACTTTGATATCATAAATTACCTAAGATTCTTCCTCACATTAACTATCTATGAATTCAATATTTGTATCATGTACAAAATTAATTTTAAACCTTGAGAAATTGAATTATTTTCACTGTGACTAATGGGTAATGTTTGGTGACCTTGCAACTTCGAAGTAATGATGGAGAATTCCTTAAACTCGTAGAATGATGACTACATTTAGATTGGTTAGGTTGAATTTTTAACCTTGAGAAATTGAATTATTTTTACTCTAACTAATGAGTAATGTTTGGTGACCTTGCAATCGATTAGATCTGTGACATCATGTTACCTAGAATTTATGATGGAGAAATCCTTATACTCATAGAATGATGACTACATTTAGATTGGTTGCATTGAATTTTCACCCTTGAGAAATTGAATTATTTTTACTGTAACTAATGAGTAATGTTTGGTGACCTTGCAATCGATTAGATCTGTGACATCATGTTACCTAGAATTTATGATGGAGAAATCCTTATACTTATAGAATGATGACTACATTTAGATTGGTTGCATTGAATTTTCACCCTTGAGAAATTGAATTATTTTTACTGTAACTAATGAGTAATGTTTGGTGACCTTGCAATCGATTAGATCTGTGACATCATGTTACCTAGAATTTATGATGGAGAAATCCTTATACTTATAGAATGATGACTACATTTAGATTGGTTGCATTGAATTTTCACCCTTGAGAAATTTAATTATTTTCACTGTGGCTGGTGAGTAATGGTTAGTGACCTTGCAATCGATCAGATCTGTGACATCATGTTACCTTGAATTGACGATTGAGGAAGACCAACACTCATTATACACATAAAATGACGACATTTAGATTGGTTTCGTTGAGATACGGCTCGGTCCATTCCTTTCAAATTTTTAATCTTGATAAACTGAATTATGCGGACTGTGACTAATGAGTAATAGTTAGTGATCTTGCAATCGAACACATCTGTGACATTGTTACCTTGAATTGATGATTCAGAAAAACCAATACTTCTTATAATCATAGAATGATGACTACATTCAGATTGGTTCCGTTAAGATACTGCTCGGTTCAATCCTTCCAAATATCAACCTTGAGTCAATGAGAAACATCATCTCCCACTTATTTGTATGTGATATAAAAGTGTTGTATGAATATATTCTCAGTCAATTCATTCTCTGAGTTACTATTGAAAGCACGTTTGAAATATGCCCGCCTGTCATTGTGGTAAAAATTTTACACGTAGTTCTAATCTACGTCGACATCAACGAGAATCCTGCCATGGAGTCCCTCCAGCAAAACGAGTGAAACTAGACGATGCCACTCCTGTACCACTTCATACATGTGTTTGTTGTAATGTGACAATTCCTTCAACTCAAATCAAATCTCACAGTAGAACACTAGCACATAGGATGAATTCTTGCGTACAGTTGGGCGATGGTGTATATATGCTTAATAGTGCATTGAAACATCGTATTGCTAGCTATAGGGTGACTAGTCAAAATGTTCATACTTCGTATACTCTCTTTTTCAATGAGATCATACATAAAGTCATTGAATTGTTAAAAAATAATATCAAATTATACAATTCTGTGAAAGTGAACATGGAGATTTTCGGTAGTTATGTGATCCAAACCCAGGAAGTTACCGACATCAAATCATTCAACACCAAAAACCAAATTGTCGATCATTCAAGTGATTTGAATGTATTATTGGACAACTTCCTCGACAGCATAATAGCTCAATCTACAGAATTTGAAGGGCGTGATTCAGGTAAGTGTTGTAAAATTTTTTTTAATCATGAAAATCATAAGTGTGCTGGTTTCAGGATGGAGTTGTGAGAAAATTGCATTCTTGGAGGTCAACATCAACAAATATAGTCCTTTTGGTGGTTCTTCATACATCAAATTACCAGATTACATTGGGATGAAGAAATGTATAGTCAATCAAGATGGCATGGGCCATAACATCAGCACTATTCCCTGCTGATAATCATGTATCGGAGATGTTATCATACCAACATTATGAATCTGTCTTGGATATAACAGATTTGCATTTTCCAGTTAAATTACAACAGATAAGAATATTTGAGGAATTGAATGATATTTCAATTAATGTATATGGTTTAGAGTCTGAAGTAGAGGAAAATAAGATCAAATATGAGGTTGTTGGACGATTGAGATATTCTCAGAGAAAGCTCAGGCGACATGTCAATTTACTGCTCATCACAGATGAGTCGGGAAATGGACATTAATGTTGGATAAAAAATCTATCAAGGTTGGTGTATAGACAACTTTCTCGTCATGGACATAAAAAATACTTTTGTGATGGATGTTTATTACATTTTTCAAAAGAAGCAACATTGTTGAATCATCAAATGCATGACTGTGTGTTTACCACAGTTCCACAAACTGATTTAAAAATCAATAAACATGGAAAATTGTTAGCTGGAAATACTCTTATGTTTGAAAATTTCGAAAAACAAATGGTGGTACCTTTCGTGGTGTATGCAGATTTTGAATCTGTACTAAACCCTATTAACACAAGTGAACCAAATCCTAAAATATAATTCACAAATAAAACTTTCAAACATGAAGCATACTCATTTGCATACTTCATTAAATGCTCCTTTGATGATAAATTATCGAAATTTGTTTCATATCGGGGTATTGATGCAGTCAAGGTCTTTATAGTGAGAATTGAGAAAGATATGAGAAATATTTATGATCATCATCTAAGGTATGTCAAACAGATGAATAAACAAACTTTTGAAGAGGAACAACAATTCCACAATGCTACCTCATGTGGAATATGTGGAAAATTTCTACATTTTTCAAAGTGGAAAGTGACTACTGTTATTAATTACTTTACTAAGTAGCGAAAGTTAGAAACATTTCTACTGTTGATATAATTTCGAAACAGGATAATTATGAAACGATATTTCTGGAATGCAAGGAATTTCATAATATAAAAGATGTTTTTCGTTATGAAAACTTATTATCCTATTCCCGGTAAAAAAAGGGCTAATGTTGATTGTGATTTTTTGACATGTTCTTCCACAGGTTGAAAATTGAAAAAAAAAAGAAATTCAAGGAAATCTTAACATGTGTAAACCCCGGTAAGGTAGCGTATTTACAAGAATGTCTTGAATACAATTACAAACTATAGTTGAACATCTGAAACTTGTTTCCGATACTCAACTTAATTTTGGACCAATATGAAGCTTAGCATTAGCATGGAATGAATTCGCCTTGTGACGTCTACGGCAAATCGAATCATAGCGGTAGCATTTCATCTTCGATGACTCCTTGTACATATTTCGATTTTGTATTTTCTGGTAAATCAATGGTAGGAAAAAAAGGTATAAAATGACCAAAAAGGTACATCCTCTTTTTCTTCAGTGGAAACTGTATTTAAAACCATATACTCTCTCAAACCATATACGTCACTCGCCTATTGCAACTCAACTATATAAATGCTGTTAGGAAATCTAATGTATTAAGTTTGTAATTGAATGAAGAAAAGTTGTATTTCGTGCAGAAATTTATTTATAAAATCATAGCAGAGCGCTTTCGACTATAAAGTCATCATCGCGTACCTGTAAGTAAGTGACATCGAATTGAATTTAAGAAATTTTGATAAAAAGAATTTTGAAAATTGAAAAGTTACTTACTCGTCAGGTGTACAAGAGCCAGACCATAAAAATATCATGTGTCGAGAGGACCATGTAAAATCTAAAAACGGGACATCATATTAATAACATTTTAAAAAAGTCCTTATTCCAGGATTCACCTGGATAAAAGTTTCAACAGGCAGAGTAACACATGTCTGTTGGAGCTTAGTCTAACAGTAGACTGAATGAATGAAATTTACATTGTGTCAAAAGTTGACAATGACAATGACGTTTGGCTTAGAACATTAACTTCTAGAAACCCTGATCTGTGTTTTGAAAATTGAATAATGACCAAATTGATCTGTAAATCTATTTATAGTTATGTTAATCTAAACCTAAGGAATTGTGACAAACCGGAAGAAAAGTCTAATGAGAACCTCAACCCGATGTGCACAGAACCAGATTCAAGAAACAGTCCCTCGGGAATTTGTGCAACCAATTCTTAGCTCAGGATCATGGGACAGGTCTAATGAGAACCTTCACACTTCCCAAAGCGTCAAAAAGGTAACACAAAAAACAAGAGGCACCATTAACATAATCATAAAAGATTTAAGAAAGTTTCAACAGGCAGAGTAACACATGTCTGCTGGAGCTTAGTCTACTGTCTAACTAAATGAAAAATGACATTGTGTCGAAAGTTGACAATGACAATGAAGTTATGATATAAAAAATGTGTAAAAAATGAACTATAATAAAAACATTGATTTGTGTTTTGAAATGGATAAATTATTATTATTAGTTCAACATCCTGGGCAACCAGATTGAAACATAAGATCATGAGATAAGTCTAATGAGAACTTTCCCAATCTCAATAGTAACAAAGAGGATGACCAAAATGATGAGCCCATACCAGAAAATTTTTTAAAGAAATTTTCCAAAAATTGATCTGTGAATCTATTTATAGTTCTGTTGATCCAAACCAAGGAAATATGACAAACCGGGAGAAAAGTCTAATGAGAACTACGACCCGATGTGCACCCGGCTTAAGACACAGTCTCTTGGGAATTTGGGAAACCAAATTCTATGCTCAAGATCATGGGACAGGTCTAATGAGAACCTACCCAATCCCAAGGCGCCAAAAAAGGTTGCCCAAAACCAAGAGGTACTACAAACAGAAAAGATTCAAGAAAGTTTCAAATTATTTCATATTTAATCAATTCAGTAATTCTATTAATCAAAAACAGGGAAATTACTGAGCCAAGAGAAAGTCTAATGAGAACTTGACACGGCACATGCAAAAACCCAAGTTATAGAAAAATAGAACCTGAAGTTGAAATTATAAGTTTCAAATTGAAAGCAATAGATTATGTTCTGAGAATTGAAAGGAAAGTCGAGAGGGAGGGAACTAGGCAAACTGCAAAACAGGTTCAAGCCATATCATCATTGAGAAAGAGTTCAAGAGCAATTAAATAGGTAAAGTTTAAATTTATGAAAAGTTTCTTACTTTAAACGTCTATGAAGAGGAATGTAAGCTCTGTTTAAATTAACTTGAGTGTTGAGACAAAGGTCATTATTCAGTAATTCCTTGTTAATATGTAAATCTTCAAGAAAATCTAATCTATTGTAATTTTTGGAACTCACCTCCTGTAAAATTTTTGAATTCCTATTTGGACTAAAGTTGTGGTTGTTAAACCTCAAATGTTGACCAAAGGCTGAAATTTTGTTGGGATTTAAATGTTCGGTTATACGGGCTTTCAAAGGTCTGCAAGTTCTTCCAATGTAGGCTGCATCACAATCATCACAGTTTAACTTGTATATGCCACATTTTGAAAGTTAAACTGTGATGATTGTGATGCAGCCTACATTGGAAGAACTTGCAGACCTTTGAAAGCCCGTATAACCGAACATTTAAATCCCAACAAAATTTCAGCCTTTGGTCAACATTTGAGGTTTAACAACCACAACTTTAGTCCAAATAGGAATTCAAAAATTTTACAGGAGGTGAGTTCCAAAAATTACAATAGATTAGATTTTCTTGAAGATTTACATAATAACAAGGAATTACTGAATAATGACCTTTGTCTCAACACTCAAGTTAATTTAAACAGAGCTTACATTCCTCTTCATAGACGTTTAAAGTAAGAAACTTTTCATAAATTTAAACTTTACCTATTTAATTGCTCTTGAACTCTTTCTCAATGATGATATGGCTTGAACCTGTTTTGCAGTTTGCCTAGTTCCCTCCCTCTCGACTCTCCTTTCAATTCTCAGAACATAATCTATTGCTTTCAATTTGAAACTTATAATTTCAACTTCAGGTTCTATTTTTCTATAACTTGGGTTTTTGCATGTGCCGTGTCAAGTTCTCATTAGACTTTCTCTTGGCTCAGTAATTTCCTTGTTTTTGATTAATAGAATTACTGAATTGATTAAATATGAAATAATTTGAAAATTTCTTGAATCTTTTCTGTTTGTAGTACCTCTTGGTTTTGGGCAACCTTTTTTGGCGCCTTGGGATTGGGTAGGTTCTCATTAGACCTGTCCCATGATCTTGAGCATAGAATTTGGTTTCCCAAATTCCCAAGAGACTGTGTCTTAAGCCGGGTTTGTGCACATCGGGTCGTAGTTCTCATTAGACTTTTCTCCCGGTTTGTCATATTTCCCTGGTTTGGATCAACAGAACTATAAATAGATTCACAGATCAATTTTTGGAAAATTTCTTAAAAATTTTCTGGTATGGGCTCATCATTTTGGTCATCCTCTTTGTTACTATTGAGATTGGGAAAGTTCTCATTAGACTTATCTCATGATCTTATGTTTCAATCTGGTTGCCCAGGATGTTGAACTAATAATAATAATTTATCCATTTCAAAACACAAATCAATGTTTTTATTATAGTTCATTTTTTACACATTTTTTATATCATAACTTCATTGTCATTGTCAACTTTCGACACAATGTCATTTTTCATTTAGTTAGACAGTAGACTAATGGTGGATTTATGCAGCAATCATGGTCCGTATATTCCAACCAATCATTGACGAATATTCTTCCTTATGACTTAAGACTTATGACTTATGATTGCTGCATAAATCCACCATAAGCTTCAGCAGACATGTGTTACTCTGCCCGTTGAAACTTTCTTAAATCTTTTATGATTATGTTAATGGTGCCTCTTGTTTTTTGGGTTACCTTTTTGACGCTTTGGGAAGTGTGAAGGTTCTCATTAGACCTGTCCCATGATCCTGAGCTAAGAATTGCTTTCACAAATTCCCGAGGGACTGTTTCTTGAATCTGGTTCTGTGCACATCGGGTTGAGGTTCTCATTAGACTTTTCTTCCGGTTTGTCACAATTCCTTAGGTTCAGATTAACATAACTATAAATAGATTTACAGATCAATTTGGTCATTATTCAATTTTCAAAACACAGATCAGGGTTTCTAGAAGTTAATGTTCTAAGCCAAACGTCATTGTCATTGTCAACTTTTGACACAATACACAATGTAAATTTCATTCATTCAGTTTAACAGTAGACTAAGCTCCAACAGACATGTGTTACTCTGCCTGTTGAAACTTTTATCCAGGTGAATCCTGGAATAAGGACTTTTTTAAAATGTTATTAATATGATGTCCCGTTTTTAAATTTTACATGGTCCTCTGGACACATGATATTTTTATGGTCTGGCTCTTGTACACCTGACGAGTAAGTAACTTTTCAATTTTCAAAATTCTTTTTATCAAAATTTCTTAAATTCAATTCGATGTCACTTACTTACAGGTACGCACTGATGATGACTTTATAGTCGAAAGCGCTCTGCTATGATTTTATAAATAAATTTCTGCACGAAATACAACTTTTCTTCATTCAATTACATTGGAACGTGCACACAGCTGGACAAATTTCACTATTAAGTTTGTCACTACATTCAGAATGAACACAGGTGAAAATACAAATAAAAGCATTTTAGCTACGTTATTGACCAGTAAAGTGAAAAATTATAAAAGTGAACAGCCAAAATCATCCATGGCTGAGGAAGATTTTCCAGATGTCGACTTCAATGTCGATGAATTTTTCAAAACAATAGAGCAGTCTACTAATTGTGCAGAAATAGCATCTAGCTCCCCAGATATTGTACACATTCCGGAAGTGAACATTAAACAACTATCGAAGAGAAAAATTACAAAAATTTCTCCCAAAGCACCTAAAAAGTCGATAAGTATGAAGGTTCATTCAAAAACTAGCAGCTTCAAAACTTCCAAACCTAGGAGCAGACTGATGAAAAGTGTTGTCACGATTATGGTGGAAAATTATGTCATGGCTGGGTCGATTTCTTCTTTCAAACCACTACGGGAATATTTCGGTATGAAGAAGAGAGCCAAACATAATTTTAGCGAATGTAAAACAACTTTAGCAAGTTGTGATGAAGTCGACTTAGGATTAGATCAGGATGAAACTACACTTCACAATCTGGATAGGAATATATCACAAATGAGAATGGAAATGTCCAAGATGGAATGTCAAGCTAATGCTCTCAAAGGAAAAATTGATAAAGAAAGAGTGACTAACACCAATTTGAGGAGGCAAACAGAAGTAGAACTTCAAGAATTTTCAAATATATTTGAGAAAACGTGCTCCATTCATGAAAAGTGGACCAACGAGTTGAAGGCAGCTTTCCAAAGTGATAGTGATTAGTCATACCATTGTTATATTTCTCATATACATGAAAATAAAATTTATACAAATCAGTCCAATTCACTATACATTTGTTTTCACTTCAAAAATCCAAACATATATTTCCAACTGGAAGTAACTGCTGCCCTCCTACGATTGCCGAATTATATCTGTTAGATTCTTGGTAAAGTTCGTAAAGGGTAGTAGTTGTTTTCTGTTTGAAAGTCAGGAAACCTGTGATACAATCATCACATATAATTTTTTTCCAATTGTATACAAGGTTTCTTCAAAAATAATAATTCCGTGCAAGAGCAAGCAAAGTATGTTTATTTTTTAATTTATTATGAAATGAAAGTTTTTTAATTTAAAACATTGTTCCGATATTCAATAACATATAACATGAAAAATGGAGCAACTCATGTCTCAATATTTCACAGATGAAATACTTTTTTATTATGATAACATATTACCCTATTGAACATATCCCGTTTAAAAAAAAAGTCAAATGTAATCTCGTCACATAGCTCTTTTGGATATTTCAATCTAATACATTCTAAAAATTGTACTAAGTAAAATTCAACGAAATTTGCATAATTTGGATGTATGAATAATTTACCCCCCCCACCGAAGGTATTGCGTTTACAAGACAGTTTTCTTGGATAATATTATAAAAACTCCTGTTTCGAAGACTAAATCTGTCATTTATCTCATTTATAAAAATTCGCTAAAAACTATATTTTTATCAGACTTTTTTTTTTGATAAAGTTGAGAAAATGTTATCATTTGTAGACTGTTATAGGTTGAAAATACTAGTCAAGAAGGGGTTGAGTTTATTTGAAATATATTTTTTCTATATAAAAAAAAAAGACAGGAAAATTTTGAAGATTTAAAGTTCAATTTCAAATCTGGTTATACGTCACCACTCTACTACTCAGTGGATGCAATTAGGGCTTATTGGAGATAACCTTGAATTTACTATATAAGCAGGACAAGGCATACCAACTAAATCATTCAACTTTTCCATTCAATTTGTTTATCACTTATAATATCAATATGAATAATAATGAGTTGGTGATGTTAGCAGAGTTATCCATGTTGGATTTTAATAACGAATATTTGTGGAATGGTCCACGAGTTGCTGGCGGTGTTCGTGAAGCTGAGAATAATGTCCAGATCCAGGACGAAATAGACGATGGAATTGAAGTCAACGAGGAAGAACCCAACGAACTGGAAGTAGATGACGGGATAGTAGCAGAAGCTGGAGCAGGTCATCACGACATGAGAGTTCGCCGCGAGCGTTTCAATATTTTCGAGGATGTGCATATATTTTGTTGTATATCAACATTCGTGTTCATCGAAACTGGTCGTGAGGGTGGAGATCGCATATGCCAGGCATGTTTCTCCCAATACCGAAGGATGAATGATAATGGTGGTTGGTATGATCAACTTCAATCGCATGCCACAGGACCGCGAGAAACTGCAATTAAATTCAATTATTCGGCATGTGATATCCCATTATTCCATTTCACCGCAGTTAATGTATGTTTACAATGTAATAACAATTCAAGACGTTGAAGTTTCTCAACGAAATAACCCAAAATTTAATAAAGAGATTTAAAATTAGTTGTGGTTATTTCATTTACAAAATAATATATCATTAATTGATATAAATAATATAAGTGTTCAATAATCAAACATTGAATGATTTGAACTAGTTAAAAATTTGTTGTCTCCACAAAATGGTTTGAATTAATAATTTATTAATATTTTGTTAAAAAAATTAATTGCAACGAAAATGAGACAATTTCAAGAGAGGCTCCAAAAATGCTTCAAATTCTAATGAATTGGTAACCAAAATTTTCTTTTTCAAAAATGCTTGTTGAATATTCAGTTTTTTAAATAAAAAAGCGTATAGTGAATTAAACTGACTTTTTATCAATATTTGAGAGTACTGGCTTTATTTGATGTTCTTAGCAGTTCTCATCTAGACTGTGGGATGTTTCCTCGTCCTTTTTCGATCCAGATAACAATTTTTTTACCTCAAAAAAAAAAGAGATTTATCAAATATCATAAGTATTGATTGAAAGTACGATTTTGTGAATGATTTTGTAGAAAACTCACTTCTTGGCTAGTCTTTTGAATTTTTTAACCTATCAAAGTCTGAAAATGAAAAGAAAAATATCTTGATTTGGTCAAAGATGATCTTATCTCCAAACCTTTAGGGAATAAACACTTGCCGAGGGAGTGAAATTTCTCCGAAAGAATGAGTCCTGGAAAAAATATGATTGGCTTGACTCCAAAGGGATGGGAAGACTGAGTTCGTGGGGTCAGTCTTGATGGAAGCGCTTACGATGGAATGATTGATGATATTTCAGAAGAACATCGTCCATGAAAATATCTATCCAACAAAGATAGATTGCCAACCTTCCTGCTGTGCTCCAGAGAATTGAGCATACTTTTGAAAGAAACATCATCGACGAGACAGAATAACCCATTTTTTAAATAGAATCTGAAAGTATGTGTTTAGGGGATTCATTCCATTTATGCTAACAGTATTCTAGGACAGACTGGATCTGTGCCTTATACACCATAATTAGTTGACGGGGAGTGAAATAGCTCTTGACACAAAACAGAAAAGCATGGTTTTGATAGATATTTTCGACATTTTTTTTTATAAAATCATCTAGAATTGATGCAGAGGCTTAGATATTTTTTGCAAATTTCAGTTTTCTGATTATCTTGATTTCCAATGTAGACATTTTTCTAGTGTTATTGACTATTGAGTCCGAGAATCATATGCTCTGAGCAGATCAAGTGAACCAAGGGTGATAGTCTTTTGTACTCATTTTATTGAGATTTATACCGCTTTACGGTGCATTGATGGTATCATTTACCCAAAATGGAATTGCTAAGTAGACATATTTGTGAAATAAACACATCATACAATATTTGAATGAAAAAAATGCGAAATGTATAAAAAAATTTATATTTTTTAAATTTGATTTACACTTCAATGCCATAAGTAGTATAAGTATTATCATCATCAGCAGCTATTATGTATTTTTGCCTTATTGATTTCAAGGACTTGTAGAGTGATTCGCCCAACTGAGAAATGAGCGCTAAACAAACAAAAACCATAAACCCATCATAGACGTCTCTGGGGCAGGATCTTGTTGATGGCTGCGTCGAAATCTGTATTCGGGCCACAGCAGGCGTCGTTTGAGAGATCACAAGTGGTGATGTATTCACTTGGGAAGCAACAGACGTTTGAGTGGTCTCCATTTGAATCGCCGGTGATAGTTGCAGCAAAAACCAGTCAGTTTCATCATATGTATTATTGCGAAACACTTTTCTCAGTTTGTATGCAGTTGCATTCGATGGAATGTCTGCTTTCAGCACAGGTAAATATCCATCGTTGGCCAGGGCTTGAGACATTTTCGTCCAGTTTACGACGTTGGAATGATTTTTTTTATTGGAAAAAGAAACGAGGACTTTATCTACCTCGTAAGGTGGACTGATGTACAGCAAGTTTGAGAGTACAGCTGCCAAAATTACATAACCTGACGCGACCACCATGATGGTTTGAAGTATACTGATGAACAATACGTATATCACATAAACATATATTGAAAAATAAATACCTGCACAATATTTTCCCAAAATTGAATAAAGTTTAAAGACAGACTCAGCCATTCAATCCATCAAAAAAACTTCGTTTCAATCATATATCGATGAGTAATTATGATAGTAATAATAATAATAATACATTCCCAGCCGGTGCGGACTTTTTCATCCTCAGCTATGACAGTCTAACTGATTGTCGGCTGGGAATAATCCTCCAGGATTTATTGTTATGTTAATAATTGACAGTGCTGCTCCTAAGGTGGCGTATGGGGTTAGTAACAAGGCCTACCCAGAACAGATGTCTATAGCAGTCGATGCCAAAATACGAAAAAAGTTTAATGTATTTCAAATACCAAGTCGAAGACTTTTCGGCGGTGGTTGTAACGAGATGCTGATGCTGGTGTTCTGACCATCAAAACGTTCCAAGTTGGTGAAGATTGTAGACTATATGCAATAGCCAATATCAATCTTTTGAACAATTGAATTTTTGCTCTGTCATTTGAGATTGTAAAATTCTCAACTTGTTCAGGGGGTGTTGTATAGGGTCTATTAGGGCACTACTGCTGGTGCTGGCAAGGTTTACCTTATCAAGTGACCAGATACCCATGACCAAAGCGCAAAGCAATGTCTGAGGGCACAATTAACCTCACTGGATTCTACAGCGGTATGACGTAGGCAAAGTGACGACTTCTTTTCGGATAATGGAGATGGGGCGCAGACGATGCTAGTGATGGCCCCAACATCGGCGATATGCGTTTTTTTTTGTTAAACAATGCACAAACTTCGTCAATCGATCGAATTTTTGGCGATCTCTGACATACACTAGGCCAGGTTCTGCAATGGGCTGTATTACTTCCATGATGGACTTGGCGAAATAAATGCAACCGGAAGAATACGGAAGCGGTATAAGGAGAGTCATCCAGTTTTGCTAAAGCAGTTCCCTGATAAGATTCTCGTCGCATACAAATGGGTGGGAGATGATGTTCTTCCTCGATGTCCCCTCAATCACTCACGATGAAGGGCGCAAAAGTCAGAGAATAAGGAGATATTTTTCAGAGAATAAGAAGAGATTTTCCAGAGAATAAGAAGAGGAAGATGAAGGGCGCAAACGTCAGAAATTTTTCAGAGAATAAGAAGAGATTTTCTAGAGAATACAAAGAGATTTTTCAGAGAATAAGAAGAGATTTTATTCGTTGCTAGCTATCCATGGTTTGCAGACCTGTGTCCTCTTCATAACAATTGTATAGTAAACTAATTAGTCAAAAGAACACCTGAAGATCACACATTCATTCGATGGATTTCGTGTATACTAAAACTTGATAGTTTGTCAAGATTACACGTGAAGGTCACAGGTGAAGCTCACCCACAAAAAAAAATGCAACCAATATCTACATTACCTCCAACAAACTTCATCAAGGTCAATCAACATAAATGTACTTCTATATGAGCATCTCAAGACCATTCCCATACAATAATGACACCTATGCACCAGATAAACATATGAAGGTCACTGATGACGCAAAAGTGGTGGGCACAAGTGTAGCTCACCCACGAGAAAAATGCAACCAATATCTCCGTGTATGCAAACTTTCCCAATTTTTAACAACGCCATCCCAAGGTCAAACAATAACCCTGAATACAAATCGAACAAACTTCATCAAGGTCAATGAATATAAATGTACTTCTGTTGGTATCTCAAGGCCATCACATACAATGACACCTATGCACCAGATAAACTTCTGAAGGTCACTGATGACGTAAAAGTGGTGGGGGGGATTAGCTCAAATCTCTTACTGTATGGCAATAAAATCTGGAAATACCAGACATAATGGAACATAATTCCACATAACACACAATATACCTATTTATTATATTGCATTATTTATATTGTTATACTTTCCAAAGAAATTAGCAATATTCCGGTATATGGTTTTATTGCCACTCTGGATAATATAAATGCCATATTTGCTAGGTGAATTGAATATAAAATCTTACCATAGCAAAAATCTGTCTGGTGCCAGTGAAGCCATCCGTAGTTTGAGGAATATGAAGTTTAGGGGAGCACTGTTGAATTGCCGAAATGGCGATGTTTTTGTATTAAAAATATATAGACCAACTGTTCCAAATCAAGTTCACGAGCACGTTCATGTTCAATACTTATTATTATACCCAATGCACTTATTCTCACCTCTCACATTGTACTACGTAAATATGCTTTTATCAAGTTCAACTTTGAAAATGTTCTTTCGGCATTGCCGGTAACATCTACCGGCAATGCCAAAAAAAAGTTGAAACAATAACGAACAAATATCCGGAAGACTGCTCAAAATGCATCTAGTTTCGGATTTAAAATATGTGGCCAATAATTCATAGATTTTCTTTTTTCGAATTTAATTAGAAAATACACTTTCCAGTTTATTAATTGCGTAGATAAGTTATGCGAGGGGTCATTTCCGTATTTTTTTAGTTTTTTAGCATGGTCCATAATTTCTCCTGTAGATAGTTTAACGAAACAGTCTGGATTTAAAAATGAAAAGTAGCTCATTACTTCGTTCATGCTGATAAATCGTGTACTACGTTGATTATTATATCTAGAGACTCATGTAGAAGACTTTAATTTGGAATCTCTTTAGACCATCTTATATTTTATCCTATGGCGCTTAGATGTCATTGTTGGCTGAATGTCCCACGATGTTACCAAATTGGAAGCTTCTGCATGCACTGTTTCGAAATCGTCTCTAAAACTATTAAAATTATCTATTGTGGAGCTCAATATCTCGCATGCTCGGCCCATATCAACAGTAGAACTTTGTAGCAGTTTAACACCAAGTTAATATTTTCCAAAATTTTGCTTTGGTATACAATGAGCAAAATAATAATTACTCATACTCTTTTGCAAGAAGTTTGTTTCCGCTCTGTCAGCTGGTTTTTTGTAAATTAAAGTAAATGTTGACAAACAATTAGAAATAGAAAGTTTCAGCAAAGAGGTCGAAGGAGCCCCTTGTGGAGCTGCCCCCCCCCCACCGCACGGCGGGCTCTGCGGGCCCCTTATCGCCGCTACTGATTGTTTTGTACGAAGGCGTAGAAGGGCCACGAGCAATTTTTTTTTGGAATCCCGACTTTAATCTCGGACCCCCGACTTTAATCTCGGACCCCCGACTTTAATCTCGGACCCCGACTTTAATCTCGGACCCCCGACTTTAATATCGGGGGAACGACTTTAATCTCGGACCCCCGACTTTAATCTCGGACCCCCGACTTTAATCTCGGGGGTCCGACTTTAATCTCGGACCCCCGACTTTAATCCCGGGGGTCCGACTTTAATCTCGGACCCCCGACTTTAATCTCGGACCCCCGACTTTAATCTCGGACCCCCGACTTTAATCTCGGGGTCCGACTTTAATCTCGGACCCCCGACTTTAATCTCAGGGGTTCGACTTTAATCTCGGACCCCCGACTTTAATCTCGGAGGTCCGACTTTAATCTCAGGGGTCCGACTTTAATCTCGGGGGTCCTACTTTAATCTCGGGGGTCCGACTTTAATCTCAGACCCCCGACTTTAATTTCGGGGGTCCGACTTTAATCTCGGACCCTCGACTTCAATCTCGGGGGTCCGACTTTAATCTCGGATCCCCGACTTTATTCTCGGGATTCGACTCAGAGAATAAAGTCGGAGGTCCGAGATTAAAGTCGGACCCCCGAGATTAAAGTCGGGGGTTCGAGATTAAAGTCGGGGGTCCGAGATTAAAGTCGGGGGTCAGAGATTAAAGTCGGGGGTCCGAGAATAAAGTCGGGGGTCCGAGATTAAAGTCGGGGGTCCGAGATTAAAGTCGGGGGTCCGAGATTAAAGTCGGGGGTCCGAGATTAAAGTCGAACCCCCGAGATTAAAGTCGGGGGTCCGAGATTAAAGTCGGGATTCCAAAAAAAAAATTGTTCGTGGCCCTTCTACGCCTTCGTAGTTTTGTGTCCTTATATATGAACAAGATACATAGAAACCCTGGTGTGATCTCTTATAGCTGTGAAACCGACATACAAAAGTGTTAAGGTACGGCCTACTTGATTCGTGATATTTTTACTGCGTTGATACCGTTTCACCTCTTTAGCACACAGATGGCGGCAAAATTACAGATTCATGATGACGCTTGGACAAGTGTCATGTTATGTAATTTTCAACATTGAATTTGATTTGTTGTGATATTCATTAACCATAATTTGTAAACATTCAAATTTTAATCAAATAATTATGACTCAGTACTGGAATGTTGGTAACTCGGTTATTTTCGACTTATACGCCATCCATCGACGAATGAAGCCAACGGTATCAGTGCAATTACAGTCTCAACAACTTTGTTGAAACAAAAGCGAATCAGTGATAACACTATGGTTTCTATACATCTTGTATTTGAACAACTGAAAACTTTGATCGACCCAAGAAAGATATATGATCGATTGTCACTCTAGATATTTTGTTCAAATGAAATTTTTATGTTCTTCCTGGCAAAAACTATATCAGAAATCGAAAAGTAACTGGTTCCACAATATCCGAACATATTCTCATTAAAGGACTTCAGCTCTCAATCAATTAAAATTAAATATGGGGTAAAATTTATTCTTTGTACTGATGACACCTTATTAGCCCATTCGAATAGAGATTTTACCTAATATGCTTCTAACCGAGGCCAATAACAATTAGGTAACAGTCTGTCCTTGACACAACCCTGCCTAAATAACAAAAGAATTACTCATAAATAACTATCAATGCGTTAAGTTTTTGGATGTCCTCTTGGACCAAACCAAGAAAACTAAACGTTATTTGATTATGATGACAATTTCCCTCATATTATATAAACCAATCAAATGCCATCATTTTTTGAATTCAAACCAATGAGAAAAGGACTTTTCGAAAACACTGGCCCGTGGTATTTTTAAATCGGTGTTTCGCCTCTTCCTTATTTATACGTTTCCATAGTTACAGCAATCACTGTAAAGGACCCCGCACAAAAGCATAGGAAAATGGCCCACAGTGGGATTTGTCTAAAATTTACATATGTCATTGGTATTTGAGTATTGGAGTTTCTCATCAAATGTTCTCATGTGCCCAATCCTCTAAGACCAATAATTTAGCTCTCAGGGCCGTATTTAGTATAGGTGCCAAATAAACAATGACACTTTTTTCTCAAGTTCATAATTTTTGTATTTCCTATTAGAATTTAATTGATAAGAAATATTGCAGAATCTCAGAATTTGTCTTTAAGCAGCAGTCCTCTGTGAAACATTATTTGCCCTACAGGACCGTATTTAGTAAAACTGTATTTGCCAAGTGTGATCCACAAAAAACTGAATTAAATTGATTTTGTTGTAACTTTATTATTTCTTGATCTATGTCAGTGGTTGATGGCTTGTTTGATAGATGAATGTGCCTTTTTTGTGTACATAACAAAAGTGGTCGCCATCTTAATATCCAAGATGGTCGGCGTAACCTATAAACTTTATATAGGACTTATCTTGTAGCTTTTTGGAAAAGATAATAACATGAAAAAATAAGAACTACAACGTTTTGATTGTTGAAATCAGTCTTTTCATTTTTGAATTATCTAACTCTTTAATATAAATATAAGTCTACTATCTTATTAAAACTATTTCTTATTCATAACTAACAAAGTTGAAACCGATATTTCCAGAGTGGTGGAAGAGAATTTATCAGTTGTAATACTACAAAAGAGTGAGAATAAAGTGAAAATAATTCGACAGACAAGTTTGAGAAAAAATGTGGAGAATTATTTTCTACTTTATCGAACTCTCGTGTGGTATTCGATAGATTATTTTTTGATGCCCCAATCATAGACACATTCTCTATATAACATTTTTATTTATTACGGTTATCTAAATTTATTTTTCAATTTGCATGCAAACTGATGACAGACGTCAAATCAAAAGTATCAGTTGTTGTCACACAATAAAAACAAAATACCACGAATATTCCCGAAACAATAATCTAAGTAGAATATTTCCATCGTATGTTAAAAATCCCATATGAAGCGGGACATTTTCGATCAATTACAGCGAAAAATTCCCGGCGGGACATTTTCAGGCTGAAAATTACCCGGTAGGTATCGAAAATTACCCGTTCGGTCCGTGTATCTATAGTAACGATTGTTAAAATGTACATTTGTCATCTTGACAGGCATAAATACTGAATTTTAACTCCGGAAATATTCTACCGAATTACACTTGTGCATCAAAATAAACCTGATAATTTTCCATTCAAGCATGTTGTCAGTAAAAAAACTGCATTCGGTTATTTTCATATTTTGCTAAAAGAGCCCTCCTCCTTCGGAGTCGGGCTTTTTCGACAAAATATGAAAATAAACTCATGCAGTTTTTAGACAACATGCTTTCATGGAAAATTATCGGTAATTTTGAAGCACTTGTATAATTGCTCCCGAAAATTCCCACTATAATAATGTTGTGATTGGTTTGAAAGTACATCATAGCTTTAAATTGATGGTTTTTATTGGTTGCAAGATGTGTCGAAAAATAATCAAAATAATACTCGAACACTTACAGATGCGGGAGTATTGCATCTTGCACTGGACGATTTGCGGCATCTTTAATATGCTGTAACACAGAAACGTCGATGGATAATTCACATTTTGATTATATCGGGCAAACCCCAAATAAGACGATATGCTACAAATATGAGCACATGCTACTGGTGTCCTTACCCCTGATTGTAACTGCAGTAGTATCCTATTATCAATACATCTTTTTCATCATTCTCGTCAGGCTGGTTTTCATGCATAGTGTATTTTTGTTTTTACGAAACTCCCAGGTTTTCGGAGAAAACCCCTCAAAAGCAGAGCTTGTGCGAGCAAGGGAGATCCGGGACCTACAGTTTAAATAAAAGTGGAATCCGAACCACTTCAGCTCAGTGATACACGACCGGGGATCGAACCCGGACCGTCTGGGTGGAAGCCAAACGCTTTAACACCTCGACCACTTCGCTGTATTGAATACATACTTTACATTTTTCTGTCCTGATTCGAGAATACATTCTGAGTCTAACAAATCCAGGTTCATTCATTTTTTTTGTTATTAAACCCTATGAAATTATTACTCTAAGATAAGATAGTAGAGTTATATTTATAATATAGAGTTAGATAATTCAAATAGTAAATGAACAATTTCAACAATCAAAACGTTGTAGGTCTTATTTTTTCCTGTTACTATCTTACTTAAAAAGCTACACGATAAGTCCTACATAAAGTTTATAGGTTATGCCGGCCATCTTGGATATTAAGATGGCGACCAATTTTGTTATGTACACATAGAAAGCTACATTCATCTATTAAACGAGCTATCAACCACTGACATAGATCAAGAAATAAGAAAGTTATAACACAATCAATTTGATTAAGTTTTTGTGGATCACTTGGTAAATACAGTTTTACTAAATACGGTCCTGTAGGACAAAACATGTTTCACAGAGTACTTGCTAAAAGACAAAAAATGCTGAGATTTTGCAATATTTCTTATTAATTAAATTCTAATAGGAAATACAAAAATTATAAACTTGAGAAAAAGTGTCATTGTTTATTTGGCACCTATACTAAAAACGGCCCTGAAAGCTAAATTATTGGTCTTAGAGGATTGGGCCCATGAGAACATTTGATCAAAAACTCAATACCAATAACATATGTAAATTTCAGGCGAATCCCACTGTGGGCCAATTTCCTATGCTATTGTGCGGGGTCCTTTAGAAACGTCAGTTTGACGGTTCAACCATTGTTTATATAGAATATAGTTAGTCAACCTTATGAGATTATAATTGGATCAAAATGGATGCGACATGTAGATGGCGATAGTGAGCTCGCATCCAAGTCATGTCGTAACTTCAGTGATCTGGCCTCCAAGTCATGTCGTAACTTGATTAAAACAATGGAAAAGCATTAAAATCAGGGTTTTTTGAAGAAACCTGCATTAAAATGACGTCAAATATTCATGTTTGTAACTAATCACGCTAGATGACATTCGCGTTTGTGTCCAATACCGTTTCCACAGGCATTGACTAACTATGTTCTATTTAAACAATGGTTCAACTCTTCAACTGACATTAATGACACAAGATGAACCGTTCCTGCAATTCGCATTTAGTCCATAATAATATAATGTATTTGTGAAATTGTCTGATCGAATATCCCTTCAAAACGCAGAATTTTCAAAATACTTTCACCTTGCCTGTAGCTCAAACTGTGTTACTATACAAAACACAGTTTTCGTGACAGCAAAGTGAAAGTATTTTTTGGAAATTCAGCATTTTGTCGGGATATTACTACTGAGAGACTAATCCCCATAAGACAAATAGGGGCACTAATTGAGAGAGATGAAAGAACATTTGTGACGAAATGTGACGTAGTTGGACATATCATGGCCGCCATTCTCCATAGACAGTGACGGACTCCGCAGTCTTGGTAAGTATATGAGAGTTACATGTGACAGTTTTGTTTCTTGGTTCGAGTTCGACTCTGTACTCATGTCCAAGTACGTCACTATGACGCGTCGATGCTATGAGATTCTGATTGGCTAGAGCTTATTAAACCCTCCTGTTAGTTTACTCTCTTTGCTCTTGGACGGTAAAATAATTTTTGAGAAGAACATAACTTTTTGTCTACAAGAATATGTCACGGAAAATATTTCTAATAGGTAACCTGCAATGTTGCTTGTCACACTTCCTTGGCTCGCACAAGTTTCGACTTTTGAGGGCTGCCGTTCGTAAGGGGACGACAGCTGGTTAACGGAAAAAAACAATTTCAACAACAACAAAACAACAACAACAATTTCAATAATCTACCATCCCATATAAGAATGAATGACAGTCTATATGTATTCAAAAAAACCTTAAAACAGTTTCTTATAGAAAAGTGTTACTACTCAGTTAGTGAATATCTTAATGATGATAACCATTCGATTTTGAGTTATAATTGAAGTGTTTTTAACAATTTTAATTTTAGTACGGTAACAACTTTTGAACCAATTCTATAATTGTTTCTTAGAATTTCTCATAGATAAATGTGATTACTTAGTACTTGCATATCTTAGTGAATGTGTAACTGTTAAAAATTTTAATTTTTAATTGTAGTTTTTGTGACTGTTGTAATTTCAGTTATGTGACAACTTTCAATGCAATTTTATAATTGTCAAATTAGAAAGAATAAAGAAATGAAATGAAATAACTTGGATTTGTTATGATCATAATGAGGAAAGACATTATAGCTTAGCTTGCCTGCTTGTTCATTCATTCATACTGAAAAATACAAACAGATTCAACAAAGTTCAGACATTTTTAATAATGAAACAGGTTGTACTGGGTGACCCAGTAAGGGTATGGCCAGAGGCGATGATTTGTTTAAAAGAACCGTCAAAATGTCGTATACTTCTTTTCACATCAACTTATAGTTCACGAAAAATTATTTTCATTAAGACTGCAATCTCCATCTCCAGTTTTTCTTGAGTATTGTATTTTGCTAGCCTGTATATGCCATGCAAGTACATTTTCTTATAGTATGAACTGAATCATTGTTTCCTTGGTGCAACCGAACCTTTCATATCATTTTAAATTCAAGAATGAAAATTATGTATTGAAAACAAGGCTTCAAAAAAGACAAATGATCCTTCTTTGAGGAACTAATAACTCTAAACTGGGGGCAAGTGGATATTTCAATTGAGTCCGTTGTATCCTGATACCAAAGATGGAATGAAAGCTATCAAAGGTAAGACAATAATAAACTACCCAAAAGTGAGTCATTTGATAAGGCCAAGTAAACTAAAATTACTATAATATTCTAAAAATGTTGCTGCAATAGAATACTGTATAGTAGCAAGTAATATATTTTTTAGTAGATTTAAGTATATGAGTTATTTGAGAATAAATCATTCTTCATCAATGGTAAATTAATTTACTTGTCACTAGCATCTACTGCAAATAAAACGTAGATTGAGGGTAATAAAATAAAAAGATTGCTTCTAATAAAGAGTTTAATATAGTTAGGTTACATTGTGGTCCTGAAATTTCATCAATAACAGAAAGTGATCAAATTCAGGAATCTAATTTTTCTTGTGGCTAATAAAGCGTGTACTTGTCCCATATAGTATGCAAATTTTCACCTGGGGGTCTATTCTCGAGTTTCAACATATACGAATTCAATGTTGTATCTCTTTCCAACTCGCGGTGTTTGTATCGCTCTATATGTCACTTCAAACGTTTGAAAATGATTTCGCATGAACTCGAGAATAGACCCCTTAATTATGATAAGAAACAAGTTATTTGTACAGTGCTGCCGTTGACTAAAGACTGGAAACTTTGATAATGATAATTATTACTTCAATGGCAGAGTTTTTTTTTTGTTTCCAGCAAATGGTGCACTTTAGCGCTCGTAAGTGGTGCATGCATTAGCATATGCTTGAATATTGTTATCGACGAAAGTGATACTTGAGAGGTTTTCCAAGTCTAAAGTAATAATAATAAAAATATTTAATATTTTATTCAAACGGTGTTTTGAAATAATTAAGCTCATGGTTAATTGATGAGATTTTATATTAACATTCAAACACATACATTTCATCGTACACAGAATTAAATAAAGCTATAATAATCGTTTCACATGATAATGGAATATATTTTATTCATCAGTAGGTAGTTTTGTCGAGAGTCTTGTGGTTTATTGTCAAATATCGGCTATCTGAACGTTTATCCCCTATAGAAACTATGGTTTTCTTCTTGGCCATCTTACTTTCACATTGAGTCGTTTCAAAAATTATTCTACAATTATATCCAAACGTTTTCAGTGGCGAATGCATTTTTCACAGAGTGGCAGTGGTATATATTTTTGGAAAATTTCCGACGAGTTGTAATAAGTATACACATTTCAACTACAGTGTTGTCTATATCACATTTTGACGTCGTTTATAAAAAATAAATAAATATCAGTCAATTCATTCTTCGAGTATTCTTCAAAGTGGTTGGCAAGTTCCCATCCGGACAAATTGGACATCTGAAAAAAAAATTTAATAGTGATCAAAACAATTTCATTTTGATATTACGACACATAATATGCTTATGTTGTAATTATACACAAACAGATATTAAACAAAATGAAATATTGAGTTCCAACAACTTTTTCTATGAAGAAATATTGGGCTCTTATTCTACAGTGACATTAAAAAAATATGCATCAAATGGAAAACATCTTTTTGTGATTAAAAAAAAATTGTTATCAACTTGAAATCTACTTAGCCCATATCAGATATACTGAGTGATTTCCAGTTTCCCGAAAAAACGCATTTTTCAAAATTAGAAAAATTTCAAAAGTTATATTTTTAGCAAAATAAGTAGCATTCGGATGAAATTGTTCAAGGAGATCTTTGTTGGAGCTCATTATACAATTCGAAGGTGAGAAAAATTTGAATTTTTGGTGAAATTCTACATTAATCGACTTTTTGAATTATTTACAAAATCCGAATATCAGGAATTGATTATTTATTTTAGAAAAATGCAATTCTAAGATTAAACATGACATTCAAATAATTTGAATAAAAATAATCTATTAACTTTTCTCTATCACTATGTACATTTGCCTCGACATATATCCTCCTTCGTTCTGCATTTTAGACATGAAATTGTAAAATATTTCTAATCATGGAAGTATACATTTTCTTGTTCTATGGTGTTGGCATCTAATATGTGTAAATTGTTTGTTTGTTTGTTTCGACACACAGTGTCATCTTCTGAGCGAGTTATAAACTGCTATTCGTCGACACTTCCTCTTCTTAAATATAAATTCAGGTACAAATATTGTTGATGTCGAATAATTAAAACCAGGCAACAATAGGGTTGTTAGAAATAAGGTAGTTAATTATTGGGGAGCTGTACATATTTCCCTGGTAGTTAAGTACTAAATTATTACCTACTGTTATGCAGGTGCATCTTAATTTCTAAGGATTCCAATATGTTTAATTTCAGACCTTTAGGTTGAATATGCAAAATTTCAGGATTCTGTGTGAAGTTATGTTTACTTTCAATGGGATGTTTGGCATAGTTTGAATCCTGCATATTCAATCTGTAGCTCCTCCAATGTTTACCGAGCCTTTGATCAAAACTACGGCCAGTCAGGAACTATGTGGTTAAAAATTTCTGCAGCATTTCGAAATGCTTTGTAATAGTCGCCAACAATTAAAACAATTTAATTTTTTTCTTGTATATTCAATTTCAAGGGCATGTTTAATAGTTATTTATGTATCAAGGGCGTAAAGTAGGCGTTTATGGCCTACGGCGTGGATGATGGCCCGATCACACGCCGAAGGCCTTAAACGCATTTTACGCACGTGATACATACAAAATTTTATGCACTAGCGGTTTTATAGCGCCAATCACAAATACTGACTTGAATTACAATGGTCTACACGTTTCATACGTTATGCATACAATAATTAAGGGTAACATAATATGAGGAATGTGAAACTATAGTAGCTGAGTGCTATATTGGAGAATCTATTTCAAATAAATAGATCATCACCGAAAAAATTGCCAACGATTATGAACAAATGTTAGAAAGAGTATTGCTCTATTGAACTGAAATGATTCTAATTCGTGTTAGGAATTGCATGAAATGATGTGTGAGTATAGACAATTTGAGAATTTTGTCTACTTTACGGGCAATAATGCGCCCACGGGCGGTAAAGTGCCACTTTACGCCCGGCGAACCGGGCGGTAAAGTGTACTTTACCGCCCGCTAGTGCATAAATAATTAAATGAATCCGTATTTCACTTGCTGACATTTCTTAATATTTCAAGTGACACATGGTTATTACGTATTAAAAGGCCAAAACAACGTACAGTGAAGACAAGAGTTGATACCCACATATTATTTGTATAAACTGAAAAGAGAACTGAATACATTCATAAAAAATAATAATTACAAAAATTTTGAAAATATTCTTGATAGATAATCCACATAAGGCTTAGGCCGGAACTTATTGTAAACTACTGCTACTTGCGTTGTCCTTATCCACATTTCTTTCATTCTCTCTTTCTTTTCTTTTTTTCTTTTTATCTATCTTTCTCTTTCTTTCATTCTCTCTATTTTCATCTTTCTACACTTCTCTCCCTTTTTTAATGATCTAAGTTGAATATATTTATATGTTATCTGCTGTGTTGAGATTATTTGGTTGCTCGCTACAACACAAGCTTGCTTAGGTAGCGACAATGGCTTTAAACTCAACAGAAATACACCTAATTTGTACCTCGTTACCGAGGACGACCTGTAAACTTATTTTTCTGAATAAATATTTCTGATTCTGATTTTAGTTATTTCAACGTAACATTTTTAATCACAACTGCATTTCACTAAAATAAGTAATCAAATTTCTAGGAACTGATGTAAAGACGAAATATAATTGCAAAGCAGAGATAAAGAATCGAAAGGTCAGGTATTGAACAAAAATAACTGATGAATGTTTGTAGCTTGAAATCCATAATAAAATGCATTTATTTATGATCTAAGATTTTTTAAATGATTTTTTTTTGTTTTTTAACAATTGTAAGTACCAAGACTTTTGTTCACAACAATTTTCGATCTTGTCAAAAATAAAGATTATTTACTCTTGAGAAAATTTAATATTTTTTGACAACCCTAGTATACGGCTAAGAAAAATTGTTACCTGATGGTCATATTTTAGGTTTAAGACCATGCAGAACATTTTATAAAGAATAACTTTTTTCTTAAAGGTACTAAAGAAGTTTCCCATAAGTAAAGCACTCTATACAGGGTGACCCAGGGTTGAACTGCTGAAATTTCAAGTATATATGACTCAGCCAAGCAAATATAATGAAGTAGTTTTACGTCTGTAGTTGAATAGACCTTTTCATTTATGAAAAATAAATTGCAGAACTTTTTTAAATCGATAGATTCTAGTCTGAAACGTCCATTTAACAAAGAGTTCCATTATATTTTTTTTCATTTTGAAAGAATATCTCATTTGAAAGTATGCCGCTGACGTCACGTTCATCGGAAACAACCCCCGCCATAATCCATGTTCCGAAACATTCAATAACGTTCTCCTCAAAAATATAGATTCTAGCTTGGTATAAGCCATTGAGAAATAATTGAAACTTCGTCACTTGATCAACTCATAGAAAAAAATCCACACATTAGCTACTTTTTATTGTATTTGTAACTTTCAAATTTCCTGAACGGACCATCCTTTCGATGAAGAACGAGCATTGACAACACCACAAATCATTATGACATTTCTCATGCAACAAAAGTGATCACGAGATTTGAGGTTAATTTAACTGATACATTCATTAATACTGTAGCGAGGTGTTATTTTGACCGATCTGGGTTATGAACTTATTTGTGTATTGAAAATGGAAAGGCTTCGTGAAGGGAAGTTCGGATAATTTACCGAGGGTAGATTATGAGATGATTGACTCTTTCTATTTAACAAATATGAATTTATTTTATGCTATGACTAAAATTTAAAATCGTTCCTTGAACGCTGCTTGAATACAGTAATATTCAGTTGGAAATGTTCTTCACAAAAACATAATTATATTTCCGCTTTTTACACAAGGTTTATTCATTGTTTCCAACAGCATTTTACAATACGCTTCATAGGTATTTAGGAGCATAAAAAATTGTTTATTAGAATATTCACTGGTGTTCAGACAACCAGGTACGAAGCACCTTTTTAACATGTTTACAGTTATTGCATGGATACAGATACAGAAATTAGGAAAAAAATTTAGAGCACAAACAACAAAAACGTTTCAAAACTTTGAAAACTGCATTAACCTCAAAAAATGAATCAAGTAGGGCCTGTTCGTTTGCAGTATACATATTTGATGGAACTGCTCTACTTGTACTAAATATTGAAGTAGGCAAACGAGTTAAACAGAGATAAACGATTCTTATTGATGATCCGTGAAACAGACGAACGAACCCATCTGGTATCAAATGACAACTGTCATACGGCACATTAAATTGAAATGAGAATTTGAGATTCTACGGTTTTCAACTTTTACAACGTTGCCAAGTCTAGTTTTGATGAACGTGACGTCACGATATCACTTTTCTTCTGATTATAGAGAAACTAGCGGTCAGAAAAAATAAATAAAAATTCCCGAGTGATACTAGCGTATACACTTTCTAATTACAGTGTTATCTCATATGTCGTGGAACGGTCCATTAAATTCGAAGATAAGTTAATGGTATATCAGACGGGAAAATGAAAATCAGAACTGAATTAAAAAAATGTGAATCAACCGGGATTCGAACCCAGGTCTCATTGTCTCCGGCAATGTGCGTTAGCCCGCTACGCTCTTGAACCTTATTCAAAAACCGGCGATTCACACTTCAAATTCAGCTCTTTGTTGGGATGAGATGATAATGTGGGTTAAATGAAAAGATGAAACATTCTCGCATACACAACCAGTGAAATCATATTGATGTATCAGCTGGTGTCAATCACATATAGGATTATCGACCTACTTCACATCTGAAATTCCAAGTATGTATGACTCAGCCAAGTGGATATAAATAATGAAGGTACTTACGTCTGTAATTAAATTAAATTCGAAAATAAGTTGATGGCATATCAGACGGGAAAATGAAAAACAGAACTGAATTATAAAAATGTGGATCAACCGGGATTCGAACCCGGGTCTCATTGTCTCCGGCACAGGAATTTTCTCTTCGTGAGAACAAAAACAAAAAATGTTAGATACTTACTTGCTCCACAAAGCGATGCACAACCAAGTCTGGCACTGTTATGATACGATTCGCCATTGGATCCGCAAACAGGATTATACTGTTGGGTGGTTCTGTTCCTGCATTCTTCCTCACATCGTCTGAAGGATGCCGGGGGCCTTGTTGTTGTTGTTCCAGTAGTCGTTGTTGTTCGAGCAGTAGTTGGTGTTATTAAGTCTACACTGCCGCCATTGAAGTTGTTGTCCCATTCGAATTGGCGACGTTGCCGTGTTGGGACAGACGTTACTCCCAAAATGAATGCAGCTGAAATGTCGAGAAAATTATTGTAACAATTAGGCTGGTGCCAAAACCAGGTGGAAAATGTTGCTGAGGTTCCAACTTTGAAGAAACAAAGTACTTAAACACGGAAACACTCAAAATGGTAAAATGGGGATGCAGTTAAGAGGTTAAAAACGGTTTTTGCGATTTGCAGCGAAACGTGAACTCTTAACGGAAAATGTTCGATGGAAAAGTCGTAGATAATATAAAAATTGAAAACTTTTGTATCAAACCCATTTCGACATAACCTCAAATTAGCAGTCGAAATGGCGAAGAAACGCTTTTTCGGTATTTAATTTTTTTCTCGCGTATAAAATGACTTAACATGAAAATTTTTGGAGTCGTATGAGCATGATTTTTTCACAATTCCGAAGACGACTAGTTTTCGAGTTATGTACATTTTTCGAAAAAAATACCCTTATCTTCCACGAACAATTATCTTGGTGTTTTTTCGTATTTCAAAGGTCTATAAGTCATCATTTCAATTGTTGAAATGTCTGCTTCCAAATTAGGCCAAGCTGTAGATCAAAATAAGAGGATCTTCTCACACAAAATAAGACACAAACGGCCTATACTACATTTTTATAAGATATACGAGGATATATTGAAAAATTCTTAGCATACTATAGAACCAAACAAAATTTCAATGTCAAAATATTTTATTACTCAACATATTCTCCTCTTAATTGGATACATTTACTACAGCGAACCTGCAACGTCTCTAGACCTTTAAAAAAAATGTTTTCTGCTTGCTTTGCAAACCAGACCTCCACAGCTTTTATTACCTCCTCGTTGGAAGAAAATTTACGACCTTTTCAGCTTTTTTCAGTTGAGGAAAGAGATTATAGTCGGACGGAGCCAAATCTGGTGAATAAGGGGGGTGTTCTAGTAATTCAAACCCTAAATCACGAATTTTTTGCATAGAAACATGAGATTTGTGTGCAGGGGCGTTGTCCTGCAAAACAAAACACCTTTGGATAGCTTTCCGCGTCTTCTCTCTTTAATTTTTTCCCTTAGAGTGGTCAGTAATGTCGAATAGTAATCTCCATTTATTGTTCTACCCTTATAGGCCAAGATGTAGATAAAAATAAGAGGCTCTTTTCACACAAAATAAAAGACGCAAACAGCCTATACTACTTTTTATAGGATAGTTCGTTAATGAAAACCCTGGTTTTCGCGCCAGCAAAATCGCTTTGTGGAATTTTTTAAACAAGAAATTGTGAAAAAAATTACAACTTTTTTGTTTTTTTGCGAATATCTCAAAAAGTATTGAAGGAATCGTTTTATAGTCAGTTTTGTAGAGAATTATAAAACCTACAAAATGGTTTTTTATACGACCGGATCGGTGCCCTTTTCACTGAGAAAATCCGGGAAAACCTCGAAAAAGAGACCATTTTTCAAAAATTCATGATTTTTATAAATCTGAAGCTGGACAAACATTATTGCAGAAACTGATAGATAATAACATGTGGTTCAACTGTGCGCAATATGTTTTCTGTCCGATGTGTA